>OY987259.1:25576122-26181039 GCA_963920725.1 Rhamphomyia laevipes | reverse complement strand
CGTTATTGTCGGAGCAAAAGTAATTTTAGTTCTCTTATTGTTATTAATTTCATTTTGCTTGAAAAGTGTTGACAAATTGTTGTTTCTAATTTTGTTGGAATGTTTTTTTACCAAACCATCAATTATGCTACTATTATAACCATTTACAATAGCCAGATTCTTAATATATTTTATAAAAAAAAAAAAAAAAAAAAATTATTATTTGGTTTATATCCGGGTTTCTTAATAATTAATAATTGTTTTATAAAAAATTTTCGTTTTATATATAAGGACAAATTATATTTTATTCAGTTGCGCATTGCTGATGATGGGTGATAGTTTCACTTGAAATGCATTCAATTTTAATGTTATTAAAAGTTTAAATAAATTTAAATTTAAATTTAATTTTTTAATTTTTTTAATAATAATTTTTGTGAAATCAATAAAGGTTTAAATAAATATAGTAAATAAATAAGATTTCACGTTTGTTCAAATTAAAATTTAAATATTAAAATGGCAACCAAGCTAAATATGAACAAATTTGCAAGACTGAAAGAAAAAATACTGAAGTATAAATTAGATATTGCGTTCCTAAAAGAATGTAAATGTAAAAAAGTGTTTCCAAATTTCATAAAAATTAAATGTGGTGTGAACAACTCAAGAACCGAGAAAGTGATTGAAAAAGCGAAGAAAAATTGGTTGAGTTTAGAAATCCAATATCTATATATTAGATTATCAACTGTAGAACTAGAACTCTACCATTTGCATTTATTAATAACAAAAGATCTGAATTGCTACGAATCAGAAAAGTGGAATGTTTTTAATGGTGTTGTTTGCCAGAATAAATTACAAAGTTTGGAAGAAAGAAAAAGAAAGGTAATGGACAAAAAATTAATAAAGCTGATAGAATTTTCAGGTGGAAAAATGAACACAGAACAGCCAAAATTTGTAAATGATTTTGTCCGCAATTTGTCAACACAAACTTTCAATGCTCAGGAACTGCAGTTGCTCAATAAAGGTTTAAAATTCACCCCAACACCTTTCAAAGCTCCATTAGTTGATGTGGTAATTGACATAGAGACTGCAGTCAAATACCGACCATTTGGAGTAAAAGACGAGATTAGAAGAGCAGCTTATCCACTATTAGAAAATGCAAAGTCAGCAGTTCCTCATTGTAAACCAGAACAAAAATTAACAATGGAAGCAATTAAAAGTTTAAAGGAAAAGAATTGCGTTTATGTGAAGGCTGACAAAGGTAATGCTTTAGTAATTTTGGATAATGAAAATTATGATTTCAGAATGAAAAACACGATAATAGAAGGTCCATATATAGAAATGACTAAAAATCCATTACCAAAAATGGTGAGAGAGGCAAATACTGCGATATCTATGGTCAAAAAAGTATTTGGTGATAAATATAAATATGGACTCAACGTTTCAAATCCAAGTGTTCCAAAAATGTATGGTTTACCAAAAATACACAAAAATGGTGACAAGATGCGTCCTATAACATCGAATATAAATGCTCCAACTTATAACTTGTCAAAATGGTTGGTGAAAGAATTAAAGAGTATACCAAGTTTTAAGAGTCGAAGTGTCAAAAATTCGTTTAAATTTGCTGAAAATATTAAAAATTTGATGCTTTCACAAGACGAAATTTTATCATTTGATGTTGAAGCTCTGTTTCCAAGCATACCAATATCAATAGCTTTGGACAATTTAAATAAATGGTTAAGTGATGAAATGGTACCTGCAGAAAAAAGAGATGTTTACTTATACGTTGCAAAAACCTGTATGAATCATAGCTATTTTCAATTCAGGAATTCATTTTACAAACAAACACATGGAACAAGCATGGGCAATCCTTTATCACCTTTCATAGCCGAAGTATTTATGTCAAACTTTGAAACATCAATTGAAAATTCAGATTTATTTCTAAGATTTTGGTCACGGTATGTGGATGATGTATTTGCTATTATTAAAAAGGAAAATTTGAACAACATCTTAGAGTTTTTAAATGAACAATATGCAACTATCAACTTCACCGTAGAGATGGAAAAAAATTACAAACTACCATTCCTCGATTTGGAAATAACAAGAAACGACAATAAACTGGATTTAGCCATTTACCATAAACCAACCAGCACCACACGGTTAATAACCAGTGATTCACATTGCCCAATACAACATAAAATGGCAGCATTCCACTCAATGATACATAGATTATGTAAAATTCCATTATCTATAGAGAATTTTAAAAATGAGCTGGAATATATTAAGAATCTGGCTATTGTAAATGGTTATAATAGTAGCATAATTGATGGTTTGGTAAAAAAACATTCCAACAAAATTAGAAACAACAATTTGTCAACACTTTTCAAGCAAAATGAAATTAATAACAATAAGAGAACTAAAATTACTTTTGCTCCGACAATAACGAACAAACTAAAAACGCATTTTAAACGCCACAATTTACAAATGGTATATCACAATAATAATCAATTGGAAAACATTCTCGGCAATACGAAGGATGATACACCAGTATTGGAAAAATCAGGGATATACCAATATAAATGCAATACTTGTGAGAAAGTTTATATCGGACAAACTAAAAGAAATTTGGCAGTGCGCTTTAAGGAACATACAAGTCATATCAGATTTAATAGACCAACAAAATCATCAATTGCTCATCATGCGCTAAAGGACGACCACCTAAACGTTTTAAACACAGATTTAAAACTTTTAAAAAGTGTGAGAGATGATAGATGTTTAGATGCATATGAAAGTTATTTCATAGCCAAAAACAAACAAAATTGCATCAATTCTGACGACGGAAATATAATCTCTAATTTATTTTCAATATTAATATAATATTATAATTTTACTAAATGTATTAGTCATCGCGATTTTTCAAATTTTAATTTCTTTATTAAAATTTTTTGTATCGATTGTTTAAATTAATAATTTTAAATCTATTGTTTTTAAATTTAGTTAGTAACAATTTTTAGTTATCGCGATTTTTAATTTTTTGTATCTATTGTTTTGATTTATAATTTTAAATCTATTGTTTTTTAAATTTAGTTATCGCGGTTTTTGTTTTTTAAAATTCTTTTTGTTAAATTCTTTCTTTTTAAAAAGAAAAAAAAAAAAAAAAAATTATTATTTGGTTTATATCCGGGTTTCTTAATAATTAATAATTGTTTTATAAAAAATTTTCGTTTTATATATAAGGACAAATTATATTTTATTCAGTTGCGCATTGCTGATGATGGGTGATAGTTTCACTTGAAATGCATTCAATTTTAATGTTATTAAAAGTTTAAATAAATTTAAATTTATATTTAATTTTTTAATTTTTTTAATAATAATTTTTGTGAAATCAATAAAGGTTTAAATAAATATAGTAAATATATAAATATATATAAAAAAATATTATTTATTTTAGTTTATAATTTTATGGTTAAATTTATGTTATATTAATAATAAAAATGTTTCACAATTTTTTTTTAATTCATTTTCGTATTTTTAATTAAATTTTCAAACTAAGAAATTAAAATTTTCTTTAGATTTTTCAAAAGTTTACGAACTGGAGTAGAAAGTCTATAAATATACTACATCATATTTACATCTTTGGGTATGGATCTATATAAGGGAAAGTATTGATCGGTCGTTGATCATTTGCGAAATGCACACATCCCTAAGCAACAAATTCCGACACCTGGCTCCAAAGACTCTAATACAGACCTTCACGTTGGTTGGCGAAAGACTAAACAAATTATTACAAAAAGTTTAAAAAGAATCAAACCGCATGAATTTAACAAATACGTTTTACCTCAGCGAGTTTCTAAAACATTGAACAAAGATCTGAAAAGAAGATGTACTTGTTCGCAACCGGTTCAGAATCGTTTTGAACTCGATTAACAGTCATGTAACGCTATGGACGGCATTAGGATTTATGTAACACTTGACTTTGCTATTGATTTTATTAACCAAGAAAATATATTTTGTTTTTGTTATATTTGCTTATAAAAAGTAAATTTGTTGTTAAATGTAGCACTACAAAAGCTCAAATTATTGACCTCTATTAATACCAACTAGATTTAAAATTTATGAGTAAAACATGCATTTAAAAAGGTTATTTTTTTGAAAAAAATTTAAATTTTAAAAGTTAAATTTCTTCTTGAAAGTCAAAATGTTATTGTAATATACAAGTTTTGAGTTTAATTAACCATAAATCAACTCTAATTTCTTCTACGATAACCATGTCAACTCAACCCATTCACAAATACGTCCTTGTATTTTGGACGGAGACATTTTATCAAATAAAATTCTATTTGTTAATTTATTTATCATTCTTCTCTATTCTTGGTTCAATTTCTTTCTTTGCTCATAACTAAAAATTAACTAAAAGTAAACAAAATTTTACATCCTTAAATAAAAATCAGTTAATGTTGATTTTGATGTAAATGTCATTCATTTAAACTAAAATGCCCTTAGAGATAATCTGGTTGCAAAATGTGTGATATAAAGAATTTAGCAAACTTTTTTTTATATGGCAATAAAGTTACGAATATAACTAACTTAACCGCACTGGTTTCCGCAAAATAAATGAACTCGATTATTTTATTTGGGGTAAATATTTTAATATTATATAAAGTAATAACTTTTTTGATTTCAAAAACTAATTTTTATCAAAAATATTCTTTTATCATTATCAAAAAAAAAATTTTAAGTTTTTGTGGAAATCGAAATTTGTTCATATAAATTATTTTTGTAAATGTAGAGGACAAAATTCTTTTAATTTCATATCCTGAAAGTTTTCATACACATAAAATAAAAAAAATTTCAACAGGAAATTTAAAATTGGAAAAGTTTCAATTCTTGCCAAAGGTATTTTCTTGTAATAAGAAAAGTAAAAGTTTACCATTAAAACATTTTTCCTTTTACATTATAAATTTAAAATTTGCAAAATAAAAATTTATGTGATAAATTTTTTTTTTACGATGTTAGAAAAGTATTTTTATTGGAAGATTTTCAAAACCAGAGCTATAACATTTATACTTTTTAAAAGATCAAAAAGTTAAACATTCAGAATTTCTTAGTAAAGAATATGAAGTTTTTTTCAGTCTTATTATTTTAGTTGTCTTTTGAGCAAACGAGGTCCAGAGTTCATAAGTAAAAACCTTATTCAAACGGAATGTGGCACAACTAATTTCGAAAGTTGGTAGCGTGAATATTTCAGCTTTTTGACGAGGTAAAAAAAGATATTGTGAAAGTTAAAAATTATATATGAGAAATCTATAATGGCTCTATCTCACAATTGAATGAGAAATAGAACCAGTTTCACGATTTTTTCGTGTATTTCTTATGACACATCCAATTTTATAATAAAGTCACTCTTATAATTAATGCAGTAAGCGTTACAACAAAACATAAAAACATAAATAACATTGTTTTCAAAACTATATAGGTATCCCAAAAGACGGAGTTTGAGAAAACAATACTTTAGGTGAAAACAATAATAAACATTTGAAATATTTATTTAAATAATACCGTATAATTCAAATTCAAATTTCCCGCGCTAAATTTCTATCCAATTTTATTTATTTAGACACACCCATTTTTTCTTAGTTAAAATTTAATTGCCGTCGTGTAAAGACGTTTCGGGACCAAGTAGTGAAAATTAATATTAAAAATAAAAATAATTAACTCAAAACCTTCCTAAACGTTAATTAAATTACTAAATAAATGTTTCTAAATAATATTTCTTCATAAAAGTAATAAAAAATCTTAAATTTACCAAGTTTTTCGCAGTTTAAATCGTTTCAAAAAATTGCATTAAAATTGAAAAAATTTGCTAGTGTGTTTTTTTTGTTGTTGTAGGAAATTTGATTTATTGAAAATAAATTTAAAATATATGAAAGTGTAGTGTTAATTATAAAAAAATATATATTTTTAAAGTAAAATCATAATAGAATAGAATAGAATAGAATTTATTGACGACATTATTTTTTTACAGTATATTTTTATCTTAGGTCTAGTCTTATAATAATTATATGTTGTACAAGTTTATTTATTTTTAATCTTGTGAGTTTATATTGTTGGTTATTCTGTTTTTGAGTTCTTTAAATTTCATCAGTGACACAAAACTTATGGAATCAAATAGTTACAGAAATTAATTTTATTTACATATAATTAAACACCATTTCTCATAAAACTAAATATCCGCAGTTATTACTGGTTTTCGATAGAAATTAAATTTTAGCACACAGCTTAGTTTCGTGAAGTAGTTGGTGTTGATTAAATTCCAGTTGGATAAGTTCATCCGATGTACACAGATTAGTATTAGTGGTCCATACCAAGTTATACAATTTTCATTTGACGGATATTAAATTAACTTTGCATATCGCTAGATACTTGGATTTAAAAAATATTTCAATTTATATAATTCTACAACAAAAATGGATAGCCTAGTTGCTTGATATAATTTTTCCATTAATAGTAAATGTATTTAATTTGATGCAAAATCTCTTAGGGTTGACTGGTTTTCGATAGACTATCACTATGATAAGGACAATCTTCACTCCATTACTTAGGAGAGTAGATTGAGCTCGAATTTGTCGTATTTTGTAAGTTCCCAAAAGTAAAATAAAACTTTTTTTTCATTTTAAATGAGAGAGCATATTTTAGTATATATGTTTTATATGGAATACTGCATTTTTGAAATGCTTCTAAATCTGCGAAAAACTCGGAAAATTTGAGATTTTTTATTATTTTTATGAAGAAAAATTATTTAAAAACATTTATTTTGTAATTTAATTAACGCTACGTCCCGAAACGTCTTTACAAACCGGTAATTACATTTTAACTAAATGTTAAAAGACAAAATGGATGTCTCTAAATAAAAAAAATGGTTGAGATAAATTAGCGCGGGAATTTTGAATTTCAACATTTGAAACGTCTTTACAAACCGGCAATTACATTTTAACTAAATGTTAAAAGACAAAATGGGTGTGTTTAAAGAAATAAAATTGATTAGATAATTTAGCGCGGGAAATTTGAATTTCAACATTTGAAATATTAATTTGAATTATATATAAAAAGTTTTCAATGTCTGTTATTTGAAATATAGGAATAGCAGATATTAAAAATGAAATATGGAAATATGGAAACGATTTATTTTGAGCCAATAAATAAATATTATCTCATTGGTACCACAATTAATTGGTAAATAAATCGTTTTCCAGTAATTTTAAAGAAAATTTGTCGATAATTACGTACTAAATTAAATTTTATTTAATAATTGAAACCATTACAATTACATTATCTTCATCTAATTTATCTTCAAACTTTGTATATGTATCTACAAAAATTTTTTTATTGAAATATCAGGATAAATTAAATATACAAAAATCAGTTTAGAATATTTGAATATATATGTATGAAAACCCGTACTTGGACAGTTCAGTTAAATAAGTCTTGTAAATTGTTGACCGTTGCCTTTTAGAATTTGATGTTAAATTTTAATTATCGTTATTCTCTTGCGACCAATTCACCAATATAATAGCTATTTATTAAGTTGATACTAATAAAACGAGTCAATATAATTGAATCAAGCGAAATTTTAGTATATTCTTTTTTGAAGCGATAAAATTATGTTACTAAAAAACTTTTCTATACCTTTCACAATTATCACAATTAAAACATTTCAATTGTTATTGAAAATTTTATACTTTATAAAGTTAATACAAAATATATAAAAATAATTTCTTATATGAACCAATTAAAAATAAAATTGATATCATACAATAAAAAAATTTCTTTTTTATTAAAAATATCCTTTGAAAAATTCCTTTCGAAGATTCACGATTCACGTAGTTCCTTTTTTTCTTAAAATCCAAGTGAAATAACCTCCTAAAATTTCATATATCCAAATCCAGTCGAACAAAATTAGGATGACCGTTCACAACACGACATCAAAATCAATGTAATTTAGACAACTAATCAGATAACTAGAATTTACTGTGACAGAGGTCTTATTTGTTAAAAGCTTACTAGAGCACCCTTCTGTAAAAATTGCACAGTTCTGTAAATTACATAATTATTGTTATCCCGCATAATTTATAATACTAATAAAATACTTCACTATCAATTACCTCAACCAACAATTTGAACTTTTGGCTAAAGTTCACTCTGTGAACTAATAATTTCGTTAAAAGAAAAATAGGAATAGCAGACATTAAAATTTTTGATTATATAATTTCAATTAATATTTCAAATACATATTCAAATTCAAATTTCCCGCGCTAAATTATCTCAACCATGTTTATTTATTTAGATACACCCATTTTTTCTTAGTTAAAAATTTTAACTAAGAAAAAATGAGTGTGACTAAATAAACAAAAATTGTTGAGATAATTTAGCGCGGAAAATTTGAACTTAAAATTGAATTGCCGGTGTGTAAAGAGACGTTTCGGGACGTAGTGAAAATAAATAATAAAAATATTAATAATAATCAAGTCATAACCTTCATAAACGTTAATTAAATTACAAAATAAATGTTTTTAAATCATTTTTCTTCATAAAAATAATAAAAAATCGCAAATTTTCCGAATTTTTCGCAGATTTAAAAGCATTTCAAAAATGTGCTTCCAAATTGAAAAAAAATACTAGTGTTTTTTGTGTTGAAAATTTGATTTGTTGAAAATAAATTTCAAAAATATGAAAGTGTAGTGTTAAATATAAAAAAATATATAATATTTAGGTAATATCATATCATAATAATTTAAAATAAATAGTGTTTTTGAAACTGAAATATTTTAGTAGTTTTTTAATTCGGTTGTGAAAGTTAATTACATTACATTTTTATATATAATATTCAGCCATTTTAAATCAGTTTTCTTGTCATATCAAAGGTAAATTACATTAATTCTTCTTTATTATGTTCTTGTCATCTCTTAAGATTTTTTTAAAATTCTGCCAATATTTTATGTGTCTGAAACAGTATAAAAAAATTATAATGAAATTATAATACAATATTTAAAATTTGATACAATATTCCAAATGAAAAAAGCGTTTATTTTATTTTTGGGGTCTTATAAAATACGACAAGTTCGAGCAGAATCTCCTCTCCTCAGTAATGGAGAGAAGATTATCCTTATCGTTGTGATAGTCGATCCAAAACCAGTTAACACTAAGAGATTATACTCGTATAAGCTTCGATGAAAGTATTTGTACTATTGTTGTCCTTGCGGATATTGTTGTTCTTTATCAGCTCGATCAGCTATTAATTTAGACATAAATATTTTATGTATACGTATTTCTAAAAATATCTTAATTATATTAAATTTTATAATTATATGCTATTGTAAATTAATTGTTTGAATTTATGTTAGTGTTCTTTATTTCATTTTAAACGTAATCATTTTTTTTACAATACATTCCGTTAAACATTGTTTTATAATTAAATTTATATTATTATTATAAATATAATTTTATTTATTAAATTTTCTTTTATAATATATTTTAATTTTATGTTAACTATTATGTTATTTTACTTCATAATGACGTAATTTATTTCTATTGACTAGTACTACCAATTATATTTACGGCTTATCACGATCAAATTATACTTCATCATACATTGCAAATAGCAATATAGATTGATATTGATAACTCTACTTTGTTGCTACACTATCGAATTCAACCCGGAGTAATCACCCAATCCGAAATATTGTCAATAAATTGACTAGTTTTTCCTTCAATCATATATTTTTCTTCCGAAAATCTGCTTAACCTGTGATTCAATTTTGTTACGAAGGGGAAATTGATATAATGTAATCAATAACGAATTAATTCTTATACATGTTTGACGCGACATCTATAATTGTTTTTTTTCTATATAGCAAATAAAATTCCTGTTCACAAAACTCTAATGAATATTTAAAATATGTAATGGAAAATATGCAGATTTAAGAACGTTTTTTTTTATTGTACGGATTACATAAATATGTCATAGTAATGGAGACTTAAAAGAAAGGTCATATAAAAATATTGAATATTTCCTAATTTTCTTATCAACTTATTCTTCCGAAAATATTTTTAAAAATGTTAATAACATAATTTTAATAATAAAAAAATTAGAATTAAGAAATAATTTTCATTTTAACCAAATTTAATTATCACATACCTAAATCTATTAAATTTATAATAATGTCCTCATAGTTTTTTTTACCTAAAACAATTATTTACCATTTAATTTATTCGTACAAAAAATACAATATACTAAAAATTATGTCCTTTAGCAATTACAATAAATTGATTGCATGACAATGACTTTTTTTTATTTGTATATGAATTATCATAAGATATACTCGTCAAATAAAATTTATTTGAAATGGTGGAAATTGTGTCCTAAAGCATATTTTCCAGGTAAAAATCTTTTCAAATTTTCTTTTCTTTAAAAATAAAACGATAAAAAGAAAAAAAAAAATTTCTTTTATAATTTTTAATATACCAAAAATTTTATACCCAGGTACACAATAAAAATGATAAAAAATATCATATTAAATAGCAAATTAGCGAAATTATTTATGAATGACCATTAAATGAACAGTAACAGCTTTTGTTTGGACAATTTTTATACTTTTATTACTTAAATATTTAAGGATGTTTATCATGAAATATTTCTATTTAATAAAAATATTAAAATTTTGGAATTTTTAATATTGAAACTAATTGAAATTTAATGAATAAATTTTTTAATAATTTATATATAAAATTTCAAATTTGTTAAATAAAATTAATTGATTAATTGCGCGGTAGGGTGATTAATACTGTCGTTTTTTTCTCGTTGTAGGTACCCCACATAAATTTAGTTATTGAGCGCATGGTTTTACTAGAATATAATGGATTCTTGGCATCTGAACCTGTTCGCAAGTTACCTCCCCCGGTTTGCTCCTCTTCTAGCAAGTTTATCCGCTTCTTTCGTTACCCTTAATGTTACAGTGTCCCATTGTTTGTGCACAGGTTTGTACAGTGTTTGTGCACAGGTTTTGTAGTGCCAACTAATATTCGGGCACTGCTTTGCGTTTGATAGGGCTTTAATGGCAGCCTGATTAGTAAATATTGATTGTTGTTGAGTCAGCTGTTTCTTGAGTGCAAGCAATTTCCGTCATTAATAACTATAAATGGAAAAAATACATTATTTCGATATTTATAAAGAAATTTGTTGCATTATATTTTTTTTTTTCGTTTTACAAAATTTTAAAAATTGGTTTATATTTTTATGGAGTTTTGTTAAATATAAATAACGTTTTATTAATAAAATACTTGTTAGTTGGAAAACAAATAATTATCATAAATTATAAAATAAAATAACTAAAAAATCCATCTAATCAAAATTATCAATTCAATTGATAAATACTTTTATTTAAATATTTATTTATTTAATTTTATATAAAACTATTGTTAATAACTTTTGGCATATTATATTTTTATATTATGGTGATTAACAAAAATATTTATGAATAATATTTTATACAAATAATATTAAAATTATACTTCAAACTGAATTATTATTAATCTAAATTTCCAATACTATTTTAATTAAAATTATAAAATGACTGAGGCAAATATTAGAATATAATAATAATATATAAATATTTAATTAATTTAAATATAAGAGATAAAATTTTGCTTTGGGAAATATTATTAACAATAAATAATTATTTTGAGAATTTGAATATAATAAATATATATATATATATATTTATATATATATATATATATATATATATATATATATATATATACATATATACATATATATATATATATATATATATATATATAATTATTGATTTCTAATTCAATAAATTAATTTAACATTTTGTAGTTAACCTTAAAGTATTTTGTAATTTTCAAATAACTTAAATAACATTTAGAAGATTTATATGCAAACCGATTCAGATCTTATTGATTTTTTTTAAAAAAAATCTAAGAAACTTTTTTATATTGTTAACTTTTTATTTATATTATCCATCATCACAAATTGTACCAAATCTTTGTCAATTACAAAAACACAACCCACCACATTTAATATAATAAATGAAATTTATTTTCAATTCATGAAAAAAATTTCAATTATTTTCAATTCGTATTTAATATAATATACAAGAAAAAGGTAAAATCCTTGTAAAAAAAAAAAAAAATATAGTTGAAAAATAATCTTATAATTTAGTTCACCAAAATTTTGCTATACAACTTGGCAACAACAAAACAAAAAAAATTATCGAAAATATCAATAACATAAACTTTTATATTTATGGTTTACCTTTGGGCAGATACAACATGTGTGTTCGATGAGAATGTTTTTTTTTGTGTCCTTTAACAATTCTAGCGAAAAAAATGTGAATATATCTCTGTAAAACACAAGCTTTTCATTTTGAATTTATAAGATACAAATAGAAATAGAAAAAGATTATTATTTTTTTTCTACATATTAGATCATTTGATGATTTTCCAAATGAAAAGCTTAAGGATACTTACGAGTATAGCAACAAAAATTGTCATTTTATTTCATAAAAATCTATTGCTGTGCTGACGTCGACAAATAAAAAACAACAAAAATAATAAAAAAAAGCTTATCGAAAGTAGCATTACAAGCAAAAATATTAAAGAAACTCATTAAAGACTAAAAGGTATTAAAAGAGTTTGTATTGCAACTATAATAAAAATAAAAATTTATTTTTGTTCTGATGATAACTCAGAGGGTTTGTTAGAAAGACAACAGACAATATTAATAATTATTAAGTGATGGGATGATTAATATTTAAGTCATCTTAATTTAATTGAAATTTAATTAGAACACATAAATCTAAACATCAAAAATGTATCTAGCAATGAACGATCCCATTTTATACTCAATTATTTTACAAGTAGTGTCTTCCAAAGCAAAGAGTACGTCCGAATTATATAGAAGTTTGCACAAAAACTTCATATACTTACTTTATATGCGCAGAACTGAACGAATTTGAACTGACAGCTGAACATATCTTATTAATTAGTATATCGTGGACTAAACATGTTTACACAAGAAGAAAACTTGTTTTTTTAAACAAGAAACTCGTACGGCTCCATATTTTATACTCAACCATTATGCAGAGTTCATACATTATGCAAACTGAATCATTTTATTTATGTTAGTAACTATTTTCCTCTTGGTTGCCGAGCATCTTCATATGAGACGAAGCTTTAATGTGTCAGATGACACTAGTAATGTTTAGAGTGAAGTTTGTAAGTAGGTAGAATTAATAGTGAAGTTTGTGTAGCAGAGCTACTTACTATTAATTCAATATTTTCAAACGAAAAAGATATAAAAATAATTAAAATTAATTGATGTTAAAAATATATTTTCATAAAATAATTATTTTTCAGATGCCATTCTGTAATAACTGATAATTCAACACAACTGAACCGAAAACGTAATGATAATGACGTGAATTGAAATTCTAATATCAACTTCACATTTGAATCCGAATTCAACTCTGAGCATGGAAATGAAAACATATTGAACATTTTGACAAACTAAATATGTGTAATTTAGAAAAAAAATATTGAAAATGTGCTTCAGACAATAATTGTACTCATATGGTGGTTGACATTATCCTTTTGTACTAAATTTTGGTATCTTCTGGTTGCTATGAGTTTAATGTTCTGTTTAATTTTCTTTCTTTTCAGATATAAAATATTATTACATATCCTAAAATATCATTACATTGCTCAAAATTCTAAATGGATATGGCAACTCAACTAGTATTATATAAATATTTGGTATGAAGTGAATATTAGTTATTGATTTTATTAAAATTTAGTTAACCTAATTTTGTAGGCATATTTAATGTTAAATTATTCATCGGAATATTAAGTATAAATAAATAGATTTTTTATTTTAATTTTCCCATGTGCTCTGGAAGGGGTTTTTTCCGAATAAAATAAATAAATTTGATGCAATTCATTTGATATTCCTTAAACTTAAACCAAAAAAAAAATTCAAAAAGTAAAAGAAAATAATTTTCGGAATTTCTGGTCTTATAAATTTTCTTTCAATTTCTGAAATTTAAAACCCAACGAGCACAAAACACAAATAAAAATGGCCACATTTTTCAAATTTTTATACCTCGTGGTAATAACAATGAAAATTTGGTTTTTGCGTACTTTGGACAAAAAATAAAAGAAAATTATATTTGATATTTTTGTGTAGTTTTTGTGTAAAACTAAAGAAAATATAATTTTTCGTGTGAAATTCCTGATTGAAAAAATACATAATAAAATATTTTGTATAAAAAGATATAAATTGATTTAATAACTTATTTCATTATATGAAGTTAAAGTAAATATTAATTTATTTGGTATTGGTTTCAAAAATTCTATATAATGTTAATTTTTTTCCATCAATTAATGCCGTTTATGTTTGACAATGATACAAAACAGCCATTGAACAAGAGTTTACATATAATATTCTGCAAGTTCACATGGCAACTTAAATATGTCAGTATTCTACTAGGGTCACCAAAAGAAAAGAAATAAGATTTTTCACGTTTCGTTCAATTTATCTACAATTAGACGCTATGTTGAAATTAATTCCACGTTCCTTCTATCAAAGATATTTGTAATAAATACTGTTTTTCCACAACATGATATCACATATATCTAGCTATCTTGTGTCTGGTGTTAAAGTGCTGCCAAAGCCATTTATTAAGTCTGTGTAAAAGACTACACTGTAGTATTAAAATTCTGTAATCTCTTTCTATGATCTGTAATTATACTATAATAATTAATGCAGTTTCTTAAAAATCATTCAAACTATTATTTTTGCGTATGAATAAAAACCAAAATTCGGCAACATTATATTTTATTTAAAAAAATCTAACTAATTCAAATTAAAGTTATCATAAATACATCAAAATATTCACTTAATTTTTAACTTTTTATTACAAAAAAAAAAAAAATCGATGAACTTTGTTTACTTCATGATTGCGCTGCTGTTGGTATAGCATTACGCTTAGAAAAATTCACAAAAATAATATTAAATTTTTGTCACGTATCCTTGTCAGAAACTACACAATTTCAGAATATAAGTAAAAATATAAATTATTATTCTTATAACATTAATAAAAACTTAAAAAAAAACGTCTTCATATTTTTCACGATTCGTTTTACGAATAGTATGAAATACTATGAAGTCTGGTGATGGGTTGGATGGTCAAAAAAAAAAGTTCGCTCAAAATTTTTTTCTAGGCGTTTCCGAGGTCGGGGAGTCCGAAAATGCAAAAAAAAAAAAGTGTCCGGGGGACGCGTACGCGTACGCGTACGCTTTTTATGTGCGCAGCAACATCTCCTAGAACCGCTTGTCCGATTTTAATGAAATTTGGCACACAGGCTCTAACATACCTCGCGCAGGTGCCGGTACAAGATGAGAGCGATCCTTTCAGTGGGACCATGTTAGATTTCCCCATTTATGTGGCAACCTACGTGTTTTTGTTCTACGGGAAAATGTAAAAAAAAATTTCATGTCTCAGATTTGGATGAAATTTAAAACATAGGTTGGTATCATGATTGTCCACAAGCCTACCAAGATACAGGTCTGTAACTTCAGGGGGTCCCTGGTAAAATTTCCGATTAAAATTTCGTATACTCTAGAGCATATAGTAATTTTTATCTAATTAGCATAAATTTTGGTACATATGATAGTTTCCGTATGTACTTGGTGTCTGTAAAATTTGAAGTCAATACTTCAGTGGGTCCATGTAAAAATCCGTAATTACTTTTCATAAGTTCAACTATCTATATCTACCGTACCTTTCACCCAATTTCAATGATATTGAACACACAGTTTCATTTAGTTATCTATTTGATACTCCACAAATTTGTAGTTGGTAGGTACAGTACGTTCATGGGAAACTAATATATGAGCAACTTAGTTTCCGAAGAATATTTTCTTTATGCTCTACAGCTTGTAATTATTATCCGATTTCAATGAAATTTGGTACACAGGTTGAGTTCATGATTCTACATTGGTTGACCAAATTACAGGTTAGTAGGATTAGGGGGTCCATGTTAAATTTCCGATTTAATTTTTAATTTTTTTTTTTTCATATGTTCTACAGCATATAGTAATTGTTAACCGATTTCAAAGATATTTTATATATAGGCTAATTTTGGGATCTAGTTGGCTCTCCTGAAATTTGGAGACCTTCAGGGGGTTCCTAGAAAACAGTTTTAGTTTCCGAATTTTATATAATTACGTGTTTTATAGCATGTAATTATCATCTAATTTTAATGAAATTTGGCACAAAGGTAGACCTTCTGATTATGCATGTGTTGGCCATGTTAGAAGTTAATACCTTCAGGGGGTCCATGCTAAAATTTCCGATTAATATTTCATATGTTCTAGAACATATGGTAAATATTATTCAATTTCAATGAAATTTTGTACACAGGTTGGATTCGTGATTACGCATGTGTAGACTAAGGTAGAAGTTAGTAGCCTGAGGGGGTCCATGCTTAAATTTCCGATTAATATTTCATATGTTCTAGAACATATGGTAAATATTATTCAATTTCAATGAAATTTTGTACACAGGTTGGATTCGTGATTACGCATGTGTAGACTAAGGTAGAAGTTAGTAGCCTGAGGGGGTCCATGCTAAAATTTCCGATTAATATTTCATATGTTCTAGAACATATGGTAAATATTATTCAATTTCAATGAAATTTTGTACACAGGTTGGATTCGTGATTACGCATGTGTAGACTAAGGTAGAAGTTAGTAGCCTGAGGGGGTCCATGCTTAAATTTCCGATTAATATTTCATATGTTCTAGAACATATGGTAAATATTATTCAATTTCAATGAAATTTTGTACACAGGTTGGATTCGTGATTACGCATGTGTAGACTAAGGTAGAAGTTAGTAGCCTGAGGGGGTCCATGCTAAAATTTCCGATTAATATTTCATATGTTCTAGAACATATGGTAAATATTATTCAATTTCAATGAAATTTTGTACACAGGTTGGATTCGTGATTACGCATATTTATACTTATTATAGTTATTTTAATAATATTATTTATTATTAAACAAATAAAAATATAAAATTAAATCAATAAATAATAAAGATGAGCAATTTTGAAGAAAGCACTGTTTGTTACAAAGATAATGTTAATTACAAAAAACTTTTGGACATAAATCGCTGTTAAACAACATACTATGAGTTATCTGCTCCCCCTAGTTAGCAGCTTTTTTTCTTTAAGGATATATAAAGGGAGCTATAGATATCCTTACTAATACATTTTATGTTGGGAATAAATCAAATTATCTAATTTTATATTTTAAGTGTAAAATTTTCTTATTTATATTTTTAAAAAATTTCTAAATTCAGGATGCATAATTATTTAGAATCGAAATCAAAAATATTGTATGACAGGTCAGCGGGGAATTGATATTACTATGTTCTTATATGTTACTATCTTATGTTGGATAGTGGCTTTGGCTATAGTAAATTGAATTGAATAGAGATTATTTTTTTATATACTATAATTGCAATGAAACAAAATAAATTTTAAAATTTAACGCTTTCATGACCTGGACGTGATATCACGTCATATGATAGTATTTTGTAGGACATGACTTGATAACACTACTTCAATATTAGAAAACTCAATAAATCCAAGACGTGACACAACGTGCACATTTCAATTGCAATCCAACATATTGCGTCCCCTCGGAACACATGCAAACAAAATTTGTATCCCTTTAGAAATATTTACAATGTATATTGTTTAACACAAACATGTTTGATCGTGAATCCTTTGAACAGTCTTTAATAAACGTCAAATGGCCTCTTAGTTGCATATGAAATGCATTAATAATGCGACAAGTGTCCAACAATAAACTTTTTTTTTTTTTTTATTATAAGTGAAAAACCTGTTCCAGAAGAGCGAAATCTGATTTATAGCTCCAAGAAACGCAATTGATGTCATGTCGCCCTACTTAAATTTTTGAATTTTGGATGAATCAGTAAAATATTACCATTATTACGGTCGTTACGGAATAGATCTACTTTCTCTTGAACCAGAGATACTGCAAGTGTCCCCTTTAAAAATCGTAATGAAAATAATTGTGACTGCCAAAGGGTTAAGCAATTTATTTTTTGAGGCCTTTTAAAATATATTCTGATATTAAAGTAACATAAAATAAGAAATTTTTTGATAGAGATTTTTTTAAATTTTATTAGACTACAACTTTTTTAGTAGATGGCATGTTGTTTTAATTACCGGAAATTCAGAACATGTATTTGCTTATTCCATGATGCTATTTTCATATCGATGAAGTGCACATAACTTTCTTCGTTTTATATGAAATTAAGGATACAATATAAAAAAAACTTCTAACTAAATTTTTGTTTATGTCAATTTGAAGTATTAAATAAAATCTGTGCAAAATACATGAAGAGGAAATTTGTTAATTTACTCTGACAATTTCTTTTAGTTTTCTCGTAATTATTGTTTTAATACCGAAATTCGAAAATATTTTTGAATTTTTTGGATAAAATTTGAATTGTTTTATAAAGCATTTTTAATTTAATAAATGTGGAAAACTTGTCAGACGCAGAATAAATTTAGGATTTAAATTTAGTTTTGAATCTTGGTTGTTAACCAACGTTCTCGTTATCAAATGAGTTGGTGGTGTGAAGAGTAATCACTCTAGTCTTGAGTGGAGCGGTTCGTTATCGCCAAAAACTGGGATACGATTAATAATGATAATATAAATTTTCTTCTTTGCAAATTTCACATTTTCTGAAATTAACGTATTAGCAAAAACTTTCGAAACAGGAATCATACACGTTTCTTAATTAAAGACTGCAAATAAATGAATAGATTAAATTTATTTAAATGAGGGTTTTCACCGTAAACGAAAAACTTTAAAGAATTGGCCCGAGCCCTTTGTACATAATATAAAATTTTATGATTGTGGTTGTAGTACTTAAATTAGTATTTATTAATGGCGCCCTATGTTATAATTTTTAATCTTTTTATAAGGAGTATTTTATTTATATTTTATTTTGAAAAAGTTTTTAAACTTATATGACATCCTAATAAAAATTGACTTAATATGATTTTAATAATTTATTATTATAAATATGAGAAAAGTGCGAAAATATCACAAAAGTTTTAAAAGCCATCTCTAATAATAAAGAAAACTAAAGTAATTAAATAATAACTTATAGGGTAAATACTTTATATAATGGCCAACAAATTTCGGCGGTAATTTTGTTCTATATTAAACAATTATACAAATTTTAAGGTGTTGGTAGGTAGCCTAATTATAAAATTTGCCCAGCATAATTCAACAGCTCGAAAAGAAGCTGTCTTTTATTGCCTTTGCCAAGAGTTGTGATATCGAATTAGATAAATAAATTTAACTTACATCTTGTTAGATATAAAATTACTTTAATTTTAAAGTATCGAATAAATATAGAAACGTAAATTTGTAAAACTAATTTGTCGGTGTTCAATAAGGAAACACTACTGTAGCATATACTAAACCCACCCTATCTTTACAGACCATAAAAAAATATTTTATTATTTAATATCCTTAAAAAAAGCATTTATATTTATCTGATAAATATCAAATATGTTGTTACATAAAACTTAAATCTTTTATAATTCATTTGTTTTTATTCTTACTTAAGAAAAGATAAAAAAAATTATATACAAACAAAGTTATAATATTATTAATAGTTTAACATGTTTCCACTTTGGTCCTTTTTTTGCTGGTACATAAAAATATGGATGTAATTTATCATAAAAATATGATATAGTTAAACTATAAAAAAATTTATGAAAAATTACAAAAAAGTTTATGATTTTTCACGCGCTTTTTTATTTGTGTTTAGCAAAAAATAAAATGTTATACTTAATGCTGACTATTATTAAAATATTTTCTGGTTATTGCTTTTTATATTGTAGAAAATATGCCATAACATTAATTTATGTTAGTTTATAAGTTCACCAAAAAAAAAAAGAGTTTTTATTTTATAAAAATATTAATTTATTCAATATTGTTTAAGTATAGAAATGTTTTTATTTGTAAAGTGTTTTTATCTGTATTATATTGAACCAAATCGATGTTATTTATATAAAACTTTAACCAATAAACTATAATATTAATATTTGCAGTTAATAGCCATTTTATGGTAATTTTAAATGGGAATATGGTGATTTTTATTGCCAATAAAATTCGGTTTCAAGATGGAACAATAAAGTTAATGTGAAGGAAATTAAACTACATTTAAAATTATTTTTTAGTTATTTTCTAAATGAAAATTGTAAATTAAACGTGTTAAACGTCTATAATAAAATTTTAGGTCAGTAAATGAAGTGGGTAATACTTTCTTGAAATTATTTAATAAAGACTGTTTGCACAAACAAATATTTTAGTAAGTGCTGTTTTAGGATACCTCTATACATCTACCAGCTTACACTTGATATAACACGAAGTTTTGTATCCCGTATCTGTTTCAAAAATCAACGAGTATCCAAATTCACAGAAAAATATTCATCCTGTTTCACGCAAGTAGAAGCCAGCCTTTTTCAATTTTTATAACAATTAAAGAGTTTGTATTCTATTTCCAGTTCCATTTATATATTATTTCAATCACAGCTTCTTGAGAGGAATTTGAAAATGTCATAATAATAGAAATATTAGGATTTTCTTGGCCTCTCATAAATCACCTCTAATTTAACCCTTTCTTTCTCATTTTCTAGAATCATCCGAAAAAGTATATAAATAGTAGTACTGTCGAAAATTTATAATTTGACTAAAATTGACTAATATCAAAATCGGGGTAGTATCAATAATGAAAGTTCGGTGTTCGTAACATCGGATTTCTTTCAATTAGTTTGAAGTTAAAAATTAATTTAATAATTTGTTGAGAACGCAAATTCATCTTCTGAATTATATCCAACTTTCAATATCACGTAACCATAATTAAACTTGATGAGGGTACAAAAAAGAAATAATTTTTATCTCATAATAATTTTTCAAAAAAAAATATAATTTTTTTTTTGATTTCACCTAAAACGTGCTGGCTTTTTATAAAAGGGGCCAAAGATTAATAAAATTACTTTAGATCGAATTTTAGAAAATTGAACATAGAAATGAAATGTAAATGAATTAGAAAATCTATTAGCAAAAGAGTCAATCATTTCATCTAACTTTATAAAATTTACTATGATAAATTTTGGGTTCTGTGGGTACAGTTTTTTTTTTAATTTCATTTTTTATTATATTTACATCAATAATAAATATCAAGTCAAAAATAATTCCTTTTTATAATCGAAGTCTTGAATCATTAAGGTAACCTATATTTTTATACTTGTATTTAAAAAAGAATCATTGAAAAAATAAAATCCTTTTAAATTAACCTAAATTAAAATTCAAATATTTAAATTTTCACAAAAAAAAAAAACTTTTTAAAAAAAATTCTTAAAAATACAAAATGTTTCTATATACCATAAAGAAAATTTTCATTTTCTTATCAAAACCAATGTAAACAAAAGAAAAACCATAACTTTATGACTGGTAAACAGGTAGACATTTAAAATATAAAAAATAAAAAAAAAGAATCATTACAACAGATCCTTAAGGGTATAAAATTAAACCACAAAAAGAAGAGAAGAAGAAACTTATTAGATAGTATTTAAATGAACGTAGTTAGTGTCACACCAGCAACGAAGTGCAAAATAAATATTTACAAAAACTGAAAAAGGATTTTTGTATCAAATTATCAACAAGCGAACGAATATAAAACCACACAATTTTTTGAATAAATGTTGGGATAAAAAATTTCCCGCATCTTTTATGCAATTTTTTTGTGATATTCCTAAAAAGTTATAATAAGATTTTTTTTTGTATATATTACTATAACGCATAATTTCAAATTACATAATTATAAAGTAAAGAATTATTTGTAACTATTTTGTAAGACTGTAATTTTCCTTAAATTAAAACTTTTGCAAAAATCATAGCAATAATAAATTGCAATTTTTTAAATAAAATACAAGGTGGAACAAAAGTGATTTTTGGTTTTGTTATAACTTTTAAACTATATAGTGAAATATAATATTTTGTTGGATAAAATAATTATTTTTTAAATATTATGGGAAACAAAATAATACCCACAATTGTCTCGCCATTGGATCTAGTGAGTGGCGGTCGAATTAAATATTGTTTAGTAAGTAACAAATATATAAATAGTTTTGGACCAAGAGCAAATATGATTTATACAAGTTAATGTATAATTAGATAATGGTGAAAAATTTCACTATTTTTATTCTCTCTTCTTGAAGCTATAATTTATTTATTTATTTTTAATCGTTTTTACTTAAAAACATAATGACCTACTGCTTACAATGATAAAGATACGAATAAATTTTGGTCCACCTTGTATATTACTAGCAGAGAACTAAAATTAAACATATCGAAAAGTTAGAATACTAACAAATCATTTTTATCAAATTTTCTTAAGGCATTATTTACAAAATGCACTAAATTATTTCTGCGAATAACTACTGAAAATTATGTAATTAAAAATTTACTTTTAAATTTTATTTAGACTGTATAAGGTGAGGTGATCAAAAATAGACAAGGCTTACAAACCTTATTCAACTAAAGTGTAGTAACTATAAGTGTTGTAGTTGAATTGGACTTTGACCCATCGATTTCGTTCAAAGGTTTAGTCCATAAATAAAGTAAATCGTACAAGAGGTTTTAGGAGTACGCATTTGTGTACTCGCTTGAAAATTTTTAATAAAAGTTTGCATATCACAAAGCCTGATTGGCTTTAATTCAGTGGGTTCATGCTGAAATTTTCGATTTATATTTCACGTATTCTTAAGTAAATAAATATTGGTAACCAATTTTGTGATTCGCAGTTTGTGCCTATAAAATTTGAGTTTTCCAATCAAAATTCCATATTATTTAAAATATATTCTTGTCTTGATGTATTAAAAGATCCAAAAAATTTAACAAAATCTGTGCTTTTCACAAAGCACTGTTAGTTGCTTTGTGAAATCACTATTGGAAATTACTAGGAATTATCTGCTCCCCAATATGTTAACAGCAATTTTGAACAATTAATGCGATTAATTAGAATATCATAAACGAAAGTAACTATGAGATTTTTCTCCTATTGAATAAGAAGACTTCTAGGCCAAAGAAGCTTATACACCTTCCTTGATGCTTCAAGACATCTTCCATCTATATTTTGTCCAATAAGTCAAAGATCTTTAAAATATTGTAGCAAATTTCCCAATAGCCTAACGCATTTAAAAACAATTTAGTGAATAAATGTTACAACTTGAATTTAACTAGTATGGTTCAGAGTCATCGATTAGTTACTTCTTGAATCACACAATTTATTCATAAGACTTTGATACTTTAAATGAATTCTTTGAAAACATAAATTGCATTTTTATTATTTGTTATATTTATACGAATAAAATGTTTACCCTTTTTATCTTCATTATATATATGGTTCCACCACTTTACTATTTACCATTACTGATGATGTCCTTTTTTCAAATTTTGTATAGTTCGTTGTTTGTATATTAATACACCAATTGATATCTGTCGAGGGTGTCAAAACATGATATTATATAAACCATTTGTGATAGCACTTTTATCAAATATATTGAGGATTTTTCGATAATTATCAATTTCATAGTTTGGGGGTGGTATAGCGAGAATTCCAATAATAAATACAAAACTTCAGATTTATGATTGAAACGATTAGTAAAATATAATAAATATAAAAATGTGAACCAATTTATTACTTTTAGGCACTGATTATTCAAGTAAAAGTTGTATTCTGCAAATAATTATATTCAACTTGTATATATATAAAAATTAATTTATAAATTAACTTCAAAATAAACTATTTAAATTTATTTTTATACAAAAAAAAATTATTAAATTATAAAAAACTACAGAAAAGAAAATTTAAATTTGACTATAATTGTGTAGCCTCTCTACACAATAATAAAGTATGTAATTATATTTCCAAATTCAGCTATTTTTTCATAAAATAAAATGTTGAAATGAAAATCTGGCTTATTTAACTAATCATGACGCATTTTTCCAGGCTGGTGTTGAAAGCCGGAATCTAGTTTTCCGGAAACGCAGAGTGTCCCGAACACAATATTCGGAACACGATATCCCGAATCATGATAACCGCGTGGTTATTTAATTTTTTTCGTGATGTTCGAAATCATTTTTATATACTGGTATTAAGTGGGCGCAATATACCAACGTTCTGGTATTAGTTTGAACATTTGCGACTCTACCAAGAACACAAAATTGTGGCGCAGCATGACACAGGCCATGATTATCTTAAAATCGAACTCATAATTGCTGTTGAACAAAGAAGAAAAATAAATAAAATTTAAAAAAAAAATAGAAGAGCGGTTCAAAATTAATTTTATTAAAGGATTAGCGTACGAATCTCTTCAATCTAACAATATTTTTTTTTTAATGAACGAAATTGTGAATTCGGAAATATGTTAATTTCCATTTTAATTTATTTGTGTAATACATTTTTTTATTATTCAGCATTTTCTGTTTCAGGATTTTGGATTCGAGATTTTTATATTTTCATATTCGAAATTTCATGTTATTCAAGTTCACAGATTTTATGTGTCGGTCTAATATGGTGTTCGTGTTCCCATTTTTGACCCATTTTTCTGAAATTATATGGATGCCATTTATTTAAAAAAACATATGTACTTTGAATAGCTAAAAGGACGAGATTTTTTTTTTGTTGAAGCACATTTTGTAATAACTAATACATAGTATAATATATAAAATAATTACAATCATTATGAATTTAAATTGAACTTTTTGGATTTGATTAACGACAAACAGACCTATACTCTGATATAATTAAAAAAGTTTAAAAGTGCTTCACGTTATATAAAATATAAATATGTATATAACAAAAACAAATTAATTTGTTAAAATTTAAATGTTAATTTTTCTTAAAGTTTTACCCGTAAAAACTTTAAATTAGTTTTTTGATTAATGAGTTTTTTAATTATAATAATTAGCTATTTTGATTAAGTTAAGATTTAAAGATTTCAGGTACTTACAAATTAATATTATGTAGGAAATTATTTAACTACATATACGGAAAAGATTTTCATGTAATTTCTATATTTGTTAATAAAATTTTCAATTTTAAATTACATAAATCTGTAATCAAATCATTTTTTGTTTCTTCTTTCCTAGGATTTATTCGCGACCTATAATTATTATATGTATATGTAGCTATATCCACCTTAAACATCCACATTGTAATAAAAAATTAATTAACTAAAACATAAATTTCTTTCACACCAATAACTCAGCAAGTTAATTTACAACATAATTTTTCATTTTAACTAAAAATTTTTCGGAATTCTGTTTAAAATATTTCTTCATTCGGAAATTCATTTTCCTTTGATATTACAAATTTTACAATATACAAGTTAGAACAAAAAAAAAAAATATAAAAAATTTCTCAAATAACAATTTCCATCAATTCATGTTTAATCGATTGAACTGAAAAAAAAATCAAGTTTGTTCTGTTTTCAACAGTGAAAAACAAGAATATTTTTTTTCATTGGATGTTTAAGAGGGAATTGCTACAAAAATATCTAAATATACTTCTATATTTCACTTCTGCAATTTCATGATTTTTTTTTGTTATCAATATTGCTATGATTTAAGATTTTTTTTTTTGAATATTTCCATCAGAAAAAAATCTGTAAATTAAAGGCTCGTCCTTTTTTAAATTTAACGCAAATTTGGTATCTTCATAATCTGGGAACAATTTGGTATCATATATATATATATATATATATATATATATATATATATATATATATATTTCTATAAATAATGTTGTTCCACTGTGAGTGAAGGAATTATTGCTTGTTCCTTCAATGTAGAAAGATATATGAATTAATATATTGTTGTTGTTTTGTTTATTTTGTAAATTTTGATTTGTCCTTCTGCGTTTTGGTTTTACAATTTATTGATTCCCTTGATAATCATATAAATTTTCTGTTCGCGACAGATTACAGTCCAAATTTTGTAAATTATTGTATATTATATAGACCATAAAAAATTTCCATTATTTTTTTTTATTATCCTAATTATTTTTTTTTATGATTATAATGATGGTAAAAGTAAAATCCTTTCGTGGAATATATTTGTAGAGTGATCCAATACTTCAAATTTACGGAAAAATGTCTAACAAGTTGGATCTTAATATTCTATTAAAATCTGTGAGTCAAACCGGACTGGATCCGAAAAACGTAAATTTAATTTTTGAATTTTAACAATGGGGAACCGAAAACCTTAACTAACATAAACCGAAACGAAATAAGAAAATAATAATGAACCGTAATCGTAACTGGAGCTATATTTTATATTGGCTAGGAACATAATCATAAACAGGAACGTAAAAAATTTCTGGTTATAATAATATAAGGAATATTTATTATACAAGCTGGTTGTCAACCGATTTGAAAATTTTCAATACACACATTTCAAATTGGTTAGCAACCGAACAGTCATTTTTTTTTGTTATTTAGTGTCAAAAAAAAAATTCAGTAATAAAAGTTGGGTGAAAAAAAAATTAAAATTAAAACATATTAATTATTTCAATCAATATAAAACTTCATTTTATTTGTATACAACTTACAACCATCAATCAGGGCCGGTTAGTTACAATCGTCAACATTCAAGCATCATCAACGGAGGTGTTGGCCCATGCTATTTAAAATATTTTTATATTTCTTTTACAGATTTGCCTAGCGTCAAATTGGTTGTTAATGTCTTGAAAATGTATCCACAACCGCTACAACTTGAACAAGTTGTCAACACTTTCATAAACAGGTTGTAGAAACAAGATGTGTGGGCATCTTTAGTTAATCCTTTTTACTCCCCTTAGGTTAGTCGTAGATTTTCCTTATAACACTTTGATATTTGCTATTAAATATATTTTTATTTTTACTTTTTTTTTAACAAGATCTTTCTTACTATTTAATTGATTACTTAATTTAATTCGTTATTATGTAAGGTACCAATAATTAAATATATTTGTAAAGCTTGCATTTTTACTAATCTGTAAGCCAAATTCACAAATTAAAATATTGATATAAATTCAATTATTCTATAAAATTATATTTATTTATATCCCTTTTAATCTGTAAGTCAACTTTAAATATATGATAAAGGGACATGAAAAAATTTACTTATTTATATGGCCAATAATTATCAAAATTTACATACTTTCAGATAAATGCATCTTTTAGATGTTTTAGTTATAAAATATTTTCTTAGAACATGTTAAATCAAAATTAAAATATATCTAAAAAATATGATTTTATAAAAAAAAAACCGTTTTAAAAATCCTTTAAAATGAAATTACTTATTCATTGAACGAATTTACTACCAAAAAATATAGTTTCTCTTATTTTCTGTATTACAGTTACTAAAATATCCTTTTTACCATCCTAATTGCTAGTGTAAAAATTTGCAGACTTTATATCGAAATTTGAAATGTCTGAAAAAAAAATTAAAATATTTTGTTTATTCAATTTTATCGAAACTTTTCCTTTTTCACTATATACACATACACCTGAATAATTTAAAAGGATACTATAGTTATATCGAGTAGAAAATTTTCAATTAGTTAGATAAACAGCCGAATAATAATAAAAAAATGCTATATTTTTATATAAAAAAGCTAATATATAAAATAAACCAATTCAGTTTTACAGAATATTCCAAAACCAAAAAAAGATTTTTTTTATAAACAAAATATTTAAGTGTACTTAAAAATAGTCCTTAAATGTATGTAAGCAATTTAAAAAATGTTTTTAGTATACTATTAAATAGTAAGTTTTCCGAATTTTTTATCCTGTTTCTGTGATGTTTTTTTTCGAGAAAATTACGCTAAATGGACGCCAGGAATGAATTCGATACAATAAAAAGTTGGTCTATTTTTGACCGCAGTAAAAGTAAAAAGAAATTAAATTTTTGTTACACGTGCCTTGGTAAATATTAAATTCCCTGTAAAATGAAAATATTGATTTTCTTATAGAGATTGTATATATGTATATAATAAGTCCTTGGAGGATAATCAAAAGTAATTGAATAAAACCAATAATTGAATAGATAAGTAAGATATTTTATTATCTTTTAGTTTTTTAAGGAATCAAAAGTAAGTTTTCATATTTGAGTAAAAAATTCCTCAAAAGAAAATTAATTTCTGTAAATATAAATTTACTACAATTATTAGCTTAGCAATAGAAGAGACTTTGAATCAATAATATTTGTTTCTTAATATCATAAAATTTCATACTTTTCGGGACTAAGATTTAAATTTTAATTTGTTGTATACCTAATTTGATAAAGCTTTGGTTTAAAGTCAAAATTTCGAAAAGTTATATTCAATATTTTAAGGTTTCTATATGCTATTACAGATTTCAAACAAATAAAATTAATCCCACCATCCAGTATAGCACAATTACAACATTTTCGGTATTATTTGGTATTTTTGATTAAATTATATTCCGCTCTGAATCCTAATTTCCTGGAAGAGGGTTAAAAAGTCTCATATGATCTCTGGCTACATTATTAGCTTATTACAGGAACAGGATAACTCTTCTGTTTGTTATCTAATTCGGAAACTTTATTATTAATTTCATTCCATTATGTTAGCCTTTTCAAATAATGCATTATACATTTGTTTTGATATAGCGAACAAGTTGATTGGTGTAGGACTGCTTACCGTGGATCACTTCCTAGGCGCTGAAACCGTGGAATAAAATTATTTTTACGATATTACCCCCAAAAACTATTGTATTACCAGCAATTATCGAAATTAAATTTACTCTAAAATCTAAGTTGAACTAGTTTATTTCTTAGCTTTAACAGGTACATCAGCAATTATTTATTACTGGCTAAATTCCTTATATTATAAATAATATTGATAAAGATACATTTTTTATAATTAATTAATAGGTAATATTAATAAATGAAAATATTAGTTTGATGTAAAATTGAAATTTAAACAAACCGAAATAAAGAAATGCTGAAACGTTGCTATCAATATAAATCAAATTTGAATCGTTGTTATAACGTTATTGGTTATTGTGATTTTACTATTCTGAACACTATTTTATTATCAAGGAAAAAATTTAAATTTATATTTAATATGCCTTCAAAATACACATAAAAATTGGACTCGTTATACACTTTTTAGAAACCATACTCTCCAAAAATTTAAAGTTGAATTATTTTTCCAATAGAATTCAAAATTTAAAATATAACTCAATCTGCAATATATACTTATAATTTATTTATTTCACTATTGGAATGATTATCATTCTCTTGTTGATAATTAAATTTGAACGATTCCAGAAAAATAAAAAAAATCTATTTTGAAAATAATAAATTTTCTTTTTCGAAAGATGAAAGATTTGAAGTTTTATCAAACTGATATTTATATTTTGATTGAAACAATAAAACTTAATAAATTTAAGTATAAATTGATTTAAGTTAATACTTCTTCTTTTCAAAACTTTTGAATTATACTTCGATAAAATATCATGGAATGAGTTTAGTAGTTAGTCATAATAATTAAACTTATTTTTATTTAAACTTTTAATATCTAAAAGGAGAAAAAAAAAATGTTGAAAACATTTTATATCATACTCGTTAAAGTTGAAATTTTTTTCAAGTATCGTTAATGTCAGTTTCGTTCAAGTAAGTTTAATAGTGAAACTAATTACTACGGAACTAACTGGTCAGCTGCAATTGAAGTATTACACTAAAAGTTTTTACATAAAATTGAAAATAATTTTTAAGAAAAAATTTATGACATAATTATCCTTATAAATAGTTAATACAAAACTGCTATGCGTTAATTAATTTTAAAAGAATTTTAATTTCAATTCAATTTAATCAATTTTTAATAATAATCTGGATTATCTTTAGTTTTGATAAATTGTCTACAAAGTTAATAGAATTATAATTATTAATATTTTGCTTGAATTTGTAATAATGTTGAAGTCTTTAGTATCAAACCATAATTTTACAATCGATTAGTCAATTTAAATTTTATATTATTATAATAAATATGCAATTGTCAATTTATTTTATGTCTAATTTTGTAATTATCGACCATAAAAGTTATCTTAAATTATCCACTATAAAATCAATAAGATATTTAATTTTTGTATTAATTCGGCAACCAGCGAATCGCTTAGTTTTGTCTTAACAATTTATGAAAGAATACGGAGCTATGAAGTGGGTTTTTAGGAAAGAAATATATAATAATTTTCTGAAGAAAGTGTATTTTAATTTTATCCAATTAAACCATTTGCAGAGAGTGTAGCTTTTTTCATGACAGCATCACTTACTCGATTAAATGGTCACAATCATCTACCTTCTTACAAATGAAATAAAATTAATTAATTATACTTGATGCGATTAAATGTGTGCCACGATTTGCCCGGTTACCAATTAAATAGAATTAAATATAAATAAAATCAGGGTCTATAGTCTATACTATGAAAAATGTCGTAAAAACATAATTTTTTACATATTTTTTATGAATTATAAATTAATCGAATATTAAAGCACCATGATTATAAAATCTAAAAAAGAATTCTTTACATTTATTCTGTATTAAATCTAAATTTTAATAGATATCTAAAATATTGTAAATTTTAGTAATTTATTTTTATAATAAAACTGAAATAATCTGAAAGAATTCAAAGATATTTAGTAAAAATGAAAAACTAGATGCAAAATAATTATGTTTTAATTAGCATGCAATTATTTTAATACAAATATTAAAATATTTTCAAGATTTCAAGAGTAATTTAATATAAAATTATATAGACTGACAAATAAAATAAAATAAATATTATGATATAATCCAAAGACTGTCTTCGGGTATAAACTCTACATATACCACCAGTAACTGCGTTATAGCCCGAGCAGAATCAACGCAGAACACATACGCAGCCTACATAAGTAATGACAAAAAAAGTTAAAATGTATGAAAATATATGGAACCGATTATAACAAACGCAGCCTACGCCTACGCAGCCTCGTCGCAGAATCAAGAAAAAAGTTAACCAACATTAATATCAGGTAGAAAAATATTGTTAGTGTAAATTGGTAGGTTTTTCGCAGCAAAACTACTTTTGATTGTGTTCGGTAAATATTTTTTTTAATGTCACATTAATATCAGGTAGAAAAATATTGTTAGTGTAAATTGGTAGGTTTTTCGCAGCAAAACTACTTTTGATTGTGTTCGGTAAATATTTTTTCTTATGTTACAGATTCAAATAATTTTGAATCGGGCTATTACAGATTCAAATAATTTTTATTCAGTTAAAAATAATCCAACACGAAACCATAAAAAATATCGCAATTATACGTTTCGTTATTTAAAGGTTTTACTTGTTTATTTAAAAAGATTGCTAAAGGAAATAAAAATATTTTGCGATCTAAAAAAAAAAAACAATTTTTATTAATTTAAGGACTGAAATGGTAAAAAAAAATCTTTTTGCTTTTATATTTTATTTGGTTATAGTGAATGTAAAATTAACATCCTTTAGACTACAAATTATTTTCACCAAGAAAGTGTAATTAAAAATTTAACTTCGTTTTTATTTTTTTAATACGTAGCTACATCCTACATAGCTCTATAATGCTTAGAAAGACTAACGAAAATATTTTATGGTGTTAATTTTATTAAATTTAAATTTTTAGAAATTATAAAATAAAGTAATAAATTATAATATTTTGATAATTATAAGGAATAAATATTTGTCTATAATGATAAATAGTGATTTGTACCCAACAGAGTTTTGTAATTAACTATAGTTTATTAAAACTAACTCATATTTGAATACATCTATCATGTATTTTATAGAACTCGTAATTTTGATTTTTGATATTTTTTTGTGTTATGGATGTGTTTTCAAAAACTAAAACTACCGACCATAAATTTTATAGACACCCACTACATTACAAAACTAATATGTGTACTAAATTTCATTACATTTATCATATGATCTTTAGAACATATTAATTTGCATTTTCGGACTCCTCAACCTCGAAAACGCCTAGAAAAAAAATTTCAGCGAAATCTTTTTTTAACCATCAAATCCATCACCTGACTTCATAGTTATTCAATTACTACTTGTAATATTTATAAAAACTAGGAAAAAATGAAAATTATATAATTAACCTGATAGCACGAACTGTAGAATTTATTTATTTAATAATAATTATAACGCTTCTCTTTTAAATCTTAAATGTAATATTACTTTAAGTACTAAAATAATAGAGAAAATCCTTTTAACCAAGATGTGGACAACCACATGTATTTTTTTAAAATAGCACTTTGTAAAAAGCAGGAAGGTATTTTATTGTTAAACAGGAATTGTAAACCGGACTTTACAAGGGTTTAAAGTGGTAAACAATTCCTTGTTTTATTTAAAAACTGTTAATGTGTAGCTCACAAGCTAAATCTATTTAGATCAATTAGAGACTTTAAAAATGCGTATAGATTTGAAGTTTGTATAGATTCGCGTTAAGGTTTCAGGCATTTTGTATCAGTAAAAAAAACTGACTAAAAATAAATAAAAATATCCTTTCCTTTCTTTGTAAATCATATAATAAACTACATATCATTTTTCAGTTCAGTGATGCAAAAACCAACATAAATGCTGATTGACGCAACTGCTATGCATAAAAATATTTATATATCACAGCATCATCATTTATATATTAAAAAAGTTCGTTAAATATTTGACAGTTTTTTTTTATTTTTTATATATGAGACACTTTTTTTTGCGTGTGTGAAGCCTTTGTGGTTTAGATGAGACACCAAAAAAATACAATAATATATATTTAAAAAAAAAATCCCAACCACAAAAAACAAAAAATGAGCCAAAAAGATCCTTTCAATTTTGTATCACACTTTTGATAGATACAAAAAAAAAGAGATGAACTTTTGGCTCAATAACATTGAAAATTACGTATAAAAATGTAAAAAAACTTAAAAGTGAATTTATTTGTGTAATTTTTTTTATTGGGGAAAAATAACACCAATTTTCCATTAGTAACAAAAAAGGAAAATGAGATTGAGAATTTTTGTTTATATATTTTTATCTGTGAAAATTTAATTTGAATTGAATTTTATTTGAATATTTAATTCATTTTTTTTGTTGTTGTTAGGAAATTAAAACGATATTTTATAATAAATTTTAAAATTAAACATAACTGAATTGTCAATGACATTAACCGAGAATATTATTGTTTGGTGTTAATATTGATGATTTAAAAGAGAAGGAAAGAGCATTTTGAAAACCAATAAAAAGGATCAAACCAATACAACAAACAATAAAGCTAAAAAAAAACAGAAAAATTTACTTGGATGAGAAGTATTCATTTATATTAGAATCGGAATGAGGTCAAAATATTTTTTTTTATTCCAAGAAAATAACTTCTAGAATTGAGCAATCTGGCTTAATATCAAATTCTATTCTACTTAATTGATGCAATGGTCACTTTAAAATGTGAATTAAAGACGTAATTAAAAAAATTTCAAAAAGATACAGATCCGTTTATTTACTTGCCCGTAAATAAAACAAATTCAATAACAGAAAACTTTCATAATGATTAAGTTTCTATTTTCAAACTGCGTGTGCAATTTTCGTATGCGTATTTATCACTAAGTCCTTTTATATTATTAATGGCGGTTAAGTAGTGGTAGTGTAATATGTTGTAATGCAAAACCTGAAAACATTTGTGATGAGACTCAAACCTGTGTACTCATAACTATTTTTGTGTAAATTATTGTTAATAAATAAAAAAAAAATTACATAAAGGTTTGATTTCAATTTATAATAAATGATTTTAAATTATCTTGCGTCCAAAAAAGTTTTATATTTATCTCAAAAACGTTAAAAACTTTAAACATTACCTATAAACTAACTTCAAAGAAGAAATGCAATAAAATATTTTAGTTTTGTATTTCTTGATCTAAAAAACCTTAATATTCCTTAATAAGTTTATATGAACATTTGTGAACTGCGTTATGGCCAAAAATAAATCCACATAATTTTTACCACAATTTTTATATTACGATTATTAGTTTACACACTGTAACTTTGAGTTATTTATCTGCATTTAAAAAAAAAAAAATGAAATAATAATAATATCTATAAAGATATTCACGTGGTATAACACTGTACTATATTTCCGATTCCTCTAACTGTGTTTTCTCACAAGAAAAAGGAAAAAAATACTCAACTTCTGTTCATTTTACCGAAAACTTTTACTCCCATCACAGGAAATTAATATATTTATACACACACCTGAATTAGTGTCAAGACAATGTAGAAAATTAAAATATACGCAGGATCGATGATTTTTTGTGTTTATGGATGTGTTTTCAAAAACGTATAGAACTATGTTTATCACATTTTAGGTAAGCTTTTGAAGCTGATGTAGGTGCTATATTATGATATAAATTGGTTGAATCACAAAATGATTCTATATTCTTGTATATTGTAATATATTAAATTAAATTTTAAAAATTTTACTGGGTTCAATAAATTAAAAGAAATATTAGTTGCTTAGGAACAAATAATTTCCTGACCAATTAAATTACTATCCAGAAAACTCTCAAGTCTTAAGCATGTAATTATATGTACCGTATATAAATTTTAGAAACTTTATTTTTATGTAATTATGATTTTAATACTAGCAATAATGCTAAAGGTTGTAATTTTGATATACATACTGGGAATAATTTTCACTATTAAAAACCATTAACTTGCTGCAATTTAAAAGTTTCTGCACTGTAAAGAAAACTTTATGTTTCGCAAACCAAATAAAATTCTTTGTATAGGTCAATTGCACTGAAATATTACAATATCTCTATCATTTGAGGGCCTATATCCTCGCAAGTCGAATGTTCTAGGCAAACACAGTATAAAATACATGCATATATCATTTGTTATACGAAGGCTTAAATTCAGGCTGATCATTACCAATTCAGGTATCCAAGTATTAAGATTTGAATAATAAACTACTAAAATTTGACAGTAACTTCCCGTACCAGTCTAAAATTAACCAATAATTTTATGAAAGATTTCTGCTTTGGAAGAAAACATTTAATTTCCTTAGCATAAAATGAACTTATCATAAATATTCGAATTAATATGTTCATTTCCTTTCAAATACAAATGACTAGACATTTTCTTCAAGGAATTTTGAATATACCAGCAATTTTGGTAACATAATCCTTAAACATAAATCTCAATAAACGTTTGATTATCATTTCATGTATATAATATAAAACATATTTAAACATTTTGTATCCGACTTTTATGGATTGTTTGTTCATTTCCTGAAATGTTTTTAATTATTTATTCGGATCACAGTAACAAATAAATCCTATAAAATCAATAACTAACAAAAAAAAAAAAAAAAGCCAAAACACATAATGAAAATAAACACGTTTTTTTTTTAAGTCAATATTTTATTTATATTGAATAAATATAAAAGAAAATTGGACAAAAAAAAATCTGACTTTTCCTGTGTGTATCATTTCGACGATATGGAATTAATTGATTCAAAAAAAAAAAAAAAATAATAATTTCATTCTTCCAATGGCATACAAATTTGTAATCAAATCCTAAAATCCATGTATAAATATCGCAATATTTTGGGAATGGAACCGAGTCCATAAATAAATATTATTGAATATTAAATTTTTGTATTTGCGTATTCGTGTCCGTGTGGGTGTTTTTATCCTGTGGTTTACCATAAAACTAATAAATTTTTCCGCTTGTATTGTAAATAATTAACGCCTAAGAGAAACGTGAAAATTTTTCTAAATAAACAGATTTTAATTTTTGTTTTTTTTTGACTTAATTAGAAAAATAAACAACAACAACAAAAAAAAAAATATATTTTATTATCAGTTTTTTTTTAGATTTTAATGGGAGTTGTTGGTTACCTTGGAAATTAATTTGATTAAAAAAGGAATAGAATTTTGAAGTAGAATATCAAAGTAAATATTAATCTTTAAAATCATGAATTTTTGTTTGTATTTAGTATTTCTAAACTTGTTAATGGTATTTCGTATAGAAAAGTATGATTGCCATTGATGTAATATGTTTTTATTCCTTACATAAATTTAGGAATTCAATAGAAATGAAAATTTACCACAAAGATTTTTATAAGATTGTCGATTATATTTTTGAGGTAAATAAATAATTCTAGATTAATGCGATATGAAATTTCCTTTATCTCTCTAATATGAAGTTTTTTAAATGTTATTTATAAAAGTAACAAGAAAATTTTACAATTTTAATTGTGATCCTATTATCGGACTATATTAGTGTATAAGTGAAACATCAGAAATTTTAATTATTTGAGATCTAAATGATTGTCATATTTGTTATTAAAGTTATACTCGATGTATGTATATAGTTAGTTTTGGTATTCAGTTTGAATTATTATTTTGTGCTGCACACGAGTCTTTAATATATAAGCAATTGTAGCGCAGAGAGTGGAACCATAACATAACAATACCGAAAAACTTTATAAAAAAAACAGATTTTTGTTGCGATACATAATGTTATTAATAATAATAACGAATTTATTAACATTTTAGAATCATTTAATAATATATAAAGAAGAAGTAATTATTGCTGCTTAGGATTCGATAATGTAACTCGCTTTAATCAAAAGCTTTCTATTATTTTCTGATGTAATGTAAATACTGTTGTAAAATGTATTTTTATTACCAATTGTCAAATAGTTTTTATATTTTTATAAAATGAATAAATATTTCTCTATATTTTCGTATTTTTTATATTTATTTATTATATTTTATAACATTGAAATGCGTTCTCTGAAGGCTGACTGCGTTACAGACTTTAAGAACATTTTCAAAATTTTGACAAATATTTTTTGAAAACTTTTATTAATCTTGATCTTAAGTAAATACATATTCATAACCTTTTTAGAGATTAGAAAATTTTGTTTTGAACTTATGTAAAGTTACCGAAAACTTTTAAAAACTTTCAACCAAATTTTGTAAACTCTTTAAGTCTAATGTAACGCAACCCTAAATTTAAAATAATAGTATCACGTTACGCTACATAACACTAAGCATCGTAATGTTAAAATTCAGCATGTTTTTTTTACTGTTACACAACATAATGAATCATAATTATTAATTAAAGCTACATTTTTAAAATAAAGTTTCAAATTTTTTTTTGTGTAAATTTAATGCTTCGAAAATTCCGTTCGGATATTTTATGTCTTATTATAATTTATATTATAATTAAATGATAACATTCTTATCAAGATATATTTGCTTAAACTGTTTCCAGCACTATATATTTTTTTAAATACAAACTTCTTATTGAAATCCAATATTTCTAATAATGATTATAAGGAATAAAATTCGTACACGTTTTCTATATGTTTCCAAAAATGAGGAATTCTATTTATACGAACTTAAGAAAAGAAAAGTAAATTTTATCAGAAATTTATTTTTAGGATTTTATTTTAAATTAAATGAAACCATATAAAAATGATATAGCAATTTAAAAGAAAATTGCGTGGGCACAAAAATGTGATATTAAGATTGATAATTAATTTATTATTTAATTAATTAATTTGAGAAAATTTCTAATTAACAAAAATAAAACAAAAATCAAAATTATTTATTTTATATTATAAACTTTGGAAAAAAAAAATTCTATCAATTTCCAATACTTCTTGGAAAATAAAGTTTAATATGTATATTAAAAAAATTATAACTAAAATTTCTTACAAAATTTATAAATTTTCCGATAATTAATTTTTGACGTGACCTAAAATATAGTAAAATATTTTTTAAAAGAAGTACTTAAATTTATTTCCTTTCATGAATAATAATCATAATAAATTTATTGCCATTATAATTATTCTATCAATTCGTAAAGTATCTACACATAATTCCATAAAGATTCAACTTTTTTCTATATACATAATTTTAATTTTTTTATTTTTACAAATTTGATTAAAGATCCTTTTATTGAATGCACTCTGGCAAATCTAAAGTCAATTAAATCCAGACAAACTTTTTAAAGAAGTGATAAAAATATACGAATTTCGTTTTTTTTACTTACTGAATTTTAAAAAGGCTCTGTTTTTTATGATCAGTGTTGAAAAATGGAAATACTTGGTTTTAATTAAATTAACTCGATGAATAAGCTATTCTTTTCAGAATTATAACTACTAAAACAAATCGTAACTTTCCAATAGTTTTTCAATTTTCTTGAATAATGCAAAATTAATTATACATAGTTTACAGGAAATAAATTTATATTCTTTTAATGATATTATTTTTATTATACAGGATGTTCCGTAACAAAGTACGGCACTTTCCTGCTTGTAGTTATAGCAAAATATTGTATAATATTTTTATATTCGTTTCGTATCGTATTAAAATAATCAATTTAGTGTATACTTTTTACTTACAGGACACTGTAACCTTAGAAAGAATTTTCAAAAATTGTATTGAAATTTTAAACCGGATTTATTAAGATGAGAAGGATCACAGGTAACATTTAATTAAGTATACTTTTAATCATTAGAAAGACAATATCAGATATAATTTATTTATGTAAAAACGTAAATAATTGTGAAGAGTTTCGGTATTGTAAACATTATTTCACAAAATATTTTGGCAATTAAACTGAAAGGTTACAAAAACGGCGAATTGGTAACTCGCTTTAAAATTAAATTAATAACCAAAACCAGCTTAATCCATTCTGAAAGTATGAACTAAAATATAATGTTAGTTTGAATCGGATCTAAGTGAAGATGGAGGTTCCACCAGAAAAATGCTCATAATATTTCTACCGAATATATTTTGGCATTTTGTTTGGAAACACCCTATATTATATAGAGTAAAAAATTAATAAATATAAAATGTGTAAAAGGAAAAAGTTGAAGTTGAGAACAGCAATTAAATTTTAGATTTGTAAGATAGTTTAACATTTCTAAGTTTATTAAACTGGAAAATATTATGCTACTCGACAAAGGCAATTTTGATAACAGTTTTAAAATGAATATTGTAATGTGATAATTGATTTTAATTTTGTTAAGATATTCACCCCAATTATGATTATCGTATTACATCTCATTTCAATGACAACATTTTGAATTGATATTATGATAGTCGATGTTTGTCATTTCGAACACTACCGCCATCTTTTGTACGTGTAATAAACTTAGAAAATAAGTACTTATGTATAAGATATTTTGAACCGAAATCGCCTTAAGTCGCCTAAAGTGCTGAAATTAGTCGGTTAAATTTATTTTATGCGTATTTATTTAATTTTAAAATTAATCATAACTAATACGAAACAGTTTGAGTGCTTAGTGCATTTAATGGAGCAAAATGTTCCTGTAACAAGAGGCGTCCAGAAGGAGGAATTACACAAATTGATTTTACAAAAGAGTGAAATGAATTAAAAAGTCAAGAGTCAGTGACGGCTGGGAAAAAGTTATAGTAGAATTTTTAATATTTAATTATGTTTAATAGAATTATTTTAAGAGCGAAGTGAAGCACAAAATACGGGCTACCGTTATCCGTTAATATGCAATATATCCTATCATCATTAAAGGAAATAGTCTCCTATATTTTGTGTTATGAGGGTATTTCGAATCCCAAAGAAACTGTTCAAGGTTTATCTTCTAGCAAGAACATTCCTTCACAACAGTGTGGTCCAATATCGTCGTCGTCGTGGTCGTCGCATAAACAGAGGAAATATTTATTTAAATTTATGTATAAACTCAATAAAACTAATAGCTAAATAAAATCAACGCTTACAGCGTCATCTGATCTAATTTATAATATTTTAAAATGGACTTGTCATGTCGTAAAGCTTATAAAAAACCAAAATAAATTCAACGGATCACTTAAGTGAGACAATACTTCAAGTGACGCGACAATCATAATTTGGGTAATTATGATTAAATAATCTTGAAAGAAATTATATTATGAAGACTACATTCTTAAAAATCGATTCCTAAAAATCGATTAAAATTAATAAAAAATATCTAAAATATTGCCATATAGTAATCATATTTAAAGATAATAAAATTTCTTATTAAAAATCCTCCAGAAGAAACCAAGCACTATAAATATTTTAATGATATCCTCAAGAATATAAACAAAAACACATTCTTTTAAATTTTCAATCTGGAAAAGATAAAACTGATAAACTGATAAAACTGTTTATAACCAATCAGTAAAACAAAATAAAAAAAAAATTGTTTATAATAATATACTTTATTATTGTAGATGTAATAAAAAGGAGTCAATTTTTCTACTCAAAAAATTGAAAAAAAAAACTAAGAAAATATTTTCATCCGTAAGGGCAAAAATAATCAAAAATCACCCTTAAAATTTTGGGACATAAACAATTTCCAGCAGTTTTCTTATCATTCTGCTATCAATTTATTTCTCCAATTAAAGGCATATATTATGCCATGAAAAGAGAATTTTCATTTTTTTTTGTTATTTTTGTTGGCTTTTCAAAGGATGTGTAACAAAATAATAATAAAAAAAAAACATTTTTAGTCAATTTATCAAAAAATATAAAAATGATTGACTTGAAATTCACATGGGATTAAGCAAGTGTTAAGAAAAAAATTGGACATAGTTTTCTTGTTGTTGGTTTTGGTAATAAAAAGAAATATAAATTTGAAAAATGATAGAATAATAAAAATAGTAATTTTTTTGCTACGTGACCGATTTATACTTACAGATATAATGTTACAGGTGTTGCTAGAAAATATCAGAAACATAATGTAAAATGTTCGATTTTAATTAATTAACTGCTTTGAAATATTATGCTGCCTAAACATTATCAAACTTGGTCGTAAAACAGTCTGTCCAAAAATGATTGAAAAATATGACAAGTTGTATGAGCATAGGGTGTTCTTACAACTATTTTGATGTGTGGTGTTGGTTGATGGTTGTAATTTTTATTGTGTATTGGAAAAGTTTTACAATAGACGTTTTATGTGAAAAATCACAAATTTTTATATGATTATGTTATTGTTAAAATAATTTAAATTTTGTTGTCAAAAATTTCGATTTCAAAAGTTATTCACATTTGACATTATTTTGAAAGGAGCAAAAATAAAATGGTTGGTTGTACAAAGGTTGAAAAAAAGTTGTGTAGTTATGTTGCATGGTTTACTAACAGTTTGACACCCAGTCTTACGACCAAGGTGGATAATCTACGGGCAACATTAATAATATATTATTCACAATTTCAGTTATTACAAAAAAAAACTTTGAAAGCTACAATATTTTTAAGGAAAAGTCACAAAAATGTCATATTAATATTTCCGGATTCAGAAATTTATATTAAACGTTTGACAGCATACACAATAGAGTTTGATTTGAAAGTGTTCAGATCAAATATTAAATCTTTTTGTCTTACTGATTGGTCTACAATGATAATGTAGACCAATTCTAATTTTTATTATAAAAATATTAATTTTCTATAGAAAATTCCCAAAAATTTAGCATTCTCCTGTGACTATTAACTTTTATTTCCTCGACACCATATCACTAAATAAATTTTATTTTTTCAGATTTAAGAAAAAATATATATCCCCAATATCTTCAATTCCAATTTAATTTTCATTTATAAATAAATATTATATAATATTAATATGCAAGATTGATATGACGGGATATAAATTGAAATATTATTTTGTAATCTAATCACTTTTTTGCCCTTTCAATATTTCTTATATCTTTAGAGCAGTGGTTCTAAATATTTGAAATTTTTGAACTATATTTTAAAAGTTTGACATTCCACAGAATAAAAATATATCAGTTTATTTATTTAATAAATAAATAAATAAATAATTGAGGTACTTCTCTGTAAATTGGTCAAAGTATTGAAATTCAATTTTATACTAGATTCATTTTGCAGTTTTGGCTTAACACAAAGAAACGTATAAGTTTCAAGTTTTGAATTTTTTCGATTTTATTTAATTTAATATTTATATATATATATAGTATATGTATTAAGCATACCACCCTGACACAGTACCAGGTACCATTTGTGTTATATCTACTAAATTTTAAGAAATGCTTACATAGATTATAAGTTTTATATTAAGTGTTTTTACAGAAAATTGTTTTTTATGGTACGTATTTGAATCCATGTTTTATATTAATTTCACGATATTTTGAAAAAATTCAGTGATGTTTTAAACGGTGAAGATATCAAGGTTTTAATGATTTTTTTGTGTTATTTTTTCATTAATATAATTTTTTATTTTAATATAATTCCTTGTTCCTGGTAACTACATCAATTAAAATTGATTATATTTGTAGTTAAAACAAAAATTAATTCCTATTTATTTGTATTTAGAAACTGATGTACTTGTCGATAACCAAATTAATCTGATATTATGATTGAGGCATTCTTATTATAAAGACTAATTTAATTATATAGATTCGTCATCACAACCACATTCAGGTACATCTATGGAGGGCTACAGATGTAGAGTGCGATAAAAATTATATTCCAAAACCTTATCTACTTAATGTAGAAGAAATACGTTCCACTTTTATAATATAAATTTTATAGATTTTTATTATTCGAAATAATTAATACATATTAACAATGAAGTTTGTATATAGAAACGTGTATGTAAACTATTTAAACTTTTGTAGGCGACAATTTTAATCCTTAATATCATACTATATTTTATTTTAAAGTTACAATTTTCTATCTTAAACCATTTATAATCTTTATCTATGTTTTTGCTATAACTTATACCCGTGTCTAAGTAATTTCTATCCAATTTATAATTAACATTGCTACATTTTTTTTATGTTTATATACATCCAGCCAAGATTAATGGACACACATGTCTTTGATAATATACCTAGGAAAAGGAACGAAAGAAAAAAAGTTCATTTAAATAGAAAACCTTTTTTCCTGTGTCAATAAAAAACAATAAGAAAAAACAAAATGAACATTTTGTGATCCTTTATTTTTTAACAAGTATATTAAACTCAAAAAGGACATTATGAGTGACAAAATAGATGATTTTTTCTTGATAATGCTCCCTTTTTGTGTTTACACAAAGAATATTTGTTTCATTCTACCCAAGATACAAAATGCGTTGACCGAAGTGGCCATACAGGGAGGTTTGTTGGAAGTATTTGTAAAACTGTTAATAAATAAAGGAATAATTATTTGCTAAATGGCATTTAAAATTTGTAGATGTTTTTTGGACATTTTCTATGCAGATATGGTTCATAAGTTAGTGAGAAATAATGTTAAATCCTTGATGACGTTAGCTGACTCATTTCTGCTTTTCTTCAATACTTCACTCCATTGAAACACTTCGTAATTCCATATATAAATTTGTTAAACAACGTATTGTCTTGCAGGTCTTGCAGAGACGCAAGATCAAATTCAACAGAGATTTGGAGTTACAAAATGAATTATTTATAAAATAAAATTATTATTTTTTTTTTAAAACATTGAGTTCTTCTGAACTTTTAGAGGGTCATTTTTTCACTTTTAATTAAAACAGGCATTTTAGAAACTTTTTTTTAATTTTTGTAAATAAGAAATAATTGCGCCATAAAAATTGAATAATTTATTTAAGGATTTTTTCCCTTATATTTCATTAAATTCCCAGCTCTTTGATTTCATTTTTTTTTTGTTATTTGAATTATAAATTATATTTTATCCATTAATTAAAAAAAAAATTTCCGCCTACGGTCAATGGCTTTTCGGCATTCAAATATTAGATATTTTTAGAATACTTTGTGTAGAATTGTATGTTACTCGGAATTAATTACATGTAAGTTATTTTTGGAAAAGTTGCTAAATAGGGACAACAGGTAACTCGTTGTATTCAACATTGATTATTCGGAAACTAAAATACTTATCTATGAACTCAATGAAAATCAATGTTTGCATAATCAATTCACATAATTATGCTATGTATAAAATGTGATTGAAATCAAGGAACAAGCAGTTAGCAGTTTGAGTTTACGAATTATATTTCATTGTGTGTTCAATGTTGAACCTAACTACGAGTTATCTGCTCCTCCTAGCTAGCAACTTTTGTATATAAAAATAAAATAACTTACAATTTTTTTTTAATTTTTAATTTTTAACAAAATAAAGAAAACAAGAGGGAAACATGTCAAAGGGAGCGAAAAAAGTTATAATAAAATAATATCAAATTAATAGGTTTTTTGAGCATTCCCAAACTCTAGTAAATTCAATATTAAAAAGTTTTTCTATTAAATTTTCTAGGTTAATATTTCAAAAGAAAAAAAAATTGCTAACCTAGTGGTAATTCAAAACTTAGATTTTGCGAACACTGGATTGCATCATTTCACTAGGGAATTTGGTACAATATTTTAGAACATTGGGAATATACTTTATATAATTCAAAATCTTTGATAAGGACCCACTGAATAAGGTCAAAAACTAAAACGCTATGCAACGCTGTGGGATAACAATTGATAAGAAATATAATAATTTATAACTGCAATATTACATCTGTTAATATATTTTAATCTGTCAAAAAATGTGATCAAATCATTTTTCTAAAACGAATCTAAAAAGACCCGATTGTAAAATGATAAATTGTTGAAATGTAAATAAAATTAACTTGTTACATCCATAGAAAAAAAAATCATTAAATTATCAATGATAGCCTAAATCAAATATTTATAAACTCTTCCAATTAATTATAGCAAACAAAGCTAATAAAAAAACCATTTAAAAAATTAAGAAAACTAAAATCTTTAAATTCTCCTGCCTATCACAAAACTCTTCATACATTAGCAATTTCTAAAACCAATCAAAACTATTTAACGCTATCTTTTTTGTTGTTATCAATATTAATTGAAATTTTATAAAAAAAATAATAGAAAATTCTGTTATTGACTTTCCACATTATAATTGGCATCACTAATAACACACTTAAATATTAATTTATACTTAATTTTAATATTATTTTAAATTTCACCAAATCCTTAAATCTTCTTGAATAATCAAAATTTAAGTAACAGTCCATTTTGACATTTTCCCACGGTTATTAGTCCAAAATAATTAATCAAAACGTTCAGAACTAATATAATAAGTTTTTTTTTCTGTCTCTATTTACATTATACATAAAAATTGATGTGAAAATTATGTCTAACATTGTTTGTCCTGCATAATTTTATGGAATTTTTAATGTAGATACCTTTTATTCCGTTTTTTTATATACATCTTCGAAAAATGTTTTACCATCACAAAATTTGTATATTTCCTTATAACGTATCTTCTTTAGACACAACAAAATACAAAAATTATTGTTAAAATTAAATTTTCAAAATCCAATTAACAAGGGTGGAAATTCAAAATAGCGTTTTTTTTATTTTATTGTTTATAAGAATTTCCTTTTTTATGGTCTTTTGGAAAATTTAAAAGCTTTATCGTCTTAATAGTGAACAAGGACGAAGATCAAGTCAATTTTATGTGACAATATTAAATTATTTGGCAAACAACACATTTCAGTACACCCAGTAGTAACACAAAATATTTATGTATGTATGTATATGTATATCCACTTTACGCCAAAAAATTTGAAAGAACATTTTGTATATTTGGGATACTAAATAAATCCACTTTGAATGGTGAAAATAAGGCGCTCAAAATGACTTTATACTAAATAAAGAATGAGAAAAATTTGTTTTAAACGATAAAAATATTTTTTTTTAAGAATTCTTTGTTTAGGAATTAAATGCTTTAGTAAGGATATTAACATAGCATGAGTTTTTTATGCTAATTATAGTAAATCCATTGGAATCTTTTAAATATTTTGACATAAATGATGGATTAGATGATATAATAATTATATAAAGTTTTCATTTTTTTTTTATTCTTATAATTTTGTAGACAGATTAGTTAAAATTAAATTAAGGTAAATTGATTTTATGTCGAAGAGTTTTATATAAGATTTAAATTAATAATGAAATTAATTTAAACGTATTCTTTTAGTTATTATTGTGCGAAATATTTATCTTCAATTTCATGCTTTCATAATTACTTTAATAAAAACTAAATCGTCGGCTCAGTACTTAATATATTTTTAGGCATTTTTATTTCTTCTAACCGTTTTGCTTCAAATATCTAAAGATATATGAAGCTTTGCGGTGGGGATGCAAAAAAAAAAAAAAAAAAATTGAGATTTTAATTGATTTATCCATTTTCGATATCAAGGAATCCGAATCCGTGATAAAAATTTCTGTGTCCGCCGTACGCCGTACGTGTACGCCGTACGCAGGGTAAAAATGCTCTTTTTGCAATGCTTAGAAATAGTAGTAAACCAATTCCGATTTTGACAAAATTTTAAAGAAATGTAAACAAATATTGGAAGTATGTCGTGGTGGGGTGCATTTTCAAATAAGTCAATTGCAACCCCCTTAAAAAAGGGGTCGAACACACCCCTTTTTATGCACACGAAAAAACACTGCTTATATATTATGGGATTTATATGCCATTTCCTCAGTACGTACATACACACTATCTAATTAAATTTTTAAAAAATGGGGGGTATCGGACGCAGTCCCACGTTTTTATGGGGCTTTGAAATTTGAATTTTGGAAATTTAAAATAGCTATAAAATCCTCTATATTTAAACTAGGATATTGTACTTTCTACATAAGGTAGAGAGGGTAAAAGTATTTCGAAATTATATGGAAATTAACCCCCGCACCCCTTTCACGTTGCATAGGCGGGGGTGTTTATAAAATAAGTTACACCCCCTCTGTGCAGGAGTAGATTTAAAAACTGAGAAATTAGTTTCTTAATAATGTAGTCTTACAACTTTACCGAAAAAATCAACCCTCTAACCTCAACCCCCGCTATTTTACAGGGGTGACAAGTTAAACATTTTGAAAATTCATACATTTTCTATTTAAATTTGATTTTTTTAAGATTTAAAATTCCATAAAAACTAAGCTATGAAAGATGGGATGGTTTAACTTTTAACTTAGGTCTATCAGATTAGATTCTTTCTAAATAAATTCATTTTGTTAAGGGGTGACAAGGTAAACATTTTCAAAATTCATACATTTTCTATTTAAATTTGATTTTTTTAAGATTTAAAAGTCCATAAAAACTAAACTATGAAAGATGGGATGGTTTAACTTTTAACTTAGGTCTATCAGATTAGATTCTTTCTAAATAAATTCATTTTGTTACCACCCGCCCCCATTGGGTGGATAAGGGGGGTGTGTTTATAAAATAACTTACTCCCCATCTGCGGAGGGGTAGATTTAAAAACTGAGAAAATAGTTTTTTAATAATATAGTCTTACAACTTTACCGAAAAAATCAACCCTCTAACCTCAACCCCCGCTATTTTACAGGGGTGACAAGGTAAACATTTTGAAAATTCATACATTTTCTATTTAAATTTGATTTTTTTAAGATTTAAAAGTCCATAAAAACTAAACTATGAAAGATGGGATGGTTTAACTTTTAACTTAGATCTATCAGATTAGATTCTTTCTAAATAAATTCATTTTGTTACCACCCGCCCCCTTTGGGTGGATAAGGGGGTGTGTTTATAAAATAACTTACTCCCCCTCTGCGGAGGGTTAGATTTAAAAACTGAGAAATTAGTTTCTTAATAATATAGTCTTACATCTTTACCGAAAAAATCAACCCTCTAACCTCAACCCCCGCTATTTTACAGTGGTATAATTTAAAGGGATGCGAATATATGCCACAAAAGAGTGATTGAACACAAGATATATGAAGCACTCTTCCAACTTGGCAGCTTTTTTTAATATTTGTAACGATTACGGAGATAACGGATATAACATTTGTCGTATACCCCCAAAAAACATGAATTTTAATATTGGTTTGTCATGCCAATTCCAATTTATATCTCGTACGACAAAAATTTCATACAAAAAAAAGGTATTAAATATTGGCTTGTCGTATATCCGAATTTAGCGTAGGACAAAAAGCGCATACCAACAGTAAGAATTTAAGAAAGCTAATAATTTTTTTTTGATGAATTCTTAGGGTTCATTTTCACATCAGTTTCAGTTTATTTTGATTTCTGTTTTATCTTGAGTTCATTTTTAATTCATTTTGGCTTCAGTTTGAAGAAATTTTGAGTTCATTTTGAATTCAATAATAAAACCAAAATGAAATTCAGATTTTTGTCTTATTTAGGAACAAGATAATATTCCGAATAGATTCCAAAATGAAGTCGCCCATATCGATTCCTCGAGGTTATATAATATTCCATTCGGAATCCGCTCGAGGTTATATAATATCTGCTGTCATATATCAGGAAAATTATTGATAAAATATTTCAATAAAATTTAAAAATAAACACTTTGTCTAAATTGAAAATTAATTTTGAAATTCCTATAGAAAATTATTTTACAAATTGCATCAAAAGTAAAATATAATATAAAACCAAAAACTAATCTAATTCTAATAACAACTAAAAAAAAAATACTAAAATATGTTAACGTATCATTCACAATTGTGTTTCACATCTTCCAGTATCCTGTATTCTTTTGTTTTTATTTACAAATTCACACATTCTTATAGAAATGCTTTTCAAAATCACATTTATATATGTATATATATTACATTATACATAACAAAAACATATTTTCTATAATAATCTGAAAAACTATTATAAGAATTTACCCAGATCCTTCTCATATACATAATATTTATATATATATAAAGGAAAATGCTTAGGGAATATCTCTAAACTGGGACATTAGATTTTAATCATGTACGTTTTATAATATTCGGGAATTTGTTTCTATTTATTTTTGTAACATTGTGTTTTCCGTAACGTGACAGGTTTTTATAAATATTTATTATAACAGTCTTTCTAATAGTAATACTTCATCGGTTCTTCTTTGAAGAATTTTTAGAATTATTCATAAAAGTATGCGAAACATCTTTTAAACATAATATACGAGTTTTTATATAATATTATTAAACAATATAAATTTAATGTTTTTGGTTAAAGAAAATATGTAGTTTTATTAAATAATACATTTCTCATTTTAAATTATATATTCATAATATTTAATTATATTAAAGGTTTTCTAAAAATAATATTATTTAGAGGTAAAAAAATTGGGTTCAAATTATAGCTATATGAAATTATTATATTATATATTATGTTGCAGATAAACTCGACTGCATTTAACGCCGTTCATTCTGAGAACTGTCAAAAAAAAAATTTAATATAATCTATATAGAATCGGATAAACTCGATAAACTAAACGATGTGGAACGGCGTTAATCAAAAAAGTTCAATAGAAATATTTCATAGCGTAAAATCTTTAAATGACATTTTAATATTATTATATTTATAATGTATTGACGTTAGAAAACGGCGTTCAGTTTATCTACATTAAATAGAATTTCATCGCGATCGGATTCTGTAACTTAATTTGAAGAGGCTCTACGATTATTTTATTTACCTGGAATTCTTAATTATAAAAGCTGTAAAAATGACGGTGCCATAAGGTCGAAAATGAATTATAGGCAACTTTTTAAATAAGAGTTAACACCCAAACATAAATCCGACATTAAGTCCGAATATGAAGACATTTTTTTTTTAAAACTAATTTAAATTATAAATAACAGACAGGCAGTCCACAAGTTTAATAATGAGTTTTCGACCTACACACTGTACCAAAAGTATACTTGATAGTTAGGACTTAATGCCGAAGGGATTTAATGTCATTTTGAATGCAATTCCGCCATAAAGTCGCATTCACAAAACGACCTAAAGCCTGAATTCTTTCCTGTTACATTTCAATAACTTATTTCCTCATTTCTTTCTATCAGATATTTCTAAATAAGTTCATAAATTTAAGAGATAATTTATTTTTTTTGTGAATAAATTTTAGAAAATTTGATAACTTTCTTAAATTTAATTTTGGTTTTCTATATATTTCATAAAATACTTTTTTCAATTTCGTTCTGGTTATAAATTTTATGTTATTGGTACATCTAAAAATTTACAATTCTATATGTAAATTTATTGGTCTATTCTATACTATTTGAGGTGTGGTTAACTCCTATATGAAATTATTTCTTAATATAGTAAAATTATTACTCTATACATTCCAACAACATTACTGCAAAATTATATACAACTCTATCAGCATATAACATCACATCATTAAAATTCATTAAATTATATTACCTCTTCTCAAAATTTTGTGTGGATACCTTAACCTAAATTTTAATAAGAACTTGTATACAAAATAATAAATAAAATCAAGAATTTTTCTTAACTATTTTAATTTATGTCACACCAAAAGATTTTCAAAGATCCCAAAGAAAATAATAACATAAATCTTTTAAATTAGTTATCCTTTAAATTAGTTTTTACATTACTAAAAAGAAAAAAAGAAATTATAGTTATTATTAAAGTGAAAGGACTACATAAATTAAATTCTATTTTGACATTCTTTAAAATATCTTTTGTAAAGTCGTACATATTTATTTATATATAGGAATATCATTATTCCATAAGGTACAATAATAATTGTATCCCAAGCAAATAAATACATCTTTAACTTAATTTAATTACGACAAGGACAAAAACACAAATTTTATGTATGTTTTAATAGTGTTTTTGTGTAATATAAATTTTGCCTTTTCATAAACATTTCACCTTAAGCAAGAATTGTATTATTTTTATATATTTTATTTACTTATGGATGTATATTAAACCACCACTTGAAAACCAAAACAAAGAAAGTCAACTTTCTACAAAATAATTAAATATATATACAGGGTGATTAATGAGTTGATTTGTTAATAATAATTACCACTTGAATTTAGTTTATAATCACACCGTATCATATAATTTTCTCAGTAGCGATTTTGCGATAACTACCAACTTGCGATTTATTTACGTGGTAACCGTAAATACGATATGTAATCGTTATTAGTTTTTAAAGTAAACGCATTGCGATAATAGTTGAAAATATGTACTCAGTATGATCGTAAACTTATCGCATTGCGATGTTATTTTAATTTGTGTTGAATACATGTAATGATTATCGCTTAATATGAATGCAGTTCACAGTGTGATTTAATAACATAATGGTTAAATAATCCGAGATTCCGCACCGTTCATACTTACTTCTAAACTGTTCAGTAAAGTTGTTTTATTTTTTGAAATGCAAGAAGTTAAAAAAAATATTTATTAGACGTATGAAACCAAAGTTTACAAAAATGTGTTTTGAGATCGAATAAAAGCGATCAATTTTCTAACTAAACGTCAACTTTATCTCATATACACTTAGCATAACATAACCTCAAACCTCAGGATACATTTTAAAATTATTTATGCTATTTCAATTACGCTAAGCGATGTTTTTGTAGGATATTCTTTGCTCTTGATGAGTTATCGTAAAGATTAAGTAGTTTTAAAGTTAACTCAGCAAAAAAATATTTCTAGAAAGAGATAAAATTTTAAGGTACGATAATGTAAGAATTAAAAATAAATGTGTTACATTCTCAAATCTTTGCGGTATTGAATATAATTTCCAAATTACACTGTATATTTTCTATTTATTAAAAAAAAATTCTTAAAATTTACCATGGACTTAGCTATTAAAACATCACATAATAATTATAAATTTAGTTAAACTTAGTGTAATGAAAATGTCAAATTGTCAAGGATTAAAATGTCTGTAAAGGTACCCAAAGGTAGTTTTTCTTAATTGAACTAGAATATTTTAAATTGTATAGTAATATTAATATTATTGAATTTAAACAGGGTAGTTAAAGGATAAATTATATATATGTATGTATATATGATATATTCCAATGCTCTGTCACACTTTTATATATTTTTTTCTTAAAAAAAAATAGTCCTTGTGGTCTACCTTTTAATATATCCTTATGTGGCATTTCTGACATTTTCCCAAAGGCAATATTCACCCATGAAGATTATTATAATACGTATTTATTTATACGTATTTAATTTCATTTTAAAGCAGAGTACAAATTTATACTCAATGGATTAAGAATATAAGGTAGATTTATGTTATTAACTTTAAAAAGATAGAATTAATTGTTAAACTAAAATCCTCCTCAATCTATACATCCTGATATCATTTTAATTCTTATTTCTTGAAAAGACAGTTAATGGATTGAAATTTGAAATTTTATGGTGTTTGAATTCTGTACGTTGGATCAATAATGTACTACAGAATAATATCGTATTTTGCAGTGTCGAATACGAATTTATGGTATTCACAATAACGGAGTATCTCAATTGGAATACCAAATATTTAAAATATCTATTATTAATAATTAATTAAAATATAATTTAAATTATTATAATTTAATGAATTCAGTTAGATTTTTATTTTTTTTTATCGTCGAATTAAACATTGGAACATGTAATGCTTTGCACATGCATCGTGTACTTTGATTTTCTATTTTACCTTTATCTTTGGTAATGTAAAGTAACATTGTTTAGAAAAATTTCTATTTTGGAACCGATTTTCTATCACAACATTTCATTGTAAGTTTTCTAATATTCTTTCTGTTTTTCATGGTAGAGTAAATGAAAATAACCATTACCATTTCCTTTAATATCCTTGATTTATTTTCTTAGTAATAATTTACTTTTTATATCTGCGGTTTATAATGATATATTCTCTATAGAACATGACATCCGATTTAAATGGTTTCCTTTATAGGAAAGAGTTATTTTATAATTGCTCAAAATAAAGTATTTAATTTTCTATGGTGATACCTTTATTTAGAAAAGTTTAATCGATTATCATTCATAAAAAATACAATTCGAAGTTTATAATCCATTTGATTAATAAAAATTCGAAATGTAATTACATGATAAGAATCTTTATTTTTTGTCTTGAATTTGTATATAGTTAGTTTGGACTTATCAAAGTTTTAAGAAAATTATTGAACCCTATTTGATTTCGGTAACATTTTCACTTTAATTTATTTGTATATTAATTTTTTTCCATTACCAGGGGCTTGCATTTGGCATCTGCAACTTACTCTGTTAGACGCACTGTAGTGACATTCTTGTAATGCTCTCTGGCTTCTTTCTGATGGTATATCCGATCCACCTCCACTTTCTTCGATTTTTTTGAATCAGTATGTCTTCCTCGTATGTTCGTTTCCAGAGATATAGTATAAAAAATGATATAAAATAATATAATAAATTAATTTTTTTTCAATTTTATATGTTATTGACATTTTTAAATTAAAACTTACTACATTTTTGATAAAACTAGAAGAAATATAAAAATAAAGAATATTTTGCAATGCTAACTTTCGTATTTTAGTGACAGAAAAACTTAAAATTTTCTTTTGCTTTTCAATTTATTTATATACATATGTACAAACAAATTAAATTAAATTATAAAAACTTTATCGTTCGCTATTATTGGTGGATATAATTCAAAATTGTTATTAGAAATATGTAAAACTATTTTTGATTAAACTTTATGAAGATTTGTAGAAATCTAGATTAATTTTAAAATTTTGAAAATTTTCCGTCACTTATAAGAATAATAATTAACAGAGTTGTTAAATAATGCATTATTTTTGTAATGCATTTTGAACTTCATTAGCATTATTTTAATAATTCAATTTGAATTAAAATAATGCATTACTTGTTTTATTAATGCATTATTGTTGAATTAATTAATTAATATAATGCATTAAAAATAATGCATTACTTAAAATAATTCGAATTATATGAATTAAATAAGAATTATTTGAATTATTTTTGAATTAACAAGAATAATTCAAAAATAATTCAAGTAATTCAATGAATTATTTTTTTTAATTCAAAAATAATTCAAATAATTCATTGAATTACTTTTCTTAATTCAAAAATAATTCAATATATTTGAATTATTTTATACAAATTAAAAATAATTCAAATAAATTGAATTATTTGAATTATTTTTGAATTAAGAAAAGTAATTCAATGAATTATTTGAATTATTTTTGAATTAAAAAAAATAATTCATTGAATTACTTGAATTATTTTTGAATTATTCTTCTTAATTCAAAAATAATTCAAATAATTCTTATTTAATTCATATAATTCGAATTATTTTAAGTAATGCATTATTTTTAATGCATTATTTTAATTAATTAATTCAAAAATAATTATGAATTTGAATTACATAAAAATGAATGCATTATTTTGAATTATTAATTATTAAAAATAATGCATTACAAAAATAATTCATTATTTAACAACTCTGATAATTAACGATTAAAGTTATACTAAAAAGAAAATCTACAATAAAAATAATTAATTTAAGTATAATTGATCGTCACTTCAATAATACTAGATTTAATTTTAGTAGATGGGTCTTAGTAGATCCATACCAGATAATATTTGCAAATCTTAAATTATTTAAAAGTCACCTTGTATTATCGATCAAAATATTATTACTAAAAAAAGTTATTACTAGTTGCAAAAAAATAACAACTTAAAAAGGCTTTTTGGTATGTTGTAATAATATCTTTTATTAATTACTTAAATAAAAGCAAAATAAACAGATAATTAAAATTTATGCTGTTTTCACCCTTATGACCCTTATGAAAATAAACATAAAAAAAAAATCTTTATATTTTATTTATCAATTCTCTTAATATATCCAAACAAGACAGGATAATGTATTCAACCTTTGGTTTATGCCACAAAAATATGTTGTTAGCATTAAATATATGTGTATAATCATAAAAGTTAAGTTGTTCTATTATTATTATTATTATTTTTGGTGGTAAAAGAATATTTTTCTTTATTTAACCTTATATATAATAATTGAAGTAACTAGTGAATTATTTCAGATTTAATTACTCAACAGCTGCCAGTTAATTAAATTAAACAAAAAAAAAAATTATCAATTTAATTATTACGTTTCTTGGTCGAATTTATTTCAATCTATATAACATTATAAATAATATAAAAAATTATGGCCGATTTCTCAATTAACCTAATGCATGAAGTTATCAGATTTAATCAAATATTTTTTATGTTATACGATCATTTTAAGCTTTTTATTCTAATTTGTTTTTAGATATCTGTTATTTTTTATAAATACAATTTTAATATTTTGAAAATATTTTTAATATTTTAAATTAGTGCCAAGTTTTTTAATGACAAGAAAGATTTTTTATAATTTTTAGCAATTTACTAACCTAATTATTATTAGTTTATAGTTTCAGCAAAATTTTTTTTTTACTCCTCTTAGGAGCAAATCCTATGCACTTGGCACCTCCATTTTACTCTGTTTACCGCTGATGTTCTTTCGCCTTCCCATGTAAAAGTTTACATTTTCATAATTCTCGGAGCATTGTTCGTCTCAAGGAGTTCTTTGATCGACCACGACTTCTTGCTTCTTGAGGATTAGACTCTAGTAACATTCTAGAATTGCTTTCCTGCTCCTTCCTGATGGTTGAATGATCTACATCCACTTTCTTCGTATGTAGTATGGGTTCTTCGCCAGTTATTTTCCAGAGGTCTGTGTTGCTGATGGTGTTGGACAAGGATATTATACATATGATTACATTTGTTAATGAAGTTTTATTCCACCTGAAAATTTAATAGCTTCTTCATAATGGTTGTAGTCGTCCTAATCTTTACATCGCCTGTAGTCACTATTATACATACAAAAATATTTTCTTGTTATGTACGTTTTCTATTCCCAGTTACCGGTAGATTTATTCAAAAAAAATCCAACAAACCACATAAAAAATATCCTTAAACGATATACCCACTTCAGAGATTTCTGTTCAACCAAAAATTTATAAGTTGTATTTATTTGGATCCGATTGTAACATGAAATTCCTTTTGAAACCTTTACTTAAATTTGACACTGTATTTATTCGTTAAGTCCTTTTGTTTCCTATACCACAACACTCCAGGGATGTTGTCATACACAACAAATAAAACTACGATCTCCTTACATGCGAAAAAGAGGATTTATATATATAAAAAAATTATATCAAGGTTGAAATAAAATTTGTGTGATCTTCTTTTTTGTAAGGTTTTTCTATTGTATTTTGCAGAATAGAAGGAATCAAAATATTAAATTATATTTTTTATATATAAATACATCATACATAAGAATTAGAGGTTTATGATTTTTGTGATATAATTTTAAGCATACTATAATTTAAGGTATAAAATCGTAGACATTTCGATTTAAATTGATTTAGTTGCAGCAAATTTATTTTTAAAGTATATTCGACTCAGACTCAGATGGGTAGAGCTTAAGGTTCACTTTATTTGACATTTCATATATTATTATCACCTGAAGCTTAGCGTAAATTTTGATTGTGAAACCCAGTGAGCTTAAGCTACACCTCGGTTTAGTTAAGCTTAAGCTTCCACTGTGAAATTCGCCCTATATATTAATAAAAATTTATTTAATATTTCTGGCAAAGTATAGCGGGAAATTTGCGTTTAACTTCCCAGATGATGTCCTTCTTTAAATCACGATTTTACATATGGAATAATTTTAATTGCTATTAAATAATTTGTTGTTTCTGCTAGTAATGAAGTTATTTTGATATCAATAATGTTAATGAATGTAGTGTAGTGAACCTTCCTTATGTTTCGGCGGAATTCAACACTTTTAAATTCAAAATTCTTTTAGCTTTTACAATAAATACTATTTGGAATGTTCTTTGGATCAGTATCTCTGCCATCAACAAAATCTCTAATATCATTTACTGAAATCATGGATTATATTATTTAACTTTTTTAATCTCTTTTTACCTTAATTTTGCTAAAATTGTAACAAACGAAAAGGAAATACAATATTACTTTAAATAATTTAAAAGTTTCATATTCAATTTAATTAACAATTTTCTGTAAGCTTTTTAGGAAATATTGTAAAATTATATTTTTTTTTAATTTGTATTCCAAATAAATTGTCAAGAGTTTCTTAAAAAAAATACTCTTGAATAATTAATATTAAAAAGTTTTCTACAAATTTAGACTATTAGCTACATATTTAATTTTTTTTTAATAAAATAAAATTGTATAATTGAAATACCCCACTTTAACATTGTCTGAAGTAGAATTAGCTTCTCCATAAATACTTCAATAACAAATATAAAAATTTTGAAATACATTTTTAATATCAAATTCACAATATTCACAAAGTATCAAAAATTAAAAAAATATTCAAATTTTCAATTTTTATAATCAAATAAAAAATTCATTATGTTTTAATAATTATGATTTTATGATGATGTAAATTTTATCTAAAACTTATTAATAATTATTTAAAATTTATTATATATAATATACAAAATTATTCATTCTTAAAATTATTGTTTATCTTTTATATTGTATTTGTTTAAATTTTTGGAAATAATCAGAGGCTTAAAATTATTTCTTTAAATTTGTTTTACAAATTTTAAGGATAATATATACATAAAAAGACAATATGCAAATAAGTTTTTTATGTAAAATCATTTATAAAACCCCTTAATATTATATGTAATATCAAAACTACAATTATTATATTACTTTAGTTAGCATATAAATAAAGAAAATTGAAGAAAAGTCAAATGGAAAATATGAGTAAATTATTAATTTTCTAAGATAAATAAATACTATCGTCATAAGATGAATATTTTGAAAAGTTTTATTGTTTTTAAGAGAGTCTTTTTTATTTTGGAATAAATTTTGTAAATTTTAAGAAAATTATAAATTTTCTGGAGATGTTTATAATTTATTTAAAAATTCATCTTTTTCTTCATATCTATGATATATATAGATATATATTTTTCTATTTACATTTATAACACTTTTTTTTTTGATTTTCCATATACAAGAAAAATACATAACAGCATTAATTGTAAATATTTTTGTATACATAGTATGTGTAAAATTCAAGTTTTACATAAAATCTGGAAAAAAATGTAACATTTGGACTTAACGTAGAATATATTTGCATAATTAAGGAAAAAACCTTTTTATATACAGCATTGTCGGTTACCGTGTCGCTGTCAGTAGACCTTGTCTTGCTTCTCAACAATTTTAATTTTTAGAGCAGTTGATTGTGTTTGCTCTTGAAAGTACGGTATACTGTTGACTATGGGTAAATGAGGAAGATAAATGTTTGGTATTTTGATTGATTCATTGATATTGCATATGCAAGATATGTTGGAGGCCGACCGCCACGATATTTTTAAGCAGGGTATCCAAAAAGATAAAAATAAATGATTTCAGTATTTTTCATTATAATTTTAATTTATACCATTGACAGAATTTAGAGTAAAATTTAAATCTCAAAGTTTACGGAAGGATAGATTGATTTTTTTTTTTATATTTGGCACGTAGTAAAAGCGCATTACTTTTAACGTAAAATAAATATTTTCCTTATAGGAAAAAAAATCAGTTTTTCCAAACAACTAAGATATCAGAAATCTTTTAAACGGCATTTAAATTCCAATCTAATGACATATATAAAACAAACTCCTTCTTTGACCCAATCTGGACCATAATATGAAGCTACTTTTTTGTTAAGACTCCGGAATGCGCTGTAACTCAAAATGGAATAGAATCTAGGAAAGTTTCTTCGAATATACTACCACAAATAGTGTTGTGGTATAACATCGACCAACTATTTAGTGTCCACCAGGTCGGGAAAAAAATATTCATAAGATTTGAAGTTTGAAAATTTTCGTAACTCACTCAGTAAATACAAACATTTAATCAATCAATGTTTTTATTTACTTCGGGAAATGTAATCACTCGATCGTTGGATTCATTCGGATGGTTGTTTCACTATAATATAATATAGATTATGAAGATTTGTAATGGAGTAATGATTTCGATAAAAAATTTACACTTCTTTTTATGTAAATCAGAAGCTCACCAGAAAATTTAATTAATTCGGCTTAGATTATTAATTTGGGGAATTTTTTTTTTCGGAAAATACTTTACCATAATTTTTCAAATTTTCCTTAAGTTATAACACAAAATTGACCAGAAGAAACATGTTTGTGGTTATTCCATAAAAGTAGAAGTTTTGTATATAATAAATTGTTAATTAAATAAAGTTTTTAATTAAATTAATAATTTCGGCAAACTGAAACTATTTAAAATTAATTAAAAAAAAATCATTTGTTTAATAAAAACTTAAACTGCTGGGAGCATTTTGAATACTTTCATCAAAATTTAATTGAAATAAAAAATAAGAATTTAATGAATTATTTTTTAGCCATTTCGGACAGTAATAAACTTAAATAATTTCAAAACTTATTACCGCAAATTTCATACTTGGAACTTCTTTTATTATCGAAATTTGTGATCATAATGTTTTCTATATTTTAATAAAAATTTTATGGAATATTTTTAAGAGTTTATAATAATTATTGAAAACCAATTTAAATTTATATTTTATATTTGTTGGTTTTATCTTTTATTACAATTTCTGTAAAGAGAATACTAAAAATAATTAAAATAAATTCTGGTATTATAATTTTAAATTGAAAAGTTAGTCAATTATTTTATTACTTTATGTTATTTATTTGTATTAAATATGATAAGATTTTTGTTTTATTTAAAATAATTAATATTTAATTAGTTGAATGAATATTAATGTTCCCGCATAACAAAAAAAAATATTTTTCCTCTTTCTTTAATCAAAAACTGACAAATATTTATTAATTACATAATTCGCTACATATTTTTTAGTTTAGTTAAGCTTTCAATTTCAATTATAATATTTATATAATTCCCACTTTTAATTTGGATTATATTATGTTTATCACTTAATATATTTTTTTACAAATTAGACATACAATTTCCACATAATTGTATCTTTTTTTTTCAGAAAATAGAAAAAGGACATTTTATAAAGCACATAATAATATGTCCTTATTTTACAATTGTATACAAAAGATTTGTATATGTGTAAAATAAATTTATTCTGGTCGCACAATAAATGAAACATGTCCAGATTTTTTTTGAAAATTTATTCATTCTGGATATCCTTTACTATTTTGCCAGCCCTTTTAAATCTCAAGGTATTCAAGGAAGTATTCTAAAAAAAAAATCTTCACCTTGATAATTTTTTATGCATTATGTATGTACATTATAAAAAAAGATAAATTTTCATAGTTTTACACAAAATTTATTACCATTATTGTTGAAACAATTGCACATAAGAATCATTTGGAAAATGTAGGAAAATCATTTTTTTTTTTTAAAATCGTTGGTTCAGTTAATAGTTTCAACTTGAGAGTCATGGAATAATTAGAATTAAAATTTTGACATTTTAGACTTTTCTTAATTACTCTTCCAATTCAGGATTTCACATAATTTTAATATGAATATTTAATAAAATTTAAGGTTAAAAAAAATTTGTTTTGAAGTAGCAGAAAATTGAATATAATAGTGAAATATATTAAATTCTTATAGTTTTTGATGCCTGAAGTTCCGTCATTCAAGCAATTTCGGTAGAGATGAATTGAATTGTTCAAGCTTTCTAGGCATTTAGCAATATTTTCGACGACATTTACTGTGCCCAAGATGAATTTAAAAGAAAGTTTACAAAATATAGAGACTGAAAGACAGACAGGCAGACAAACTGACTGTCAACAGAAAAAAAATATTTAAATAATATAAAAAGAAGGTGGTAAATTTTCATTTAAAATATTTAATTTGTAAAATTTTGATGTCATCTTTATCAACTTTATTAAATCATATAAAAATAAAAGTTCATTTACTTAATTTTAGCCAAAGCTATTTTTCTTTTTGTATCGTTATATAATTGCTGGAATCCGGGTCTACCACACAAGGACATTTTCTTTAGGTATAAAAATATATAAACACAAAAATAAAATATGAAAAACTGATTCTGTTTTAAAAGTTAAAAAAAATATATAACAGAAGTACTTTTTGGAACATAAAAACTGTCATGTTTTGATAATAAAAAGCCATAAAAATTCGTAAATTGTTATTACTTTAATTTATGTTTTAAAAAAAATTAATGGCTAATAAATTAAACGACAGATTTCATTTGTATTTTTATGGTGTAAAATGTTACAGACTGATATCCCAACAAACAGACTGATATAGGCTGATAATGTCGGACTATAGTAGGACGTTACATACAAAAGTAGGACGATAAATATAAAAGATATTGTACTAGATTTCAAATACTCTAATGCTACAGTACAATGGCAATTATCTTTCTTTTTTAATAGCTTACGTTTTCATTCATGAACAAAAGCCGTTTGCTAAACCAGTTGCTAGCAAGTACCAGTTTAAAAATTTTAGAATGGGTGCATGGATATACTTGAACAAATTAAAATTTATTAGCTTATTTGACTCAGATCAATGGCGGATCAAGAAACACTTTCTGAGGGAGCCACTAGTTAAGTGTACCCAATTAAATATTGTATTTATTTTTTAATTATTGTATTTATTAATGTTTCAAAGTAATTGGTTCCACAGTATCATTTGTTTCACGATTTAAATTTAAAAATTGGAACCTTTTATTTTTCATCATTGAGAATCGTATTACTACGATTTTTTTGTAAACTGAAACTTCTTGTATTTTTATTCTTTTCAATACTGGTTTGGTGTGGTGTAACAGTGTCTGAGTCAACTATTTTTTTTTCGCTGAAGCTCAGGGTGAGACATTTGCTAAGATGTCATTGAATGAGGAGCTGCAAACAAATTATTTGGCATGGAATATTTACGAAAGAAATCTTTTATATTCTTAACCGATTTGGCTATATCGTAATTATTATAATGATTGTTAAAAGAAAAATTTAATTATAAAAAATATTAGTGGGTGTAATAGTTTTTGTTTGAATCCACTACTGATGTTTTATATTAATAAAATGTTCTTAATTTTTGAATTTCATTAATTCGGTATTGGAAAGATCAGTTCTGGTTGAAACTAAGTGTTGTAATAGAAAAATACAACTGACTGTGGGCAAAAATGCTTCATAGTAACCAATTCGAACTAAATTTACCACCGCGGGCTTAGAAGTTCTTGATTTAGTTGGGGGTATCAGCAATAAATTAGCGGTGTAGAAATTTCTAAATAATAATGTTCTGGTTCTCATTTAATATTAGTTATTGGCTTTAAATTCGATTTTTTAAATATATTCTACTACAAAATATTCACAATCTTACTGAAATTAAAATTAATACAGCAAACGGTAGTTGTTTGCTGTATTTGTGATTTTTTTTCACTACCAATACAACCTAAAATCCGCACTATGATTTTATTTGTAATCAATTATTTGCAATCAAAATTAAGTTCTCCATCTTCCCAAACGTTTTATTTGCCAACAAATTTTAAAATTTCTGGACTGTTAATCCTTTGGAGTATGCATCGCCAGCATTATGAGCATTTTAGTACTTTTTTTTTTAAATTATCGCCAGTAGAAAATTGGCGCATACATTAATTTTTGTTTCTATAATAATTTTCCAGATGTTTAGTTTTTTTTTTCAATTAAATAAATATAAGAAATTTTTGTTAAGTAAAATTAATTAATTTTTTCACTTTTGGCATATATAATTTTCATTAATATCGAAGATAAATATATAAAAAAGCTGATGGACCAAATATGAATATTAAACCAACTGTTAACCAAGTATAATTATATATATTATGTATAAAATGTATTATAAATAAAGATATTACATACATATTGAAATAATATTAATGAATAATCGTATAATCTAAAATGGCCGATAGCAATCACAATGTGGTGATTCATAATTTAGCATTTAATTTTCGATACAAAATTTCATTGAAAGAACGAATCTATACGTTATATAAAAATTATCCTTGGGCATTAATTTTGATATATATATATATATATATAAATATATATGAAATTAATTTCTCCCCATTTTTCATAATATTTTTTCATATGTAATATTCACATTTGTTCAAATAATCGAAATAAATTGATATTTCCTTTTATATTTATATATATATCCTTGGCATAAACAGTTCTGTATTGAAAAATAAAATCAGCAGTAGAGAAAAAAAATATCAATTTTAATATATTTTTAGTTAATATTCCAATTATGATTTCAGAATATTTGATTCATTTTGCTTTTTATTTTTTATGGTTCACAAAAAAATAATAATATCTGTAAATATGAAGAAAATTAACCATGACGCATAAAGGAATTTAAATAACTTATAATACAAAGTAATGGTGCAGAGACATAATTATCCAAGTCATAATTTTCCATAATTGTCAAATTTTAAGTAATTTTGAAAATATAAACCATTTTGCCGGTAAAATAAATAGTAATCCATATTTGGAAATTGAAGAATTTTGGTAACTAGGGTAAATTATATAGGTAAATATGGCATAGTTTCATTATGTAATTATGTCCATGCACCCAAAATTTCAATAATGAATGAAGTTTATTTGAAATAACGCGGTGTTGTGTTAGTCGTGAATTAAAACCATTTGTATAATAAAATCAAAATCGCTCATGTGGTTAGAATGAGCGATTTTGATTTTATTATACAAATGGCTTTATTTTGGATGAGTTTTTCTCAACCAAAATTAAAATATAATACCAAATGGTTTGTGCAGGTTCATAACCGAGTACTATAATTTGTCTTAGTATTGGAAGAATTGCGAAATTATTGGAAAATGCTTCTTTTTTCAATAAATTATTCTTTTATATATAATTGCATTACAAAATTTTGGTTAGTATACTTTTTAAATTTTATAACATAGTCGCTACTTTATCTCATTATAGCATTAAGTATAAAATCATTTTAATAAGAGTTGCGATTCGGACTTTTCACTGTTCGAATAATCGGAGTTTTCATAGTATTTTCGTGCCCTTTCTGGTTTATTTCTAATTATATGGCCGATCAAATTGTGGTATTTTAACATTTCAAATTCAAATTATTACCTTCCTAAATTTAAAATATATTTCAAAGAATACTTTTAAAAATTTCTATTTTTCTTAATTTTTCTATTTATTATACTAAAAGTAATAAATATGCATCATAATTTGTCACAAAACTTAATTTATCTATGCCTCATAGAATTATTATCAATAATATTTTATTAAGGAAAACCATTCACTAATAAATTATAATAACAGTGAAAAACATTCTAGAAAAATTCTTAGGTGAAAATGCTGTAAAGAAAAAAAAATATAAAGTGACTTAAAATGTGGTACATTTATCTAAATTAGATAAATTGTAAAAAGTTATCGCAATAAAGATGTCATGTAAACACACACGTTATTGCTTATTGCTATACATATGTTCTTCTATATAAACAACACACAAGAACAACACAAAAAAAAATATTAAAGGACAATCACAGGCATCGCCGTATAAATATTTGAAATTACTGTTCTTGACAGATTATTTAATATATAGTAGCAACAATAGAAATAAATGTAGGTGTCATAGTACGATTAGGTTCACAATTTAATTTGCAATAATGTTTTTTTTTTTTCAAATGCACCATAAAAAATTGTTCTAATAAAAATGGAATATTCTTTCTTAAAACGGGAAAATGGGAAAACATATATTTACTATGTTGTCCAAGGATAATTATATGGTCAAATTATTCAGGTTGTACAGAAAATAATGCACAACAAAAAAAACTGTTGCAGGCAGTAGGCATAACTCAATATACCAATATTGAGAATTGGTATATAAGTAATGCATTATATTCGTACTTCATTAGCGATACATTACCTAATTCAAGTTTAATTAATTTACTGCATTACTTGTAATAGCGTACTTAAATATTTTAATTACTTATTACAGTACAGTACCTCAAAAGTATTTTGAATACTTCAAAGTACTTCGCCATAAAAATGTGCAGTTATTGTAATGCAGTAATGTAATTCAAAAATCTCATTACTTTTGAGGTAATGTTATACTCTATTCCAAGTACTGTAATAAGTAATGAAAATATTTAAGTACAGAATTACATTTTAGAAAATAATGCATTATATTTAGCATTACTCATTACTCGGTAATAATAATGCATTACTTTTTAATGCATTATTTAACAACTCTATTTGTTATTGGCTTATCTAATGATAATTATATAATGTTATTTTTTCGTACACCACTTTTGAAATACTTTTTAACTGTCTTATCTAATGATAATTATATAATGGTATTTTTTCGTACACCACTTTTTAAATAAGTACACAAAATGTAATATCGTTCCGTTCTTAATAAATTTACTTACCGCCGAATGTTGTCACAATTGAAAAATCTTTCTACTGTATTTAATCATTTGAAAAGTATCATTCTTGGTCTATTGTACAGCGGGCAACGGTCAAAAAAACTTTTTTTTTTTTGCGAATATGGAAGCTAATGTCTAAAACAATGAGAAATAATAAAATATCGAAATTTAATTTTCACCACAAACATTTGAAGCTAAAAATGTCTATAATAATTTTCTATATTACTCGTAGCTGAAAATGTTCATAAACTTAATTTATATTAATTTAAGTTTGAAAATTATCTGGCTTTACAACTAAAATATTATATTTCTAAAATAACCATAGTAATCATTAATTTTTGTAAAGGTATTTATATATATATAGAATTGTAAATTACCAATATTTACAGGTAATAATAAAGGCCTCAAGGTATGAGTCCTTAATTTTAACAGAGAATAACAAAGTTGAAAAAAAGGAGCAAGAAAAAAGTGGTGTTGAATAGAATTCAATTACCTTGGTAATTTATGTTTCTCGTTACGTTGACAAATGATTATATTTAGCCAAAAGGTTTTCTTATAACTTTTACTGATTGTTGTGATAAATGATTTGAAAACATTATTGAATTACATAGAATTCTTTCCATACGTTCAGCAAAAAAGAAAATGGATAAATTTTATTTCTAGGATGATTTTCTTTTTGCGGGACAATTACTGTCTACATAAATATTTATATTCTAAGAAATCTATATTCTTTTCCGGGTATAGATTTTCATATGTTGCTGCGAGCTTCAACATTAATATTTCAGTATTCTATAAAATAATTAATGGAAGTCAAAAATCCTTAAAATAAAATGTAGATTACAAAATATATCCTGAATTATTTTTTGTATCTTCCTTGTGCTTGCTATTGTTCTTTCATTAAATTGTGATACTACGAGTTTTTAATTTTTGTTCATTAAATTGTGATACTACGAGTTTTTAATTTTTGTCAGTGTTCAATTCTTGAATTTTTATTCCCATTATTTTTAACTGCTATCACTATTAAGTAGCTAAGTTCACTGCTATCAAATATTTGTTTTTTTTCTATAGTAATATAAACTAATAAATATTTTATAAAAATTTTCACATATTTCTTTATAAATATTATTTCAATTTTCTATCTTTATAATATTATATTTATTTGCTTCCAGGTATAATAATATTTGAAAATTATGTCGCAAAAGTTTATTATGTTTATTCAAGCAAAGTAGAAAATATATTAAAAAAAAAACTCTTACCATATTTTTCCGATACACAATTATTATTGCCTACACCTAGACATTAAGAATATTAAATGAAAATTGCATTATGTTTTTGGAAAATTTATTAGCATTTTATATATAAATAAATATTATGGATTCGGGGCGTTAATATATTTGTGTTCTCCTGGAAGCTTTTTGCTAGTTAAATTTAATTTATTATTAAATTTAGAATTTTTTTTTGATAACTTTTTAAACTTTTCACAATTTTCATTTTATTTTTCTATTATACCAGAGCTTTATATTCTCTGTAATTTGTTAGTACTATATACACTTTATTTTAAAGATTTTAAAGTCCTTTTAACTTCCTTTTAAAATTCACATTATTTATATAACGAAATTATTTTTTAGGTTTCGTAAATTCAATGTAACGTAAAATTCAAAGATTTACATTTCCTTGAAGTAAGCAATTTTTACCTTTTCTAAAAATACTCAAATTAATTATATTTCTAAATTATTTAAAGATTAAATATATTCCATTTTATTAAATCAAAGTAAATTTTTATTACATAGTTTCGATTTCTTTGCCGAATCGTATTTTTAATAAAAAACATTATTTTATTATTCTAATAAAATTTAACGAATTCCAAAAACAAACATGAGACCCGCAAATAATTTTATATAATGTGATAAAAAATTTCATATTTTACAAGAAAAATGTAGAAAAAACTTACCATAATTTTCACACTATAGTAAAAATTGAAATTTATTACTACCGCAGTAAGCATAATTTAACTTTTAAATAATTGTCTTTCGAAACCTCTAATGTCTTTTTTGTAGCAATATATAAAGACAAGTGTACGTGGAATAACTAACCCATTTTTGTTTGTTTTCTCTAGAGTATATTAAAGGACAACGTAATTCCAATATTTTAATGGCATGATGAAACAGTACTTGCTAAAGTAAATATATATTTATATTTATTTTATTTTGTAGATTTTTTATATAATACTTGAAAACGAAACTTTTTAGATTAAGTCAGAATAGCTAGTATCAGATGCGTTCTATTTTATGTAAATTTTAGATCTTAGCATCTTAAATATAATAACTATAAGCAAATTGACGTTTTGCAATAAATATTATTGAAAATTTCGTAATCGTTTTAAAATATAAATTTGTATTATAAAAATTAATTTCATTTGAGTAATTCGAAATTTATATTTAGTGCAGAATTTACTTTGAAAGTAAGGCTAAGAATATTTTTTTTCATGCACTGAGGGTTTTCATTGACCCAATATTCTGCATTTGTATATATAATTTTATAAATTCTTTAATTATTTCCTCAAAATTCTTTTGATCATCAATATTGCAAATCGATAAAGAAATTTTTACATTCATATACGAAAAACTATTCTCGCAAAAAATCAAAAATTCATTTCACGTTTTCAAATGGAAATTGCACAATTCTAATGGAATTCATAAAATATATGAGTAATGACCTTTTGAAAAAAAAATATTACTAGTTATTTATCCTTAGAATGATTGTACGTCAGAAATCAAAAAATTTAACTTCATATTTTTCCAAACTTTTTTATTTTAATGCAAAAATATACTGTTTAGAAAGAACGCCCATCCCCTCCTAACAACAAAATTTTGATGTATTGGTTAAACAGGATATTTTTCATTTTGTTAAAAATTCAAAACGCATTTATAAATCATCCACAGATTTTAAATTATTCATTTTTTTTTTGTGGAAATGCAACATAAAACGTGACTTTAAAGGATCTAAAAAATATAAGAAAAATTTATGTACGAGGGCTGATTGATAATTACGTGGACTACCTGTGATTCAGGTAATGCACAGGTATAAAGTAAGTATTTTTTACCTCTAAAATCATTTACTAGGCTATATATAAAATTTAAAGTCGATATCTTGTATACTTTCCATGTAACAGTCGTTTAAGTAAGTCAATCTCAGTGAATTTTTAAAAATGGATAAAAACGAATTTCGTGTGTTGATAAAAGATTATTTTTTGAGGCAGAAAACAGCAAAGGAAACTAAAGAAAAGTTGGATAAATATTATGGTGAATCTGCACCTTCGAAATCAATGGTTTGCAAGTGGTTTGCTGAGTTTAAAAGTGGCCGTACCAGCACAATTGATGAACAACGTTCTGGGCGTCCAAATGAAGTGACTACTCCAGAAATGGTCGATAAAATCCATGATATCGTACTAGACGACCGAAGAGTGAAAATGCGGGAAATTGTTGACATCGTGAACATCTCATCGGAACGTGTTTTTAATATTTTACATCAATATTTGGATATGAAAAAGGTATCTGCAAGATGGGTGCCGCGTTTGCTTACAATTGATCAAAAACGCAATCGTGTGACAACATCAAAGCAAGTTTTGGAGTTATTACAACGTAATCCAGTCGATATTTGGCGTCGATTCATAACCGTTGATGAAACAGGGATACACTACTACACACCAGAGACAAAAGAACAATCAAAACATTGGATTTCTACAGGTGAAAAGGCTCCAAAGAAGGCAAAAACAGTTCCATCAGCTGGCAAGATTATGGCCACTGTTTTTTGGGATGCTCATGGTATAATCCATGTCGATTATTTACAAAAAGGAAAAACAATCACAGGACAATATTATGCAACATTATTGGATCGTTTGAATGAAGAGATTATAATAAAACGACCACATTTAGCAAAGAAAAAAGTTCTTTTTCATTAAGACAATGCACCAGTTCACAAATCAGGAATTGCAACAGCAAAATTATTAGAATTGAGATATGAATTGGTTCCTCATCCACCATATTCTCCAGATTTGGCCCCTTCTGACTTTTTCCTGTTTCCAAATATGAAAAAATGGCTTGCAGGAAAGAGATTTGGGTCAAATGCTGAGGTCATCGACGAAACAAATGGCTATTTTGAAGGGTTGGAGAAATCATATTTTTTGGAAGGCATCAAAAAACTGGAACATCGTCTAACTAAGTGTATCGTCCTAAAAGGTGACTACGTTGAAAAATAAAAAAAAAAAAACTGAAAAAAAATGTGTCTTCTATGTCAGTCCACGTAATTATCAATCAGCCCTCGTAGGTAGAATAAAAAAATAAATTTAGCAAATTATTCAATTTAAGTGAGAATTGATTAATATTTTTCTTTAACTTTAAATTGAAAAATTACTTATGTTTTACAAAAATTTATGTTTAGAATGGATAAATATATATATAAAAAATTGTTATTTATTGCTAGCATTGGTTAACCATTAAAATTTACAATAAACCACAAATTATTATTGAATTATATTTGTATGTCCATTTTTAAAATTTACATTAATCAATTTATTGTAAATATATATGTTTTTATGACATTTGAAAATTATATTTAATTAATCAATAACTAAATTACCTTTCAGGTTTGTTTTGAATTTAATTGTTGTAATTACATAAATGGTTATACCATACCATCAAAATTTTAGTGAAGTGGAAACTTATTAACTATGGACGAATATTTTTATTTTTTTTTATGTTTGGTCACTTTTTTTTAACTTTTTTGGGTTAAAATGAATTAACAAATATTTTTTTGAGGCATTTAAATTTAACCCCAATATACAAAAACAAATTAATGTCCAACCAATTGATGTCCAATTTTAGCACAATCACAATCAAACAAATGAAAAAAAAAAAATCCTAATTACATTTCAATAAATTACTAACTAGCTAATCTATTAACTAAATTTTAAATTCCATTGAAATCTTGAAAATATTGAACTCTCAATTTAAACGTTAATGTCTGACTCATTATACATAAAAGTAAACTCGTTTATATTTGAAATTGTACAATTCTAATGTAATTCATTAAAAACTGACGAACGTCCTTTTTTTCTACATGTTGTCCTTTTTACTGATTTTATATAGATTTTAAAATGGAATTTTATCAAAGGAATTACAAATGAATATCAAAACAAATTAATTTTGTATCGCTATAATATTTCAATGTCTCAATAACATATATTATATATTACTAAAGGATTAGTTTTATTTATATAATTTAGTAAAATTGAAGCCTTTAGTATAAAATATAATTAATATCTTAGCTATATTATGCAACTGGTTCCAAAAAAAAAACTTTGCATATTTATTTGGATATATAAGTAAAACCAAAATTTTTCATATTTTTATCGAAGCAGTATCGCAAGTGTCATCTGCAAACTTTACATTTTCAAAATTCGGCAGATACAGAAAAGTAGGTACATAATTTGGCCAATGATTTGGCCCTTGTGGTACTTCTGAATATTTTCAGGCATTTGTATTGTAGTTGAATCGATTTGCGTATTTTGTCTTACGACTTCCAGTTGTTTCAGGAATTAGAAATGATTTAAATTCATATTGGCTTGTGAACACAAATTTTCATTTTTTCTGCATTTGCTAAAGAAACAAGATTTGTATATTTCTGTACCTGTAGCTTTGCATGTATCTTTTCTCATTGATAATTCAGTCTTTCTCTTTTTGCTGCGTCTACAATGTAATGTACACTTTTTAGTTAATGGACCAGTTTTGCAGAACAACAATTCAAAGTCTGTTTTTTATATTTTTTTTTAGATTTTTCAGATGATTCTCGAACTAAGTCAGAAAGATGCTTGCACCACTGTAAATAAATATAAAGTAATTTTAACAATATTTCTTCATCACATTAATTCCATGGAATTCATTAATTTTCCATCTGTTTTAATTGTATATTTCCAATATGTACGAATGGGAATGAACGAATTGTGTGGTAAATCACATATGGTGAGGCAAATGTTAGGAAAGGGTCATATAACGAATGGCCACCAGAGTAGGAAACTTACAAATAGTGTATGAGGCAAAAACTGGGACCCAGCTTACAACTTGAATAACTAGTTTTATTAATTTTATATTGACATTCTTTAATAGCCAGGACTTGTAAAATCAATGAAATAGAATAATTGTAGACAACTTCTACGAGTGAATATTTTAACAAAGGCATACGCATACCCCGTTATATATACAAACAAAAATTATATTTAAAAAATATAAAATGAAAATTTAGACATTTGAAAATTGTAGGAAGCCAAATTTCCGGTGAATATACTTTTCAACAATTATGCTGGATATAGTAAAGCATATAGATAGAAAAGAATAAAAGGAAAATAATGCCTACAAGTCAAATTATTTCAATTGTAATTTTATTAATTTGTTTTATAATAAATGCAGTTGAAACGTTTTGGATTGTAATTTGAAATTTAAGACATTTATACAGGACTCAGTAATTTTTTTTTAGTTTTGTTGATAATGAAACGCTTTTTTTATATATTATTATTAATTGGTTATAATATTTTTCCCATGGCAGAATATTTTTAATTGATCATTAATTTTATTATTTATAAAAGGTTTTTATTTTTTCCACATGAATATTTATTGAAAATTAATTTTTAATAAAAACAAAATTGTTTTTAATTTGCAAATCAATTGGACAAAAAAAAAAAAATATAAAAAAAAAAATACTTTGATATAATTATGATATATTACGGAATTTATAATGTAAATTTATTTGGGATAGCATATACTATGTACAACTACAGCTCCATACCTCGACTAATTATACGTTCTGCGAATTTGTCCTTGCTTCGCTGCGCTTATATATCCTAAACATATTAGTGGTGGTTTTAGATTCGGAAAAGTGTTACATCCCGCAGAACTTTACAGAATTTGTAGTCCTCCAAAAACGTGTGGTGTATAAGAAAGCGCAGCGGAATTGATCTCAAATCATTATGAAATAAATTTTAATTTAAATCAAATAAAATTGGCATTGAGTTTAAAAACATATTCTACTTCTACTAAACGGGAATGTATAAAACTGCACGACTTTCAAGATCGGTAGCTTGCTTATGCTGGTGATGTCGAAGCATGCTGAAATCAAATTAATTTGACTTTTCCGTCATATTTAAAATATACAGTGTATTAAAAACCCTGTTTTTGAAGTAGTCCAAATTCCAACAAAAAATAAAATACTTTTTTAGTGAAGTATCTTTTTAAAAAGTATATTTTCTTACAATTTGAAATACAGTAATATTTACTATACAGATAGTTCTTGTGGCACCATATTATAATTAAAAATTCACATTTTAAATGATCAATTCTTATAACAAAACTTCGTTAATGTTTACCAATCATTTCTTTTACTGTGCCGAAAAATTTTAACTGTGGATTTCGCGTAATTTAGCATTTAATTCTGGAATTGTTTCAGTCACAAATAACCTCAGACATATTTAATATTGAGTCTAAAAAATAATGGTAAATAACTTAATATGGCCACTAAATTAAGTAAATCTTTTGTCCATTGACATTATTGTAATATAATTTCAATTACTTTGACATCTCACATCGTGGGATAATTTCTATTTTGTAGTCTTTTTGGTGCTTCAATATTAAGGAAATCTATTATTATACATGATTTTTGAAATGTAAAATATTCCATTCATTTCCGAAATACAAAAAAGCACAAGTTTCTGAAACTACTCCACCATATAAACTATTCTGCTGTTATATTTTCATACAATAGTCTCACGGATGCTATATACCTTCTCATATAATGTCTTTGTATATTTCACTTAATAGCTATATTCTTTTAAATTATGTTATTCATTTTTAACAAAAAATATTATCCTTGAAACCTTCATATTTTATAAAAATTACTGTGCGTACAATTTGTTTGACCATCTGTTTCAAAATAACCAATTTTTTTTCTCTATATATATTTCTCTATAATTTATCCTATAGAGTTATAATTTTCATTTACCAGCAAGACAAAATATTATTTTTCATTTACTAAATTATCCTTTTCTAACAAGACATAAACATATCCTTTACACAGGATAAAAAAGAACTTAAATTGTTTATTTTTAATGGAGCTTAAGTCTATTAAAAATATTGGACTGTTAAAAAAAAAAAATTACTAAAAAAAAAAAATAAAACCAGGTGTTACCTATGTATAATGTATAGAAAATGCAAGGATACAATAATGATTCTTTTGGGAAGAAACATAGAAAAACTTACTTTTTTATTGGTTATGATTTTTCATTAAAAATTAAGGTAGAATTTTAAGTTGTGTTGGCAGTTATATGGAATTTATATTGCTTTGTTTGGAAACTTAAATAATAATTTAAAAATTAGTTTTATCAATGTATACAGGGTGTTTGAAGAAGTAGTGCCAAGCCAAAGCAGATATCGACAGTATCGCATGGCCTATAAAAATCACAAGACAGAAATTATTTAACCAAAATTTATAGACATAGACTGAATTTGGGGTACAGTGGGGTACAGTTTTACTTTGTTTGAATAATTTTTGAAGTACATACTATAAAAATTAAAATTTTGTACTTTCTACCACTTAAAATTAATTTTTTACAGTGTAGCTGTAAGTAGGTACCGGTATGGAATTTTCAGGATATGTAGCTGATAAAATTTGGAAGTTTTTGAATTATATTTGGAAAGGAAAGTTTATGTGAATGTTTTAAAAATGTCATCATAACAAATATTCGTAAAACTGTGAGGTAGGCAGAAAAACTAAACTATCAAAAATCGCTGATGATAAAGGTCCTCTAGCTCCCTGCATTGGCATTACACTACTTCTTAGACATCCTGTATAGGCTCTTCTATTTTAGATCCTTGTAGTTTACTATAAAAATTATCAATATGATTACAAATCTTACAAAATAGAAACAACAAAAAAAAAAAAAAATTATAATATTTTTTTTTAAACGTCGTACAAAGTGTCAACAATTCAATTTTCAATTTTTTCTCTACAAAACCAAAAACTTTTAAAACTAAACCATTAAACCACAAAATAGAATCAAAATTGTAACCAAAAACTATATTTAAAATGCAAAAAAAAAAAAAAAAAATCCGAAAAACTTTCTTATTTTTGTTGTGTGCATTTGATTCAAATTAAAAATTGTAAACTTTTTCTACAGAAACTATTTATTATATCAACTTTTTAATTTTAGACAAGAAATGATTTACAAAAAAAAATTGTTGTACATGGTTAAAATTTTCTACGAAATCGGCTTAAATAAAACTTAATATAAATTTTATGTAATAATAGTTAAATTAAAAACTGGGTTGGATGTCATATATAAAATAACCAAATTATTTATAGGTATAGTAAAATATTGAAACAGTTTCAGTAACAACACAAAAATTAAAATTCAAAACAGTACAGAGCATTATAAAAAGTAACTTCAGTAGTTCTACCTAATTTTACCATGATATATTATACATAATTTTGATATAACTTTATTTAGATTTTATCTTAATATTTTTATTTAAAAAAAAAATTATTTATTCAGTAAAATTTAGAAAAGATTACAAAAGTTACTATAACACCAAACACTTCACCTTAATATTTATTAGTCATGCAGCAAAAAAATTGAATAGAAAAACTTTTAATCTACAAAAATGTAAAGATAAATTTTATTTAATATAGTGAATAAAATAAATTTAATCCATTAACACATTGGGTGTCGAGCCAAAAAATATGCTGTTTTTAAGAAGCACGTATCTACCAAAAACTTCTGACAAAACTGAATACAAATGTTTATAAGAATTGCTGTGTCAGACACATTTTATAAAACTTTAATCACTTTTCACTATTTTTTATTGTCAAACAGTTTGGTATCTAAGAATGTTTTTGGGAAAAAATATGGTTTTATAGGATAAACTGCCCGGAAATTTAATATTTCCTCTTTTGAATCTATATTAACATTTGGATCAGCTGCAGAATCATATGAATCGAAACAATCCGCATCTTCAGAACTCAGAATTTCATTTAAATAGTTTTCAATTTCATTATTATTCATCTGGAAACTAAAATATCATCTGTCAGGCATAATCGACAGACGGCAGAATAAAAAGAAGAACTTACATTTAAAAATCCACAGCCTGACGCAATTTGTCTGACGGAAAAAGGTCTTACCACAACAATCATTTATATAACAAACTGCACTTTAAATGTGCGAATTACTTATGCAAATGAAAATTTGCAACTGGTACTAAGTGATATTCGCGAAATTGTTTTGTGTGATCACCAACGCAAAATCACCAATAGAAATATGTGTATGGCATGGCACCGAATGTGTTAAAAGCAGTTTTATTTTAATATGGGTTTGTTTAAATCTATATAAATCATCAAAATTACACACTTATTTGCCAACTGTGTAATTTTAATCAAAAATCAAATATTTTACTGAATATCAAAATTAGTATTCTATTCAACTCCCAGGTTGTCAGTTTGTTTCCAAGAAATAAAATATACTGTTCAAAAGAAAATTATACTTTAAATTCGTTTAGTCTTGTTGAGCAGCAACAAATTTTTATCTGACAATACATTACCTTTTCATTTATGAAATTTGTATACAATTTGTAAGCAAATTTATATAACCTCTTTTGTGTTCAGAATTATGTTTTATGTAAAATTATAGAAGTTAACTAAAAATAAAGCTCAGCCAAGTATGTAGTAATTTTATCAAACCAAAAATTTTGTAATAACAAAAGTTTCACTTCAATAATTCGAATTTTTAAAAGTTAAGGAAGCAATTTCTGGTCAAGTAAATATAAATTTATTTTTAGAATATACAGTAAAACAACTAATAAAAGTGCATTTTTAATAATTAAAATTTATCAATTAAATTATAGTAACTTTAATGAAATTAGTTCCTGAATTTATATTGTGATAATTATATTTAAACTTATTTAAAATAATTTAATTAGTTTTAATTAGGCGCCATAAAAAGAAAATTAATGTTACAAAGGTAATTGAAAATAATTAGAATATGTTTTATAGTGAGTATTGATGAAAATGGCTAAATTTCTGCAAATTTATCCTTTAAATATGAAGATTAAATGTCAGCCAATTTCCTATTTATTATTCTCTCCCTGTGAATGTACCTTGAAATTACTTGAATTTAAGAAGAAATTCAAAATTTCAAATTCCACATTTTTATTACTATAATAAATTTTAATCTGTTTTGATTTCATCAAGACAAATCACTCATCAAAATAGACCCTTCTAAAAAATAAATCAATATTAATAAAAATTTAATAACATAATTTTAATTGTATTGTTTTATTGAGATAAATCTTTGTCATGTTTATCATTTTTATTGAAATATTATTTAATAAACTCTAATGTTTTTTTTTATCTTAGATTATTAAAATATAATAACAATTTTTTATTTCATATTTTTATCTCTGAACCAAGATGTCACATGACCATTAAAATAACGATTAATAAAGTTCAAAGAAAATAAAAATATAGTCATAAGATACAGGATGATATCTTTTTATATTGGTATCAGGTACAAAATTACTGGCACCAAAACTGATATTAAAAATATAAAATAAAAATATGGCGACTTCAATATGAAAATAATTTTATGATTTTAATGCTTTGTTGGATATCATAAAAAATGGTTCTTGTAAAACATATTATTATTATTAACCAATATCTTAATAAATATTGATAAAAATATAATTTTGTCATTAAATTTATATTATAATTAGAAAATAATTTATAATTTTTTTCCTTTTTAATGGGAAATTAAATATTGGTTTTTTGGAAAATAGTAAAAATTTAAACTTAAAAATGACTCACAACTGTTCCTAACAAAAACCAATTTTATAAAATTAATAAATATTAGATTTTTTTTGTATTTCATTAAAATTGCGACCAGTTCGGAAGAGTATTTTTAATTAAAAGAAAAACTAATCTTTCTTTTCAAAATAAATAAAGAGAAATTATTTTAAAAAGAATTTAATTATAAAAATTCTGAAATTTTTAACAACGCATATGTGACTTTTTAGATACATATATAAAATTGGGGAATTTTAAAAGAAGATATAATTGGTGAAATTTCTCAATTGAAAAAATATATAATTAAAAGTTGAGCTACTCAATATATAAACCTTCACTTTACTAAACATTGGACAATATGTATTTTAAGTTTTCCAACAATTATAAATGAAAATTTTTGTCTTTAGGTCCAAAGTTAAAGTACAGTATGTCAGATACTTTTTGGTTTACTGGATTTACTCAATAAATGTAAAGATATTGTCCAAAGAATAATTTATTACATTTTGAAATATTTTACTCACGATTATATTATATCAACAATCCGGCATTGAAGTTTCTAATCTATAAAAATATTTTTCCTTTTAAATTACTTCTTATTTTCCAAAGTGTTTCGTAAATTGTATTTAAATACTTATTTATAGTTGTATTTAAATATTGAATTTTAAGATAGAACCTAGAAGTATTATACAATTTGTACATATCGGTTTTAAAATGAATTTTTATATCATCAGTTTCCTTTTCATTAATAATCGATAATTTCCGTCCTATGATTTATTGTATGTTGATTAATTTCATGTCTAGTTGGTTCCAATTTTAAGAGATATACTTTTACCATGTAAGACGTCTATCCAGATGAAACCCTCAGCTTGCGGCAGTTGTTGGTTATAGAAAATGACTGGTGTACAATATTGTTTTCTCTTAACCATAATTGAATTTTATTTAAGCTTGACTGCAATGAAGATCGTGTAATACGACTGGGTAAAGAGCAGAGCCTTGCGATGACACACGCTCTTATTGGATACAGTTGAGTAGTTTCATCATTTAGCTTCACCATGAAATGGTCAAGGTACGATTTGAAGTCGTCGAATAATTATTGTTTCTTGAGTATAAAAGTTAAGTTTTAAAATGAAATTTGTTAAAATATCAAATTATTAAGCTTTCCGACACCAAAATTATACTTAACTTATTTACGGAATTTAATACAAATTATTTAAATAACATTTTCTAATAATTTTCTTAACATATAATATAAAATATCAGTTTTTCTTTAGGTTCAAAATTATATAAACTCGAATAATTAAAAAATCATAAATTTTAGGTCAGTATTTAAAATAGATTTGTAACACATATACAAAAAAAAAAATTGAATTGTTGATTCAAAGTTTAAGTATAATTTCAGAAAAAAGAACTTCAACACTTGAAAATTATTTTGGTAAACTATCTTTAACAGAAAGGACATAATTTATTTTCGGATAGTTCAGTATATTTTTTTTTTTTTTGTATGTTTTTATTTTATTTTTGGTCAAACTTTTATGTAATAAAATGCAAAAACTTGTAAGTTTATTAGGATTAAATATACTTAAAAATGAATTATACGACCACAATTTACATTTCAATGAATTGTAAGTGTTTTACAGTTTTGTAAACAGAATAGTTTTTATTTTGAAAAATATACAGGGTGTCTAAAGTGAAAATTGTTTAAAAGTATTTATATAGTTTTGGAGTAACAAATTTAAATATCTTAGGACTAAATTTATAAATTAAATTAATAGTAATTGAAAATTATGTAATTATGTATTGACCAAACTTCCATTACTGTCGTGCGGGTGTAATTCATCTAATTTAATAAAACGTTTCAAAGTCTATTAGTAAAACAATTTTACAAGAACTCTGATCACTCAGTATAATATCAAAAAATTTAAAAAAATGCTCAGTAAAGTTTTTGCAATCGAAATGTCAAAAAAATAGGAAAACTATATGAAAAAGGATTGATTTTTATTCGTTTCAACTTTTCGAAGGATGTATTGTAAAAAATATGATTCTAATAGATTATATCACATTAAGAAATTAATAATAAATGACATGACATAAACTTCTTGACATGAATTATTTGTGTATCCCATTGAACAGAACTTAACGATAATAATAAAGGATTCAGTGACTTTTATTGCTTACTAGCCTTCAAATTTAAACAAATATTAGCATTAGAGTAAACTTGGTTTTTTCCGTGACACTGGTAACTCAGTGATATTGTAAAGAAAACAAAACTATGGAAATTTAGAAGTGCAATAATTGAATTTGTCTACAATCTTTACGAATTTCCACGCCTATATTAATTTTTTTGGTAATACGCAATGTATATTTCATAAAAGAATAGCATGTAAATAAGAGTATGATAAGGAAATTACTTAAATGCTATGGAAATGTTACATATTAACAAATTAATAGTTCTCCTTAATATTACGAAGTTAGCCAACTTTTTTATCTTTAAAACTTTCGGGTTTTTACTTCAATATTTTTGTAAAATGAATAATACCATTTTATTTTTGTAAAATTAATAATTCATTTTGTAAAATGAATGATATAAGAATCTGTAAAATCTTGTAAGCACATTCCAATTTTGGATTTACGTTCCAATTCCAAAATTAATCTCCTCAAATTTAATTTTAATCTAAACAAACATCGAACAAAATCGAAATATTATTTAAGACATGCTGTCACAAAACGAAAAGAAATCTTATTATATAAATAAGTAAACTAAAATTAAAGCTTTAGAATTTATTTGATGGAAAAAGTTAATGATCCTTTTCAGTTTAGCCTTTAGATATTAAAAAAGTAAATAATTCCTATAATAAGGATATACTATTATTTTTTATGTATAAGAAACATAAGTAAAATTTCATGTAATTTTATTAAATATTCTAATAGTAGTTAGAGAAAAGTTTTGAATACTTAACGATAATTCTCATCAATCAGAAAGTTAATTTGAAAAAGTTTTTTTTTTTATTTTCTCTATTAGTTTATATAATAAATATTTAAGAACCACAAATAATATACATATATGTAAAAGTATTTAATGATTGATTAAAAGCTTCTGATGAGAAGCTTGTGGAACAAGAGATTTATATTATAACTATAATTTTTAGAAAAATATAAATAATGTTTTTAATAAATTTCATTAGACATTAAAAGTTTTAGTCGAAATTTATTTCGAAATAATAATAAAATAGTTCTAATCAAATCAATATTATTATTATAAAGTTATTAGCTAAATTATTTGAGTTAAGGAATCAAAACTACAAAAATATTAGACAATATAAATAAAGTATTTATTGAAAGAGACAAAAGTAAAATATGCTCGAATGTCCGATTTTTTTACATTGATGCTGTCCGATACAGAATACAATAATTTGGGGCTGTGGTAAAGCACCTACTTTTAAGAATGGAGGAATTTAAAAAAAAATGAAATTGGAAATGCTCATAGGATAATGGATATAGGATCTCGTAACTTAGTCATTAGATAAAATGACCTTTCGGAATCATCAAGACTTTTATCCATTCAATTGCGATATGAGGATAAACGAGTGCATTTGTTAAAAAAGGTGGAAAAAATGTCAGATTGAAAAATGAAAAATTACTTTTTTTAGAATTAATTACTAAAAGGCCAATCTTGAATCCATTCTATTGGAAGGAGATAAAATTTAGAATTTTCCAAATTAATATTACACTTAAAATAGGCAACATTTGATGTAAGGTATTGTAAACTATTGACATTTGGTAGCTTCACGATGAATTTGCAGTTTTTTGTTATTATGATAATAGACTTTCTATTAAAATTATTGGTGTACAATTATGTTTGTAGGTATGACATTAAAAATTCTTTTTTCTCATATCTACGCACTAATTATAGAATTCACCTTGCCCCATAATTTAATCAATGATTATTATAACTTTAGAAAATACTTTCTTTTCAATCAGACATCCACAAATTATTCCAAAACTTTAAAGTTATTCAGTTTTTTTTTCGATTTTCCATGCATTTCGAACTCAAAGTTAAAAGTTAGTTTCAAATTAAATTTTTTATCATTGAATAATCTAAAATTCTAAAAAAATAACATAATATCCTAAATTTTGGAAAAGTTTTGCTTGTTAATCCTAAATGTGACAATTTTTTTTTGTATATAATAACTTTTAAAAGGAATTAACTCGTTTTCATTTGACATGGTGTTAAAAAAATAAAATAAAAATGTTCGCGATATTTTTGTGCTAGATAAAAAAGGATTAAAAATTGGATTTATTTTCATTGGGTGTAAAGTTTAAAAGGATATATAAACACACATACATATATAGAAAAAATCAATTTATTGTCTTTGAAAGGCAATAGAAAATGATTATCTGTTTTCGAAAAAAAAAAAATTTTTATTTCTGACGGATTTAATTCGTTTACTAAATTCAAATCAAAGTAACCAAAACAAGGAACAATTTCGATTTAATTTACATTATCCGATTATTTATATTTGTTCTTTTCAATAATAATTTGTAAATAATATTGTACCACCCTAACTGACCAAAAAATATAACATATAGTGACAAAACTGGAAAAAAATATTACATTTAAACTTGATTTTGACACCAAAAGAATCAATGTTTTACAGGACATTGAGCAAATATTAAAAAAAAAATATGTATTAGTATTTGTATGTGTGTGTGCTGTATTTATATAAATATTTTTTATTGTTGAAATGACAATTTAAAGTGGTTGACATATTTATCGTTTTATATATGGTAAATTTATTTCTGATATTAACATTATCAAGGATTTATATCCGTTTGGCAATGTTTTATTTTACTGCAATGATATAACAATATATATATTTGTAAAAATAAGAATTTTGTAGGAAAATTTATGGGATAACTGCATATTTATGATTAAAAATAATTCTTTATTTGTTTGCTTCAAGATATTATCAGGCTAAGTTCTAATAATGTATTAAAATGTGGTGTATTCATATGCAAATTAAGGTGCAAAACGGAATAAAGTATAAAAAGTAAATCTAAATTTTATAATCATTTCGTATTATAAGTAAAATTAAGATAGATTGTGATAAGCAGGTGCGAATCATGTGCAGTATAAACACGATTATACTTACAGCTAAGTAATATCAATTTCCATAAAGTAAATGCGATTAGTTCATAGAAATTCGTATAAATGCGATTAAACAAAACTTGGAATCGTTTTATTTATTGTTATATCAAGAAATTTTGATTTTAAAAGACAAGATACTAGAAACAAAAATATTTTTTATCTTTACATGTCATGCGGTTTTGTCACGTGGATTTGAAACCATGCGGTCATGTTTGATGGTGGAGAAATAGATCGCTTCTTTGAAGGCATTGTGGTACATACATGTAAAATGAACCCCCACGTTCATCATTTAACCTAACCATTTTTTGAAACTTTAAACATAATTAGGCTCGACACAAAGAAAACAAATTTCAGCCATTCATCACTAATGTTTCATTAATGTTAAATGAAATAAAGAAGAAATTTTTGATTTCACATTCTCAAAAACAGAGAAAAACATTTTATGGATTCATTTTGGGATACCCGCAAAATCCTGTGTTCCAAAAGCCTAATTCACCAAAAGCTTGTATTGTTTTATTTCTGTATTTGTAAAATTCTTTATTTAGAAAAGCCTGTATTTCAAAAAGTGTACGGTAAAAAAAAAGGATCTTTTTGCCCAATTCAGAGCTCCGACGTGGAGCCATTGGAAAATGGTTCCATTCACTTTTAAAAAAATTTATTATTTTTTTAGTATATTTATTTTATTAATTTTGTTTTTTTCATTTATTTTTGAATATATTTTTTTATAATTTTTGTTAGATCTTTCCACCATGAAATTTTTATGAGAATAAATTAATTTTTTACGAAAGCCGCAGGACAAAAAAATTAAGCTAAGTATCGAGTACTCATAACCCTCAATTTTAGTATGTTTCAGCTATAATGAATTAAATGACGTCAAATTTCTTATTAATTCACTATAAACTAATCTTGAATCTAGCATGAAAATTCTTAAAAAATAATAAACTTTTGTAATGTTAAGAGTCCTTTAATAAATTTTCTACAATAAAAACTAATTTAAAATTTAAATGCAGTTTTAGTGTCTTGTTTACTTTATTCAGTTTTAGCTGATGATTTCAGTTTATTGTACGTTATCGAGAATGTTTTTTATTTCCCGGTTCAGATTATTCTGATAATTTCTTAATAAGATTATTTAAGAAACTATGAAAATTAACTTTCATAAATATAGTAATTAAATAGTTATATCCAGACATTCATTTACAACCATGACAGAAATAAATATTTCAAAGAGCAAAGACACAACATTGTAAATGGAAATTATTTTACATTGCTGATTCATATTTAATTAATTGCACGAAAAGTTTATGATATTTTCAATATAATTTTTTTTTTGAATATGATATTTATAAAGGGTTTACTAATAAGATCTGTTTTTTTGAAAAGGGTTGAAATTAGCTATTCGGTCAGTTCGGTCATTCAGTTTTCGTCCATCTGATCGTTAATTCTCGATATTTTTGATAGTCAAGTTCAAGTTCGTCCATCTGACCCTGCAATTAAAAATTTAGTGTACAAATTCGCGTCTACTACCAACAACAACACGTGCTCGTTTAAGCGAATGATTTGGCTCTAAAGCCTAATTGCTCCAATTGTTACAAGTCTTAAATCTGCAAGATAATTCTCTACAATTGGAAACAAATTTTTGTGGGGCTATGTAAAAGATAAAGATAATCCACAAAAAATACAAAACCATTGAAATAGAAGTGTTGCAGGATGCAAAAACCAAAAATGAATAAGAGAAACAAAACTCACATTTATTATTAGCCCAAATAAATATAAAGCATTTTTTTAAATAAAAATTCCATTAAAAGATTCAATTTTATTAAAATAATGTATAGAAAATTACTCAAGGATCATGTAATAGTTTGAATATTGTAGAAATATGCCTTAAAGAAAATTTAGCTCCATTAAAAAAATCATAAAATTAATTTAAGTTTCATCATTTTTTTTGTCAATTTCTTTGAGACAATTTCACCTTAAATTTCAATTTACAAGAAATCGCTTTGCTTTAACAATTAATTAATTAAATTAAGACGAAAGCAAAAAGTTTGGCAGATCATAAAAATATCCTTAGACAACAAAAACACCCACCTTTAAAAGCCATCTCATTTTCTACATGCTCTCAAAGTTTTTATTCATATTCGCCAATGTCTCCGGGCAATAAACAAAGACACATTTTGTTATGTATTTGAATTTAAGATTACGTTGTCACACTACTGAGAAGAAAGCTCATTCTCTTTCATTAGTATGTAGAGGAGGAGTTTTTAGTGGTCATTTTGAAAATCGTCTGTGAATATTTAATTTTATTATTATACACAGTATTTTTTTTTGTACTTTTGTTATTTTGATATGAATTTTCTGAGGGGGGTTTTATTTTTGTTGTTAAAAGAAAAAACAAAAACAAAATTACTTAGCTCTGATAATTTTTTTTTTGTCTAAGGTGTAATAAAATTAGTTAAATTATTTATGTATGCCATTAAATTAACATTTAACGGCCTTTTAGAATTTTTATGACTTCTTTTCTATTGTTCACTTAGAATTTTATTACTTATTTTATTGCCATTGAAATATATTTCCTTTATGTTTCTTTTTATTTCAACTTTCAGATTTCCAAAATGGAATGGAAAATCGTCTGACAGATTGAAATGAATTTTTTGGTCAAGTGAAATTTTATTGTTCTTCATTTTAAATATTTTTTTTATAATGTTATTCATAATTCAAAATTTAATTTAATTTTGACTGGATAATGGCTTCGAATTGATTTATTAATAATGAATATGAACATTTCTTACAGTTATATAGTAAATAATATTTATTAGTTTAAAGTTGAAAATTTTTGTATTTAGTTCAGGAACTGGATACAAAGTTTTGGAATAAAAATAATTAAAATTTAAAATTATAAAATTTCCTATCTTAAGTATACACAGCAAAATATAAAAACCGTTACGGTTAAACTATTGTAGTATTATAAATCTGATCCAGTAATTAAATTTTTTTATTATGTATCCTCTCAAATGTAATTTTTTTTATTTTAGAGAACATTAAACAATTTTCAAAAGCTCTGCAGCAAAAAAAAAAAATCTAAATATGAAATTCTATTTTTTTGTAGGGTATACAAGATTATTCAAATTATGCTACGAACGTGAAATGTTGTTTATGGCATTAACATTATTAAAATATCAACATGTTAAGTGTTTAGTTTAGTCCATCTGTGATCCACCATTTTTGATCATCATTTAATACACTTTCCTTGTGGAATATTTTTTTTTTAGATATGACTCTGCATAAAATTTTATAATGTGTGCCAACATAACATGAACAGAATATTGAATTTATGAAAAAAAAAAACTTAAACATTTTTTATGTAGAATATAGAAAATTTTAAAGAATTTCTGAAACCCAAAATAAAATTCTTGAATTTAACAAAAACTTTAACAAAATGGCGAAAAGTGACTAAAAAATTATAAAAAAAATATTTAAAAGTACTGAAAGTGTAATTAACATTATATAAATTAATTAAAAAACGAAATTCTTTTGAATGTTACAATCAGAGTTGTTAAATAATGCATTATTTTTGTAATGCATTTTGAACTTCATTAGCATTATTTTAATAATTCAATTTGAATTAAAATAATGCATTACTTGTTTTATTAATGCATTATTGTTGAATTAATTAATTAATATAATGCATTAAAAATAATGCATTACTTAAAATAATTCGAATTATATGAATTAAATAAGAATTATTTGAATTATTTTTGAATTAACAAGAATAATTCAAAAATAATTCAAGTAATTCAATGAATTACTTTTCTTAATTCAAAAATAATTCAAATAATTCAATATATTTGAATTATTTTATACAAATTAAAAATAATTCAAATAAATTGAATTATTTGAATTATTTTTGAATTAAGAAAAGTAATTCAATGAATTATTTGAATTATTTTTGAATTAAAAAAAATAATTCATTGAATTACTTGAATTATTTTTGAATTATTCTTCTTAATTCAAAAATAATTCAAATAATTCTTATTTAATTCATATAATTCGAATTATTTTAAGTAATGCATTATTTTTAATGCATTATTTTAATTAATTAATTCAAAAATAATTATGAATTTGAATTACATAAAAATGAATGCATTATTTTGAATTATTAATTATTAAAAATAATGCATTACAAAAATAATTCATTATTTAACAACTCTGGTTACAATTAGTGAAAAATTAAATCCCTTTTTCAGGATAACGTCACGTAAAAGAAAAAAAAACCCAAAGTTTTTGTTTTAAATAATTTTTCTCTTTATTTGCTTTTATTTTTAACATTCCAATCTATGTAGCTTGATTGATTACGTGATACATTCTAATTATCCAATTTATGCTAGCTAGGAATAGGTATCAACTTTGAATAATGCACCATTTGTGGATTAACTGAAAGTTAGGAAATTCAATTATAATTAATTATAAATTTAAAAAAAATTAATAAATATAATTAATAATAATTAAAAAATTAATTATATTTCATTACTAACTGAAATTGAAATCCCAACACAATAATTTACTTTAATATTAACATTCATGCTAAATTGCAATTTAAATAATTACTGATGTAATATCATTAATCGAAATCACATTTTAGACATGCAAAGTTATTAAAGATGATAATGTCCTTTGACATATCAATTGCGAGTCCGCCTTCGAAGTATAAAAGAGGACCTATAAATTTCCGTAATTTCATATTTATAGACCAATAAATAAAATATCTAACAACATAATAAATTTTCTTGTTTCATTGTTGTCGGGATAAAATGTTGAGGTTAATCGATTTTTTCATTTGAAAATAACTATTCAAAAAAGAGATTTTGTCAATCTGTAAAAAATAATTTAAACGATAAGAGTTTTAAGAGTGCCGACATTTTGTAAAATACTCGAAATAAAAAACTTATCTTCGGCAAACTATTTTACATCATATTAAATTGCCAAACATTTTCGAACAATTTCTTTCAATCAAAATTATTATTTTCATAAATTTATAAAGATGTCATTTTAATCCAAAATCTGAAAATTAAATCTTACGAGACCGAGGCAGTTGGATATAATAATTTAAAATAGTTTACAGCGTACAGACAAGCGGCTATGTGAAAGTAATAAACTAAATTTCATTAATAATAATTTGGTAAAGCTTTAATGCTGCGTAGGAAAAAAAAAATATCTAAAAAATATCGATTCATTATAGATAGTTTTCATGTAACTGAAGTTTTTTTTACAAAAAAAATATAATTTAAAACCAAATATAGAATATCATTTTCAGACCCGATTCTGGGGTTACTTAGTTGGCGGATAGTAGGGTCAGTATTTATTTTATCATATCAACCTATGCAAAATGCCGCAAGTACCACGGATATTCAAGTTAAAATATATAATTATAAATTGTAAATTTGAAGTAATTTTATTAGCTTGAGTAAATATGAAACTGTAAGACTTACTTTACTCAGTATTATTTTCAAATATTCTTGAAATTTTTCTTGTCAATTGAAAAAGAACAAATTTGATTTTATAAAACAAAAAAAAAAATAGTTTCAATTTTAGGAAATGTCTTTTTCTGATGACTTCTTTTTATTTCTGGTTCTTGTTTCGAAAAGTTTAAAATTTGAAAAGTTTATATTTCTACTTACGAAAATATCTTAATAAATTTATAAAGTTAAATTTGTATAGCCCATCAAGTTTACCAGAGTGAAAATTCCGTTCTCAGTCGAGACAAAAAAAAAATAATATTAACAAAACTTTTCTTTCTAATATTCTTTGAGATGATCTAAATTTGTAGAATGTTTAAAAAAGAACAGATTTTTATTCTGAAAATGTTATTAGTTCTTGTTAAAAATTAAATTTAAAAATACTATTTTCAAAATAGAAATTTTAACTTTTCGTTTGATAAAACAAAATACACAAAAAAATTTAATTTCATTAAGTAAAAGTAACAACATTATTAAATTTTATTTGAATTTGAATTGCTTCAAACTAAATCTTATTAATATAATTCAATAATATCTAAAAAAAAATTTTTTTTATCATTTCTAATAACATTTTAAATAACAAACTAAATTACTGCAATTAGTTTGAGTTACAAAGTTTATTATATTTCTTAATGTCATAATTTACATACATTAAAAAATATTGATATAAGTGAAAATATTGAATAAAATATCTTTGCTTTTTCATTGTTCTTCAATGCATTTTGGTTCAAACTAAATAAAAAAGTAGTCAAAAATTGTTTGTAAGTTATAAATAGTTTTCTGTTTATTAAAGTGAAATTATTTTTTGTTAGAAGTATCCCTAAAGACAAAATATTCTTAATAACATTTTAATAGGAAGTCAAAACTTTTATCTTTACTCTTTTATATGCAATTTAATATGTTTTCTTAAATATGAAGGAATGGAATTTTGTCTAGGGAAACTTAATATGAAAGTTTTTGAAAATTTCATATATGTAATTCATAATATTTAAAATATAATTTTCTTTATAATAAGTGTAATTTGAGTTTAAATTATGGTAAATCATTTAAAATTATTTAGAACAAACTGATACAAAAAATATATATTTTTTTTTTAAATATATATATGGTTTTTAAACTAAACGACCTAGGATTATAAAAAAAATTGATGACTTTGCTTTCTATCTTAGATTTTTGTATTTACATATATAATAAATAACTAATACAGAATTTTTTGTTATAATTGTAAAATGTACATCTGACAGAAGGTAAAACTGAAGACAGTTTTTTATTTTTCAGTTTTGACTTGTAAATGCATAATCAAAACGAAATTTATTTAATCAAAACGAAATGAGAGATTAATGTTATAGTGCAAAGCATAATTGGAATATATTATGTCTTAGATTAGTTAATTTTTCTAGGATTTCCTCAATAGAACAATTTCAGGTCATATTTTCTTCAGAATAGAAAACCTTAATAACTTCTTTATAAATTAAGAAGCAATTTAAAATCAATATTATTACTAATCTTATTTGTACGGCTGTGAAATTGCACTTAAATAATTTATATGAGCACAAATAGAAAAATAAAGTCACATAAAAATTATGAAATTTATTCTTAGCATGGTTTCACAACAAAATATTCTCTTATTTTCCAAAAATTATTGTAAACAATTTTTATTTGGGTACTTACGGTTCTATATGGAAATTAAATTTTGCAACCCTATGGGGTTTTCTATAATAATATTTGCAAACGAAGAAGTTGGATATAAATAAAACATTAATATGAAGATGGACAGAGTAGTAATAATACTCCAATTATAATTAAACTTTAAAAATGTATATAAATGAAAAAATATTCAATTTTTAAACCTCATGGTGAGTTATGGTCCACCCCCGTATCACTGCTATTATAACGTAATCAAAAAGTAAATCTGGCACATTCTAAAAATATATTTTTGAAAAACTCACCATATATAAATGGTGTAGCAATCTACTTTGTAGATTGCTAATGTTAAACTACAAACTGTTAGAATTAACTTTTTTGTTGACCATATTGGATTACACGACTTTTTACACAATAATTTTCGTCCTTAATTAACTATTATAAGTTCTTGCAGTGACACATTCTTTACATCTTTTCTAAAGACGCACACAGCCCTTGGAAGTATTTTTATACACCAATATATTTCTTCCCATGAACACGGAGACTTTCCAACGTTATTTTCTTACCTACCACATATATTTTTAATAATTATTACGATAAGTACAAATCGTAAGCTATTTTCCACTTGACCATTTTTTACTTTTCAAAATTTTAATTGATTGCAAATTTACTATTAATATTATCATGTTGTTCAAACCACCATTATTGCATGTTTTCAAGTGTGTACGCCAATTTTTTCCAGCTAGGGGTTTGCTTATTACTACTAGTGATTATATCATCTAAATCTATCTACCAGAACCAATCCATCCATCATTGAAAGTAATAACCATTTAAAGTAGCTTACGATTACTTTAAGTATTGAAGCAAATTATAATATAAAAAAAGGTTTAAAATTGCTTGCAGACTAACTTAAGGTACTTCCGGCAATTGTTGACATAATATTTCTGTGGTTATTTACGATCTTTTTAAACAAAATAAAGACATAAAAGGTTTATTACAGTTTTATTTAAAAACAGTAAATTAATTTTTGGCCTGCAAGGCAAGACTAGTTAGTATTTGTTAATTTGCTAGTTTATATTCTGGTTTATACAATAATTTTTTTTTCCATAAAAATCTTTAAAAAATTATCTTATATCGCTGAAACTCACATTATTCGAATTTATGACTGTCTTCAGGACCGAGTGTATTATAAAAATAATTTTTAAACTTAATCGTTACATAAAAATTAATATTTATTTTATTAGTTTATTTAATTTAATTTCTTTATTTATTTTAATAAATATTTTCTGAATGTTCAGGAGTGTAAATGAGAGATTACTCTATTAATCACTTTCCATCCTACATTTTTTTTTGTTAAATATTATATATCTTAATTAACTTTACCACAAATATTTATTAATCCATTTCTTCTTTTAATTTATTTAATGTCTTACAAAAATGTCTGAAAATAAAAATGATAAAAAACAAAAACAAACCCTGAAAAATAATAAATTAAAATATTAGCAAATTGAGCGTCAATCATGTCTAACATTGTTGAAAATTACAAAATTAGTCTTATATAAAATTTTCATCAAAAGCTAAAAATGAAATATTCTTTGTGACGCATAAAATAATCAGTTTATATTTTTCATAGCATATTTTTTGTTTAACACATTTTGTAAAATTATTTTTGTTGTCAAAAAATGATTCCCATTAAATTATGTGCTTTGGTGTACACCCATCGTCATAAAGAATGTCTCATCCTTAAATCATCATTGAAAACGGCCCTTCCCACGATATCCGTCGTTGGTGACATATAACGCATAACGAAATAGAAAGAAAACGTGATATTCTTTTAGATTTCGATAATTTATTGCTCGTACTTGTTAAATATTACATACATATACATACATCGTGTAATCGATTAATGTCTGTAACGGAAAATAATTTATTTAAAATACACACATACTAATAATATTTCAAATAATATTTATATGTATAAATAGATGTATTTACATATGTATATGTATCTGATTTATAATCCTGTTGTAATAGAGAAATATCATATAATTTATCAAATTATTTAATATTAAATTTATACGCGGTTGTAATTTAGATGTAGGGAAAGAGTATACAAATATTTCAGAATAAATGTTGTAGTTAAAGTTTTAGTTAAATATAGGTGGAGGGGAATTGTTGTTAAAAATATACAGGTGAAATAAGTAAAAAAAAAATGCTAACGTAAAATTTGATGAATCTATTTCAAGTTGAAGGTAATAAATAATGAAAATCATTCTTAATTTTATTTTAGTAATTTGGAACAATTTAACTCAATTAAAATACTGTTTAAACTTTAAACTATGGCTAGCAGAACAAAATATATTAGAATGGCTAAATGGGTTGCACTCAACAGTTATCTCCAGACAAAACTGTTCTGGAGTAACCCCCAACGCTAAATATTCGAGAAGTATTCTGAATATGATCAAACTCATGCTCAGACTGTACACAGGAATAGTCATGGGGGATTTACTATTATGGAAACATGCCGTGCGACTAGGTCTGACAACGGAAACCGCTTGTAGAGGCTCTAGAAGATGCTGGTACGCACAGCCTATTGTTTGCAGATTCGGAATTACATAAGCGAAATCAATTTTTACATTGAATCTTTAATATAACTAGTCGTAAAATTACATAAGTTTTGTTATGTATCCCTATATAAATTTATGTAAATGAATATTTAGTGTATTCTATTATTATAAATATTACGTCCCTATGCTCTGACAAGTAAATTTACAATATCTTTCATAACACTAAAATTAGTTTCATAACACAATTACACAATATCTTTCATAACACTAAAATTAAAAATTAGTGAAAATTTTATCACATATAAGAAAGTTTTTTGTTTGCCTTGCTTCTTTAGATTTTTCCCTATGAAACTTTTATATATAGAAGAAGTAGCAATAAAATTATACTTGAAACAACTTTGTATTGTTTATCTTTTAAATCAGCCCATGAATTTGAACAACGAAAACTTTTATGATATTTTGAATCTATATTTATATATTTTAAAAGAGGAAATGAGTTTTTTGAAAAATGACACACAGAGTTTTGATACCCATTTTCTTTTTATGTTTTAAACTAAATTTAAGTAAATTTTATTTATGAAAAGAGTTCTCAGTTTTTGTTACAAAAACAAAATGCAAAATGCAATTTTATTTTTGTTACCGGAATTCCTTTTAAGATTCCATTCTTTGTGCTAAGTTTTTTTTTTTTTTTTTGTGCCAATCAAAGTTTATATTTTTACTTAAGATAAATTTCTTAATTTTCTTTTAAACATTATATTGTTTTGGTTAAATTTTATTGACATTTTTTTAAAACCCTTTTATGATTGAAATGTAATTATTTTTTAGTAGCAACAATTAATTGGAAATATTTTTTATATTAAATCTGACAAAAACATAGACATTTTCTAATAAAAATTTAATAAAATAAATTCATTTACTTTATAACTATAATTTAAATTATATTGCATATTAATAATTGATATTGCTTTGTACTTACAAAATCTTATAACACAAGCAAAATCTTATAACACAAATTTTGAGAAATTTCGAAATGTTGTTAGAAAATACTTTGATTTTATTTCCGTTTCAGACACAAGAAAATCCGAATCCGCATAACAAACATTTGGTCAGATATACGCAGACCAAATATGTTATTTTTGAAACGAATAGAAATAGTTGATCTTGTGCAAATTTGAGTGGTAGGTAAAGCTAGGATAGACATCTATATGTCTTTCACAAACAGCATCTATTCCGGCTGCAACGAAATCACTTTCTTCATTCACATTTTCCATGAAAATCAAAACACTGAAACATGAGAAAAGGGTGATTCAAAATAAGAATTTTCAAAATAAATATCGAGAATATTTGGAGCTTGGATTCTAAATATCTATAAAACTAAAGGGATAATTATAATTATCAAGACTATTCGGAATCAAAATATATTATAACAAAATCTTATAACAGATTTTTCTATCAATCTTCAAATTTACTTAATCGTTTTCCTGTGATCTATCAATCTTCAAATTTACTTAATCGTTTTCCATTTTAATACTAACAACTCTACGTCAATCTTTAAAACAGCATTTAACTATTTATCACTATAGAAATTTTACATTATTAATTAATTTTCAGTAATCTAGTGCTACCTACAGCATATAATTTTTTATTCTAATTATATATTTTATCCCACTGACCAGAAATAAACTATACTATTCAAGTTATAAATTAATTTAAAAAACCTTTATCATAATTTTGTGACCTACCATCTAAAAAAAAACTTTTTTCAAATTCATTTATTCTTCAGGTTCTTTTTATAGTAATTTTTCTTCGTATATAATATAACAAAAATAAACAAAAGTTTTAAGAAAGTTTATTTGTCCCTTTTTCTAATTTTAGTTAATTATCAATAAACTCAATTTAAATTAATAAGGGTAGTTAACCCACCTTCATAATACATATTTAGTCATTTGAACAAAAATAAATAATTTATTTTTCCTACGCATAATTTTAAAATAACTTTCATTATACCTAAATTTTGTACATAAAAAGGACTAAATCAAATTAAACTGTAAGAATTTAAATTTCTGACTTCTATCTGGCCGTGATCGAAATTCCAAGTAAACTAAAAACTGTTTGTTTTCATAAGTATAATTTTTCTAATCATAAATAATTTTTAAAGAAAATGGATAAAATTTTAGGATTGATGTTTAATTTTTTACAGTGTGGTATTTGGATTTTACAGGATCTTCTATTTTTTAATTTAAAAATTTTAGTTGTTTTTGAATTTTATTTAATATAAACGGATTACGTACAATTTCAAAATGGATCTTCATGTTTTAGAACACTTGAAACAGACACTGTTGATCTCAGTTCCCACCAATACATTAATATTTCGGTTTTATTATATCGTATTATAAATCTTCCAGAAAATGCTGGATAATAGAATAAATTTAAAATACTTTAAACATAGGTAGGGTCATATTGACCCGATGGTAAAAAGCTAGTGTAATTATTATATATGTATTTGTAAAATATAAAATGAAGAACTAACAAATCTTTTTCATAAGAACGGAGAAAGTAATGGCCAAACCTAATTCATTCCAAGATCAAAATGACCCGAGGTAGCGTACAGTACAATTTTCCTGATTGTCTCAAAATTCATAAACATATGCTTCTAGTATTTTCTATGTACAGTGTACTCATTACTAAAAAACAAATTAGTGATTCTATGAAAATTCTATAAAATCAAATGAAATCTCGAAATATATGGTACGATATTCTTGAAGATTTTGTTAATAAATTATGGAAAAATTAAGAAATTTCTAATATAATTATATTATTTTGCCACATTTCCCTCAATATTTTATCCTCATAACTTCAAATTCCCATAACAAAATTATGCCGTTTTCCTTTTACAATTATTCCAAACGTTATACTATTATATAAAACCATACAAATTAATATACAAAACTTCAACTTTAATAAATCGTACCGTGCCATCTGTTTGAAGGGACTTTAATTTCAATTTTATGTAATTTCCTTGACAAGAATATATAAAACAAAAAATAAAAATAAAAAGAAAATATGTAATCAAAAGAATTTTCTTTATTTTTTTGTTATTGTTGTGAATATTTACATTTTAATAAGATATCCTTTAATTATAATTAACTATATATGGTAGTATTTTTAGTCAATATTTCTGTCTAAGATTTCAATATTTATTAGTTATTCACAAGCCATTTTTATAAATTCTTTTTGATGTAACGAACCCGGATGTCCTTATTTTAGAAGGATAAAACATGTATACGTAAAGGTTTTCCATATATAATTTTGATAATGATTTCTGTTAATTTTAGTAGAACCAAATTGAGCTACATTCCTTTAGATTTTTAATTATATAGAGAAACTTTAAATATGTAAAATATAACAAAAATTATTAGTTCTGGCATATAAAAATCAAAACTTTCATCAAATCAATTTGGTGTCATTATATTTGATGTCAAAAGTAAATTTCTGTATAACTTTAGTTTACAGAAATTTCTAAATGTTACCTTTTGATAAAATAAGCAAATATTAAATCGTTTATTTGAAATACTGGTTTCTCTTTACCTGAACAATTTACTTTATAAAAGCAAATCAGTTTAAAAAAAGCTTCCTAAATTAAAACTTTTTGTATTACAATTTTATTGAATTGAAACTTCTACTTATTTCGAAATCTTCTATAAGAAATTCTTCTTAACAAAACTTTAATTTTAAATTATCTATATATATTTTGTTAGTTGAAGATTGTAAAATATAAATTAATAAAATTCGATTTCAATTCCTGTTAATTTAATAAAAAATAAAAAATAAGATTATAAACTAAAGTATTTTACCTTACACAATTTTCTACAAAAAGTTGATTCACATTTTTTACATTTTTTCAGATTCAGTAAAATATTTTTCAGACAGTACAGCAAAAGAGTACAAAAAAAAATTTGTAAAATAAAAAGTTTTTCCTTTTCCGTTTAAAAATCTTAGACAGAAATAAGACAACATCAATATTAACTTTTTACGCCAGTCGATGTCTATATTTGTGTAACTGAATTATTTTTCTTTTTAGCTTCTATACCTTGATTCTGAATAAAATTCAATAAAATATAAAATAATATTATTTTATTATGTCTTTAGGTCTTCGGTAAACTTTATATATTTATAAAAACTTATAATAATGAAATGACAAATAAAAATTCTACATTCATGTTTCAAATTACCAAAAGTTTTAGGCACAGTTTTAGGCAAAATTTAGAATGGAATAATAGAATATTTAAGTTTCGTTCAGTTATACCATATTCAGTTAATTTCAATTGTGCTGAAGGAAACCGATATTGTGAGTACAGTTAACTTAATGCCAGAATTCAGTTTTACCACTTGCTGACTAAATAAGATCATTATGTTATGTAATTTCTATTGGAAATAAAGTAATAATATATTTTGCCTACACCCTGTTATTGCAAACTAATTTATAATTAGTTATTAACTCAATTGAATATCTGATGAATACCAACCGTTTTTGATATCCAAAACAAAAAATAAAAATGTTATGTGTTAATTTTCGAATAAGAATTTTTCGAGATTTTGCATTTCTGATATCGGAGAATTTAAATTCGTAAAAATACTCTGTCCGCAGTTCTGAGTTTTGTGAGCAAACCAAAACAATTTCCCAAACAATTACAAAATATCAGTAGCTACATCTCATTTGCTTTTATGGCAAAAGTCTAATATGGTGAAAGTCTAATATGCAAGTTTTGAGGTGCTTTTTAATATTATTCGACCCTCTCGGATGACACGAAAACCTTTTTCTTGAGTAAATTCAATTTTAAAGTCAGATTACCCACTGTGCACGTGCAATGTACAAATTAATGGTATGTTGGGCCTGTGAGTAAGAAATCAACTCTACTTTGTGTACTTATCGAAAATGTTCTGAGGTATTTCTAATAACAAGAAGTTTTATATAAGGAAAGTAGTTTGAACTGTAAGAATCTTCCATTTTACTGTACATTTTAGTACAAGTTCCAGTTTATCAAAATTACTCATACTAATTTTACTAACTTTTAATTGCCTAGGGATTAAGGGTACGGCAACATAAAAAGTATATATGCCTCGGAGTGACACTATTGACACTATATGACACTATATCAGATTGTAAAATCAATTCCTGGGTTAATACTTTTAATATTTACTATTTAATCATATAAGTTAACACTATATTTCCATAAAAATCATTTACTTTGCATAATTTGGTGGCCATATGGAATTCCCTATCTTGCTTACAACCTTTTAGTAATTTAACTCTCTTTCATTCAGATGCGATATGGGAGTATAAATTTTCTTAAAATTAATTTACTTTGCTTGATTTAATTTCTTATATATTAAAATATTTAAGTTCTGTTTAATTCGACAACATTAAAACTTATACGGGTTTTCTGCTAAAACAAATAATTTTGATTATATTAAAAATTACCAAAGTTATTTGCTCTTTTTGTCTCTATAGCGACATTCCATAAATTAAACACTACTCATTTTCATTCTAACCTTTGAAAATATAAAAAACCTTATTTTACCTTCTTGTGAATTATACCTTAAAGGACGCAATAAAATAATTATTATAAATTTCAATTTTACAAATGTCTGGTTCTTTTCAAATTTCCATTCTGGCATATTGAAATATTTTATGATTTCGCGTTTTGTCTGGATAGTTAGTAAAATTCTGTAATATAAAATTATGTTTTTTTTCCTTTTAGATTGAAAGAGAAAACTTAATTTATATTGAAAATATTTCGTCGTATCCTTCAAAAACAAAATTAAAAACAAAAGAAATTTAATTACATGTACTAAGTGGTTCTATTATACAATATTTGTACATTTATTATATTTCATAAAAAGGAGTTATTTGCTATTGAAAAATTATATTAATTCTATCAAAATTTGATTGTTAATGTTTATTTGAAATATTCTTACCAGGATATTTAGTTTAAATGGTTTGATATTCATAAATAATTGAAGTCTTATTTCAATATTTGAATAGAAATTTTGTGGGTTTATTGTTTGAGAAAGGAAACATAATAATATATTTATATAATATTTATTATTGGGATTAGGTTTGAAAAAAAAAAAATTAAAGAAAATTGATATTAATTTTTGGAAAAATATAAATATTATAATTATATACCACGCACATCAAAGGATTTTAGAATAAATTGAAATAATTTAAATCCATTTTCTTTTTTTTAAATATTACTATGAAGTATGTTGTCATGGAAAGGTGGGTTAGAAAAACTGACACGTGCAACCGCACGTGACAGTTAAATTTTCCATATTTTGCATTTGGAAAAAAAAATGTTTCACTCTATATATTAAATACAATTTCATTATTTGTCCGCAAAACCGGCCTATAATTTTTATCCGGAAATATAATGAAATTTGGCTATTTGGTGTCGTTATTTATTAGTCTGTAAAAATTGTGATTGTGGTAAGTTTATTCAATGCTATATGTCTTAAGTATTCTAAAATTACAGATCTTGAAATTATATAGTTATTTCTTACAAATCATTCATACAATAAACTACCGAGTTTTCGGCTACGACTGTCTTAGCATATAATTTTTTTAAGGTATGTCAGATTAAAAACATCAAAACATTAAATTTATCGAAATTATGACCATGACTTATATATATGAGAAATTAAACTTATTTTATGTCTGCCAGTTTAGTGTTGACCACTAAATTAACTTTTTGTTTAATAGTGCCTGAACCTTAAAAAAATATTTTCAGATATTTTGTCTTTCTAGTTTTTATTACATTGTTTAAAAAAAAAAGAAATCAATAGAACAAAAAAGTTTCTCAAAGTTTCTTTTCTGTCACAGTAAATAAATCATCGTTCATTATTTTGATCTAGTAAAATGATCACGTCTTAAATATTGGTCAATAAATTTTTTTTAATATTAAATTAAATATAAATAAAGTTTTTCCATTAAATCCAAAAAAAAAACAGTCTTTTTACAAGTGCTTCAATTGTGCTATTTCAGGGCTTTCAAATTGAAGAAATAGTGGATATTGACCAATTAGATTTCGTTTTTGTTAAAATTTAAATTAAAAAAAATTTCACGAACATATGAAGGGATTTTAATATTTTATTTAGTAAATCATCTACTGATTAGCCCATAATTTTTAATTACTTCTAAAATCCTTTGTTGTGTGTGGTTATATATTTATAATTTACCAAATTTAGTAATAATTTTCCAACTATAATCCCAATAATAAATATTTAAATTTCCAAATTTCTCGGTGAAACGAAATTTGCACTAGTCATAATCACTGATTAAAAATACTTCATCAGAAATTAGTTTGTTTCATGATACCAACGCTAAAGAAATAAATTTGACAGTTATAGTTACATAAAATTTTTTAACTTTAACCATTCCTCTAAATTTATTAGCAAATGGTGGAAATTCAATACAAATAAATATTTCCTGAAAAATACAAATTAAAACTTCACGTGCTCTATATGATCAAAAAACATTAATATTTGCTTAAATACCAAATACAAACTCTTCAAACGATATTTTTTGTTATTTAATTAATTTCCCAGAAATAGAAAATTTGAAATAATTTTCCAATAATACCTAAAAAAAAACTAATTCAAAAATTATACGGAAATAAAAAACATTTTATTACGTCATCAAAAATTTCTTGACAAACGAAAAATGAAAAATTTACACAATTTTTTATTCATTTTGTTTCCGTTGATGACCTTATCAGAACTTTTTTTTTGTATTAATTCTGATATGCAAGAGAGATCCTTTATTTTTCACTTTCAACAAATCAATTTATTCACATTCTTTTGTCCTCTTTTATCAATTTAGCCAAAAAATTCTTATCCATCTCTCCTCCCTATAAAACAAAAAGAATTCCTTTAACATGTTGTCCTTTTGGCTGTAAAATGCTAAAGAGAGGCGATAGAAAAAAAAAGTTACAATACACCAAATCAATATTTTCGTTTAATTGAATTACTTCCGCGGCGCCCCTTATTTTATTTATTGCCTTCATTTAAGGACTTAAATTTTTATTTCTCACAAATACACATGTAATATATATATACAAAGATATATATATATATATTATTGTACATATATTTTTGATAAAGTGGTGTTTGTGTGATAAAGGCTCCAAATATCAATTTAAGGATACGAAAATAAAAATGTTTCCTTTAATGTAGGAAAATTCTTTAAAGAAAGAAAAATAATAGTAGTCGTCCACTTAATGTGTCAAAATCGATTCTCGATCCACTTGAAATGACAATAAATATATCGAAGAATTTTTTTTTATTATTATATTTAGATATTTGTAGTTGTTGTTGTTGGGCATTTAAAACCTGACGGAAATCCCTATTTAAGAACTAATGGACTGGAAGAGGATGAATTATTTTACAACTTTTAGAGGAAAATCGGCTTCGATATGAAAGGAAGTTAGTATTATAAAGAAATTATTACAAATTTTATTTTGGTTTGTTGTTCCGGGTTTGGTTTAGTTTAGATTGATTTTTTTTTGTAGCAATTTTATTTAAATGTTTCAGTTTAAATAATTTTTTTTTTTTTTGCACTTTAATGGAATTTATTGCTGTTTATTTATACAAATGTTATAGTAATAGGTTAAACAAATTTAGAATTTTGGATAATTTAAAACACAAGGATGAAGTTGGAACTGGAAGATTTGATTTATACAATAAATCCTGTTATTTTAATTACATTAGAACTTAGAACTGTTATTGACAGGAGTTGAAGAAGGTAGTTTTCTTGAAAAGTTTAAAAAATCCTTCCATACGTCGGGTATGATTTATATAAAGGAAATTTCAAATATTAATTTATAAGAAATTTATATATCAAAACCATTATTTTATTGGCCATGCCAGTCGGTGTCCAATGCGAAAAATAAAATTAATTTTAAATCTATAATATTTAACAGTAGATTATAATAAAATTTAATGGCAATTTTAATTATTTCAAATAGAAATTAACATTTATCTTAAACTTCTTACTTACGAAAGAAATTACTGAACACGATATTGAGACAACCCTCAATACACCGTCATATTTCGGTCCATAGTTTCAGAATTGGTCAATAGAGAAGTAATGTTTATATATGTCATGATTTGTGGGTGATTTATATACCCCACGCCGACAGCTAAATATGAATCGGCAGCTCTGGTTTTAATATGTTGTAATTATTGTAAATGATTCATCTGTTAGGCTTCCCCAGTAATTAAATCAAATTGGTTAAACATAGTTTTCAGTATTTTCCGAGAGCATCTCCATTATTAACAATTTTCATTAAATAACTAATTGATACTATAACTAATTAAGCAAAAAAATTTATGTAATAGAAACAGAACAAAAAATTGTAAGATATTTCAAGTAATATTTTAAAGATTCTACGTAGGTAATGGAAAAACAAATCAGCTTTATGTCAAAGAGTTAATCAGATTTTCAAATTTAATTTTCATTTAAATGTAATATAAAATTAAATAGGATTAAATCTTATTTTAATCCTATTTAAAATCCTATCCTAAAATTCTGATTTCTGATAATTAATTTTATTTCTCAAAATGTTGATTATTTTTCTCTTGTTTTTCAAATAATGTCATCATTCTTTTGCATACTTTTCTGAGTTCTATAATATGGTATTATTTAATCTAATTGAAAACACTTTTCTGCAAACTATATAATTCAATTTATTATATTTCAAATTTATTTATTGATTTTGTTTTTATTATATATTTAATTAATTATAGAAAACAAACTATCTTGTCAAAATTATCTAAAATATAATTTACCTTATGGTCAGAAATTATGTAACCATCACCTATAATGATATATCATTTTTGACTTGACATATAAATCCTATTAAAATCCAGAATAATCTAATTTAGTTATTAGATTATCATAGAGATTACATTTCAAATTATATGGAAAAAGATGAATAATTTCATTTAGAATTTACGCATTTTGTAAATTGAATGTAAATAATTTCTTATAAAAGAAAATCTGCATTCAAACTTTAATCAGATTTTCTTAATGCAATAATTTTAATAGAAATTATGTAATAAACATAGCAAGGAAAATTTCAGAAGGATGAAATAATATTCAGAGAGTTTTGATTATCATGATTTAAAAATGGAAGGAAGTAATTAAAATTGTATATTAGAACAAAATTTACTTAAAGAATTTATCATTCGAAATTAGACAGTTAAACAATAATCGAAAAATTTTATATACTAAGGAAATTTATAAAAAAAAACTTTATTTATTTATATATGGATGCTATCTAAGACCAATAATATCCAAATACAACAAATAGGTATTAGCATTCTAAAGTATGTTTAAATTATTTTTTTAATTTTTATCACTATGTATTAATATAAATATATACCGGAAAACTATCTTTCCAACATTTAAGACCTTAATAATATTGACAAACATAATTTCCACTATAGAAATTAACAGAAATATAGTCTCCATTATATATCAAGAAAAATAAAATCGAATGGTTCAACCTAGTAACATATTCTCTTTTATATACCAAAAACTGATAAAATGCAAAGGAAATCCTTACAATCCTTTATGAAAATCTTTCTCATTCTTATCAAAAGGAAAAACGAAAAAAAATTTAAGTGATTGATTTTTGGTGATTTTCAAAGTAATTTTTCAAAAACCGAAATATGTGTGCACATTATATGAAGGGATGATAATTTATCAATATACTTTGGAAATAGTTACAGGAAAAACTTATGTAATTATAGTCGATGATCATTTCGAATGGGTAAAATAGCTTTTGTGGAAATTGGTAAATTTTTTATAGTTTATCAGGAATAATATTTGAAAAAAAATCAAGTTTTTTAGGTAATGAAAATATTATCAATTTATATAGTTGAACCTTGAACGCAATTGAAAAATTAAGGGTTACGAGTTTTAAAAATATTTGTTAAATTCACAAATTTTATTTTAAGTATAAATTTAATGCGACTAGCTAGGATTAAATATATAAGTCCATTATTATGTTGTTATTATAAGATTCTACTTGCTGTTCGGCGGATGATACGAAATCAGCCGTGAAGATAACCGGTGTTAGTTAATATCAATTATTTTTCTATATAGTTTTTCGTTTATATTTCGAAATTCCAAAAATCAATTAAGTTGTTGTAAAGTAAAATTATTATATTAAATATTTAAAACTTAAATTATTATAGAAAAAGAAAAAAACTAAAATTAATTATTAAGTTTAAAGATAAACTTAAAATTATTAAAGTCATAATAATATAATATAAATTTAAATAAAGTTATCGTTTTGGGTTGAATGGAAATAATTCGGTTTATAATAAAAATAACATCAATTCAACACCAGATATACCAGCCAGATATTGTTAAGTACATACAATCTTTATGTAAAATATTTGTGTACCTTTAATTGTAAAGCTATTTCAGATTGATTAACTGATCCAGTGCAATAATTATATTTTTAATGAACAACAACATTCGGAAGGTCTTCCAAGGACAATCGTATCATCAATAAGTGGGTCACCATAAACTGAAAATAATAAATAATTACCTGGGACTCTGGGGAAAAATTTGACTTTGAGCATTGCTAGATATTTTTTTCATGTTGCTACCCAATCATACTGTTTCATCGTCAGAATCGGATACTGCTTAGTCTTCTTGAATGCTTGTATGTATCGAGTAAGAAAAGACAAATCGTATATTTATTTATGAAAACTAAAATTCCACTCTCGCACATTACTCCAACATAAAATTTTTATCAGATAATGAAATCTGTCCTCATTTATCTCAATTAATATTTGATAAAGAAAATTTAAAAAAAAAACAAACAAACATAATTTCTCGAGAAATCTTGGGAAATTATCGAGATTCGGGATTTCCCGAAATGTTAAAAATTTCAATTCATAAGAGATTCGGGATGGAAAATCTTTAAAACTTCTCGAGAAAAAAAAAATTATCAAATATTAATTGAAATAAATGATTATAAATTGCATTATCTGATAAAGTTCGACCGTGATATTAATGAAACAGGGCTCGTGTCGTGGTCTTGCCATTTTTATTTTATTAAATCGATTATCATCGTCTCATAAGCAAACTCTCAAAGTAATCTCATGAGAAACCATTTTCATCGTTAGAAATCAAAAAGATTGTTATGGCAATAAATCATAATTTGCTAAAGTTGCTTATATTAAATATTGTCTACCAATTTTTAGACATTCCGTTTGATGCTATATGTTTAAAAGTTCTTAGAAATTGTAAAATTCAAGAATTATTTCGATATAATTTTATATATATTTTCCTTTACCTGTTAACCTAGAAAATTTAATTTTATACTTTAAATTTATCCAAATTTTTTTATATTATTGAATCCTAAAATTTTTTATTCAATTTATCATTTCTGTTTTTCATCTACAATTTTTCTAACTATACCGAATATAAAATATAAAATAAACTGCATGGTTAAATTTAGTTTTATTTACTACATAAAAATAAAATAAATTTTCATCGATATTTTATCTTAAAAAAAATATTTACATATAACTATAATATACATAAATATCGAACCTAACTTCTTATAGCGACATCAATAATTCTAAATTGAATAACGATTTTTATTTTTATAAATAAAAAAAAAAAAACTTTTCTTATATATTTTTACCTTCCCCTAAAAAAAAAAAAATCAGAAGACAAATAATTTACATGATGCTTGCTGGCAGAAACGAACAAAAATTTATTTCCAATGATAAAATATATAATATTCCCAGACTGCGGCACAGGATATGTCGCTATATGGAGTTATGGGATTTCTTTTAGGTTGCTTTCTATCTGTGTCGAACGTGCTCAGCCTAGCGTATAAAAGGAATTCTTATTGCTTTTTACTGGATATGCAATGCTCTGGCTGTTTTCTGACTTCTTTTCTTCTGTAAAAATACATAGGAAATAACATGCAAACCCACAGGTCGATATTTATTTGTACTAGATTTTTTTTTTATAAATATATTTAAAAAATATTCTCATTTTAAATCGTTAAATTGGCTGAAAAAAGGAAAACTTTAAAGTGATTTTATTAAATTTATGGAAATATGATTGAAGTAAATTTTATATAAGTTTATTGAAAATGTTTAAAGATATTTTAAGTAATAAGATTAAGAAGAAAATAAGATAGATCATAACCCGTAAAGATCACTATAAAATGATTAAGACTTAAAGGCCCAGCGAAATATTGGTTGTTAGCGATAAATTCAATCGAAAGTTTAAATATGTAAATGCTATTCCCACCGGGTTAGAGTAATATTAAAAATCGAGGTTTAGATAGTTCTATTAACATAAGCTATACAGAAATTTTAAAATTATGTGAAAACTTTTGTTAACATGTCAACAATATAAAATATTTTTTAAGAATTTAACATTTTAATTTTAACTGAAAATGAAATCTAGCGCATAGATTTCGTAGGGTTTAGATTTCATTTTGCTGGTGAAAAATAAGTTATTTTTTTATTAAATTACGAATACCAAAGATAAATTTTATCTAGCCGTGATAATTTTTTTTTACTTTATTAGAAGATAATGCTGTTAAGCGAAATGGGTAAAATTGAAGTGATTTCTATAGATTTCACTCTTATACTAAGTAACATCCAACTTAAAAGATCATATCGTAAATATTCTCTATTTCATGGACAATATTAATTTTCAAAATCCTATTAATTAGACGCTACATGTCTTTTTTTGACGAAGGTGGTCGATGTATAATAGTTTTCTGAATAAAGTAATATCCCAATTTTTTTTCAGTCTGAGAGTACCATATTTTTCAAAAGCTCAACTTTACTATCATACATCAAGTGCGGGTAATATTTCATGTAATTCCGAAATATAAAATAGTTATACATATTTGGTATTAGTATTTGAGTATCAAATTATCACCAATCTCAAACACAAGTTCCATCTTCCAAGTTAACCAAGAAAAACCTCAGAAACCTCAGAAATAGACCGATAAATTGTTTGGATAAGCGAAAACGACCTCTTTGTTCAAAGGTAAATGTGGATTTGTAAGGTACAACATCACAAATTTTAATTATATTAATTAGACAGCCTCTGGGTATCTTAATCAAATCTGATTTTTCTTTTTTGGGTGTTGGCAAGAATTTGCCATTTGTAAATCCATAACTGTGGACAGTCTGAATTGAATTCAATAGGATATACAAAATCTCATAAAAAGCTAATTTTCGACTTACTTGAAACACAATAATGGCTCATATTTCGGTTTGATACAAAGCAAAAACTAAAAAACAATAATTTTGTTGCAGAAATTGTGAAAAATTTTTAATGAAAAAATAAAAAAATTAAAACTTTGCTGAAAATTCTATATCATCATATCTTTTCAATTTAACTGTGTGGATAAATTTCCTGATATTATAAATTAAGATAAAAAAAATATTAAAACTAACAATAAAAAATGTGCATATAAATGAAAAACATTTTAAACAAAACAATTTATATTTTCCAGGATGGTAAAAATTAAAAGTTGTTACCATACGAGAATTTGTATACATATAAATATAAATGGACGCATCGTTAGAGAAGTTTTTTTGCTATCGTAATGATTTTCAATTATTAGTTTTGTGCTCAGGATACTGTGAATATGAATAATACCAACAGAACAGATACATTGAAAAAAATAGTGTTAAAATTATGCTTTCATTTAAGATAACAGATATTGCAGATTATAAAATATTATATTTTGTGGGTGCTTATTATTTTGTAATACTTAAATATATGGACAAAGTTTTACAAACAAAAATTATTATTAGAAAATGTTGTTAATTAAGAAATGATTCAGGAAATCTTTTACATATAATTATAGGTCCTTATCAAAAATTTTGGAAACATTAATGAACTGACGCTATAACACTAAAATTATTTAACATTCTTTCGGGAATTTTAATTGAAATTCAAAAATTTTTTTAGACAAATTTTAGAAGTCAAATCCAATTTTCATTGATCAAACCAAGTTGCTTAAGTGAGGCGTAAATCATACAATAATGAACAATATAAATGGTCCCACATTTGTAAGTTCCATAAAATTATATCAATCAGACAGATTTTTATGGAATTGTTTGATGATGTTGACCTATAATTCTATTCAGTGTTGGCTAATTACGAGTAAAGTAGTTTCTAATACAGTTATTTATAAAATAGCAATAATAAGTGTAAAGAACACGTAAAGGCAGTAAAGTTTTATACAAATTTAATTTTTCTAATTTCGTCTTTTTTTTTTTAAATATGTATTTACATATATCAGAACTAAGAACATTTCTTTTTTAAATTGTTTACATATTTTTGTATAAAATCGTGACTGAAAATTACTCAATTGTTTACGTGTAAACAACTGCGTAACCTATTCAAAATAATTTACTTGGCCACCACTTCTATTCTGAAAGTATTAATATGAGCTAAATTTCCAATGGTAGGTCAATTCATCCTCTTAAAATCAACCTACCATTATAAATATAATATTTTAATACTTTTTATTAAATTTATACTTATGAATATTTAACATATTAAAATAATACTTATTAAAATCAATCTATTCAATTAAAAAAAAAAAATTTAAATTAAAATATTTTCATTTTTCATAAATATATTTATGTTTATTATAATATATTGACAGACTTTATGGAAAAAAAAAAAAACAATTTTCGAATTATTCATATTTATTGATTTTATTTATTTCATTCATTTTTGGTTAAATTGTCAATAGAAATAAATATTAAAACAATAAAAAAAGGCATACAAAATACAAAAATACATGAAAATTTTAAAATTCATACATTCATCCTTTATTTTTCATGTCGATTATATTTGGGATAAATAAATTTGATTGAATAATTCATAAAGGAAAATTGAAATTTAAATATTTTATAAAATAACAACCACATGTATTTTTTTAAAAAAAATAAATAAAACAAAACAAAAACCAAATTCAACTCAAAAATCATAATACAAAAATATTTATTTATTTTTCATTGATTAGTCAAAAACATATAATGATGATTACAACAAACATCACAAATATAAAACATAACATACGAATTGATTAACTTCTTTTCAATGTGGCGGATAGATAACTTGCCAGGGGAGTTTTGACCAAATTGTAATGAATAAAAAGCAATTATTGAATTTTGCTGCTTTTGATGTAATTATTAATTTCTTTTAATATTCAATAACTACTTCTAACTGGGGGGAACAGATAAATCGTAGTTATTTTTAATTCTGCTTTGTAATTAATAGTGAGTGTACATCCGCTTTATAAAAACACTAGTTTCTTAAAACTTTCACATACATATTTTAAGAGAACATTATTTCGAAGTACTCGCTGAAACTTCCGATGGTAACAAATTTCTTATGTTCGTGATACATATTCTTATGTTCTAGATAAGTTAAATAATCTTCGGAAAGTAAGATGCACATATAATAATTTCTCTTGAACCTACTAAATGTATCGACTACAAGCTTCAAAAGTTTGTCATTCAATTCGATTAACAATATTACTGTGGTAATGAAGATGTAGAGCATTGAACTTATGAAATATAATTGGCAATTTTAATATGAATCCACAGAACTACTGATATTAAATTTTATAAGCACGAACTACACTTATTATATGTATCAAATTTCATGCGGGTAATAATTACTAAATTCTCTACTAGAACATATGAAATATTAATTGAACATTTTAGCATTTACACGCTGAAGCTACTGACTTTGGCACAATCATGAAACCAATCTGTGTACCAAATTTGAACACGATTCTCAATATAAACGGGAAACTCTAGCATTCAGTCACTGCGAGTATAAATCCCATCGTTATCGGGCATCAAAAAGAAGTTTAGATGAATCTGTGTGCCTAATTTCATTAAAATCTGACGTACTGCTGCGTACAATACACCCAAGTTCTGCGCACAGGTTACTTTTTCGTATGTAATTTTTTTTATTAGATTTTTAAATTTTAAAACGCCCAGCAAAATGTTTCAGTGTAATCCATTTTTATAGGGACAAGTTCAACACAACACTCTTCTTAGTTTTTCTAACTATACTATAGTAAAATATTTTTGGTACACATGTTAAAGTATGAAATTGCACTTGTATGAAATTGCGATTGCACTTCAATTTACAGAAATATTTAATACTAATTAATAAATATTAAATTAATTTGTTTTTTACATATTTCTGCATGGTTTTTTTTGTATTATAATTGATAATTGTTTTAATTTCACCTCATTAAATTCAATATTTCTAAGTAAGTCATAATTAAAATGACAATTAATTATTTCATTTTCAATGTTTCAATAAACATATTTAAAAAATTTATATTCGCAATAATTTTGTTGATAATGATAAAAATAATATTTTAGTTTTTATTTGAAAACATAGTAAAAATATGTCCACTCAAATTTTATGTATACATAATATAAAATAATAAAAAAGGACTAATTATTTTAAAATATTCTTAGAATTAAAATATCACGTAATAAAGAAAATATTAAATAAGTTTATTTTATTAATTAATTTGTTAATTACTTTGGTTGTCGTGGAAATTGTTACACGAGCCTTGCCAAAATTGAATAATCTAAAAGAAAAATATAATGTTCAATAAATTTTCATATTGATACACAGGATCCAAATTAAATTAGTTAGGTTTGTATTAAAATTAAAAATGTCCTTTGACTGAAATGTATTTTCAAAAATATAAACTTTAAACAAAATGAAAAATATAGTAATAATAAAAATTTTGTTTATAAATCTAAATCAATGCTGAGCGACATAGATTACGTGATGTAGATAATAGTACGTTATCTACTCTAAAGTTTACGTGTAGAAAATGTCGACAGAATAAAATAAAAATATTGAAATTGTTTTTATTAAATTATTTGTTTTGGAAACATAATTTCACTTTGTTGAATAAACAATGAACTAATAATTTTGCGTTTGACAGGTCACGAATTTGTTTATACATCTTTGTTGATGTTATCTACACCATAATCGACATTGGCTACACCAAATTTGTTTGTCTACACTCTAAAGAGTAAACAATGGAAGTCAGAGGAACAACACTGATCTAAACAGAGTATAAAATAAATAATTTTATTTACATTAATTTTAAAATATTATACGTCATTCCTTCCTCTGTCAATTAATCAAATTAATTGACTCATTATGCCACAAATTGTATCATACTTAAAGGTGATTAAGGTTAAAAAAAAATTCTAATTTAAAATTTTCCTTATTCTCGTACTCATTCCAAAAATTACTCATTTTCTCGAAAAAGAAATATTTTTCAAAATGATTTAAATTAAAACAATTTATTTTATGTACGTAATGACTTTTAATAAATTAAACATAAATTACAAATTAATATATATATACGCACACATATACGGAAATAAGGAAATTTAATTCAGGATGTTAAAAATAATTTTAATCTTTTTCCTTTGTATTGTTTTAAAATTGGCAACATTAACTTTGAAATTACTTTAATCACTAGGGAAATTAAATAAGATTTTTCAAAAAAACAAATACAAATAAAAAGTATTAAACGGAAAAAAAATTATTTTTGGAATAAGAAAAACCAGAAAAATATAAATTTTTTGTTGTTGATTAATAATAAATAAAATTTCAGTAAAAAAAACCCTAAGGAAATTTGCATTTTTATAATTTTTTTGACGTTTTTAAGGTTTCTGTTTTGGATAAAATTAATAAAATAAATTTATTTGTGGGAAACTATATATGAGTTTTGTGTCCACTGAGAATCTTAAATATTTAACATTAAGATTTGATTTTAATTCAGATATTTTGCTTTATTTATTTACATTTTCGTTTAAATTTTGAAATTGATATGATTTTCATAATTCATAAACAAGAAAATTATTTAAAGGGCGAGATTTGGTATCGTCTTCATGATTGTATATGGTATTTATTAAACGTGAATGGTAAAAAGTTTTCTTTTTATTTTGAGGAATGTTCGTAATACTTTACTTTTTGTACAATATTTCATTAATATTACCACCACCACGGCCACGCCTGAGAAAGCCAATTCGATCAACTCATATTTTGCAAACTTTTTCACATAAAGCTGGACAAATATTATTAATAACTTGTTCGATGTTGACATCGAACGCATCAAATGTTAGTGGTTTATCTGCATAAACCAATGACTTAGCATATCCCTAAAAGGATTATTTTTATTCCAAATTCCAAATATTTTAATTCATTTTGTATCACTATTGCTAGAATTGAAAAATTCGATAAAAGAAAATTTGCTTTTTATTAAAATATCTTTTTGACATATGTTTTATTATATTTTAAAATAATGATCTCATAAAATAATGTGTGACTTAAAATGGTTCATTTTTTTCAATAAATTTTATTACATTATTTACGAGATATACAAAAAAATTTCCTTATTTCCCAAGAAAAACCTTTTTTCTTTATTTTTTTATTCTTGACAATCTGTTAACAATTGATGGAAAATATTAAAATTTCTTTTACTTATATACAATAATATAGAAAGTAAAAAGTACCAAGTCGAAAAAATCCTTTAAGATTTACTATATATCCAGACATATTGTCCAGTCTGAGGATTTTTTTCTTCTTCTGTGCTTCCTTTTATTTCATGGATAAAAGGATATAACCTAAACACAAAACAACCCTTTTTTCACATTAAATAGAAAAGCCTTGCAACAAAAAAAAAAAAATATATAATAAAATAAAAAGGAATAGAAAATTCTTATTATATTTCACAAATGTGGATGGTAATTTTAATTTTATTGCATAGAATAAACTCGTGTTCAAGTGGTTGCTCATTGAGTGAAAATATTCCATTTTTAGATTTTTGGGGGTTGTTGTTAAATAATATAAAAAAAAATTTACTTCAAGGGATTTGCTATTTAGACTTGCCCCGAGGGAAAAATATAATGTAATAAAACTTTTTATGTTATTTTTATAGAGTTTACAGAGTGAATTATAATTCATAATTTTGTTCTTTTTTTTTTTAAAGTATATAAACATTTTTTAGATTAAAAGGATTTTTATTTAAAATAATAATATTTTTGTGGTAAAAACAAAAGATTTTAACGAGAGTAAATAAAATGTAGAGTGTTTTTTATATGTGGTTGAAAACTAATACGAAAATTTTGTAAATTTCTACATCCATTTTATAATAATGTGCTAGAAATTAATTTTTGAAAACTATTAAATTTATTTTGTTAATTATACCCATAAAACTGTTGTTAAATTATTAATTATAAATTTTACAATTTAAATTTATTAAAATTTTAAATTTATTGGAATTGTACAATTTAAAAATTAAAATTTTATCTAAAATATTGTTTTTTATTTTGTTATAAAATAAGTTTCTATGATAAATTGTAACTATCGTCATTAAATTTGATTTTTTTCAATACATAATTAATAGGCAACTAAATTACGCGGAGTATAAAGTACGAGATTTAAGTATTTCCCATTTGGCTAATATGATTTTTGTCTTTATTGTACCTTTTTAATTATTTTTGATATTTTTGGCTTGATTGCTTTGATATGCTGTAAATAGCCATTTGTCCAAAAATCAGGCAAACAGCAAATTGAATCAATCGAAATGACATTACACTGGCGTTTTATTAACTCATTTTGTTTTTTTAGACAGTTTATTTGCTATTTACTTTTTCGTTATTGTGGTACGGACGCCATCAGTCTTTTACACGGAACAAGAGATGTCACATTTTTTTGGGAGATGCTGCATATTAAATTTTCTTATTCTTGGGCTTTTAGCATAAAGTTAAACAAAAATATTCATCGTTAATATATACGTAAAATCTCGAGAACAAATGGAGGCCAGAAAATGTGAAAAAGGCAGAATATAGGTGACTACATTCAGTAAGTCCATGGAAATATTAACCCTGTGTTGTTAATATTACAAAAATCTAAACTCTGTAAAAACCCCTATTAAATGATTATGATAAAAAATATTAAAAAGTTTTGTGCAGAATTCTTCAATTGTAAACATCATGGATCAATTGGATCATCAATAATTTTCATAAAATCCAATTAATCCAGATATCAAATCCCTTTTTAATTGCAAATATAATTAAATTAAACTAATTTTGTTAATAAAAATATATTTATTGATTACCTTGTTATTTAAACAACTTTAGGTCACAAATACAAACTTATTCAAATTCATTTAGGTGCACCCATTTCCTGATATATGAAGCATGTCACTAAATAAAAATGTATTAAACTCGGGTACAAATTAAAAATTACAAATTTTCATGCTTAAATTTTTAGTTTTAACCAATATTCTCTGTGAGGGGTCAGAACTGGGTAGTTTATCATATTTTAAATATCAAGATCTAAAGGATTTACAGAATATAAAACCACAGAACAATTTTTTTTTTATTTTATTTTTTAAAAAATACATTAAAACTAGTAAACGAAAAATTTTATAAAAAGGATTATTTTTCTATTAAATATTCATTTAGAAATTGATGGACAATATGTCTGGATACATAGAATTACAAGATATAAAATAAACCAGGGTAATTCAGAATGTTACATCACATTTAAGTATTCAAGTATTTGTTGTGGTGAAGGTTTTAGATTTTCTATCTTATTACCTTAAATTTAGTTTATCTTTAAATATTCGAAAATATAAAATTTTAATGAAAAAATTTAATAATTGCCTATTTATCTAACTAAGTGGACGTACGGAGTGACTTTATGAGCGGTGCTGGAAGCTGTGATGTAGTGTATTTTTATATAAAAAGCTACAACAACAACACTACACCACAGCTTCCAGTACGTGCACTTACTTACAATCTTACAATAGTTACACATTCGACCTTTTTTATGTTTGTGACGTACAAAATGTTTTCGAACAACATATAAAATTTTTGTAACTTATTACCAAACGTGATAATTATTTTAATCTTTATATGTAGTAAAATCTTATTTACAATTTACACATAACTATAAATAATTTAAAAGCATACACTGTTAGAAATCAATTTCGGAACCGTCCAATACACAAGAATTGCATTGAAAAATCCTGCAAGATTTTTAACTGTGTATTCTGGTTAGAATGATGGTAAACAATTTAAAATTTTCATGTTTGTAAATTTTTTTATAATTGCCATAATGAATGCAAGGAAAAGGAAATCTTATAAAACAAAAGAAAAATTCTATATTTGTATAACAAAATAATGAATTTAATGTGTGAAAATTCACTTTAACGGAAATTAATAAAAATAAATATTTTGTTTTAAAAATATGAACACTGAACACTGAACACTAATTTCGTCATAATTTATCCTTTTAATATTTTTCACTATTGCAGTAACATAATTTGAATTCGGTGATTTGAATTTAAGCATTTAAAATTTATAAAACCTGATTTGAAAAACCTAATGGATTCAGAGAAATTTAATTCTTAATTTAATTAGGGTAAGCAATTTCAATTAGGGTTAATTTAATTTTATAATTAAATTTAGAGATAGATTCTTATTTTGAATTCTAATATTTTATGTAATTATTATTCGATTTTAATAAAATTGGATACACTTAGTTCCGTGATCTTGTTGGTTTTATCGTAAAAGTGAGTTTTACGGTGAATTCATTTAAAGATTTCCGTCTTCTCGCTAGTACACAGAAAACTATTAAGTGATTTCAATTACATTAAGCATACAATTATTGATGTAGTTAGTTGGTTAATTTTTGTTTGCAATAATTCTGTATCGCACACTGTTTGAGTTATAAGATTACTGAAATTGAAAATAATATCGAATATTTAAATTTTGCGAAGTATAATTTTTATATTTATTTTTGGGGTATAGATGTTTCGATTCGCGCAACTCGTATAATGGAATCATTTTATGACACTATAGTATTTAATTTCATTTTCGTAGCCCCATTATTAGAACAATTTTTTTTAAATAAACCCTATATTATTATTAAAAAATGTTCTTTCTATAAAATTGAATTTTGTTGATGATAAAATTAAATTGCACAACCTTTTATCTTCTATTATGACATGACCCAAAAATTCAAATTTAATAAGAAGTATACTCTTATAATATTTAATTTAATTTCATTTATTTTTAAAGTGGTGCTGTAATTTTCTCATCACCTGAAAATAATTCACAAAATTTTCTGTCAAAAACGCTGTAGTCATTATATAAAAAATACAAAAATAATCAAAAACAAATACGAAGCGTTATAAAAGCGTATTAAATAATCATTTATTTATTTTTTTTATATATAACTTTTTCTTCTGTTTTAAATGCAATTTTTAATTAATTTTTGGAAAGTTTAAATTTATTTAGTTTTTGTAATATCCTTAAATTAATTTTCTATCAAAAGAATTATTTGTATATATTTTTTTTTCATTTAATTATTTTTAAGTCCAGTGGTATAAATTCGCTAAATAAAATTCTTTAACATTTTTTTATTTTATACATAAATTTATGTATTTTTAAAGAAAACAATTTACACATGAAATTCCAAGGATTTATTTTTATACAAGAAAAAAATATTGTGCCAAAATTATATCATTTATCTTATTTTAGAGGCAATTAATGTCCCTTTACCAACTGTTGATATTTTGGCAAATAAAACTTTGAATGTTCAACAAAAAAAGCGGAAATTATTCACAAAATTTTACTAAATTTAAGAGAATTACAAAAAAAAAAAAATAAAGATGTAAGAAGATTAATAAAATAGTTTTGAAATTATTGCAGTTTTGCTATTTAAATAAAAATTACAAATATTTGTAATTGTAACATTGCCGACAGCGAACGTTGATAATAAAAGTTGAAATGAAAATTTAAGTGGGGAAAAAATGCAATTTTTGTATAGTTGTACGTATTTTTGTATAGTTTTTTGGATAGCGGCTAAATCTAGGTGTTTATTAACCCATCCCAGCGAAACAATAAAAAATGTAGCTACTAATTTGCTTTACATACCATAGATATTTTCATTCAAATCGAAAGATTCAGGTTCCTGATGCCTGAAACGATCAAATTTAATTAAAGATGTCGGAGTTTCGTTTGAAAAATTTGAGGTATTTGCCCGGGATCAATCTTTTTCAAAATATTTGATGTGCGAGAATTGGCAACACTGAAACTAGATTGTTTGGCATTAGTTTCTATATTTAAATACAAAAAATTAACAATTACATTACAAAAATATATATTATTTTTAAATTATTCAAATTTACCTGGAGGTTTAGCTTTTTCATCAAGAAGAAATTTATGTAAGCAAATTGTCTTATATCTTGATTAAATCCTTGAAAATCTTAATTTTTTTCAATTAGATTTAGTCTTTTGGTAGAGGTTCTTATACAATAAAGATCTTGATACTCTAAATTGTAAATCTTCATTTTTTTGGCTGTTGATGGCTTGAAATAAATGATCGTAAGCATTTAGGGAATAAAGAAATTTAGTTATAACATGTAATCTGTAATTTATCACATTGTAATCTATAATTTATCACACATCACATTGTACTAATCTATAATTTATAATGAAATAAAATATTCTTTTTAAACTTATCAAAATTTAATATTTAATAAATAAATGTGATGTGACCAAAATTCAGGGATTCTGTGATCCCAAATTTTGTGATTATATAAACATTTTGTCTAAAAAGTGAACTAAATAATTCTTAATATTAATATATAAAAATTAGTTACCCACGAGGAAAGCTTATAGTAATTTGGGGCCATATCTCCGAAGGGTGGGTCCGAAACCAAAAATATATAAAAGAAGGTTCCATGTATTTTCTCTTGTGTGTTTGTTGTCCAAAATCCAAATTCGTATCTCAATCAGTTTAGAAAATAAGCTTTTAAAAATTTGTATTTTCGTGAGCTTGTTTATACGTAGCTTTCAATCAGGAGAAAGTAAATTATCCTTTACGATATGTAAAAAAAAGCGGATGTGAGCAATATCATAAATTTGTTATGTTGGACAATTTTTTCGTTGCTTTTGTTATAACAGTTCGATTGTCGGCTCATGAAGAAACTCACAAGGTGACTCTTTGAGAAATTAATAGTTTATTAAGAAAAAAATAACAAATTAAAAAATTACAAAAATGTATTTTCTAAAAGAATCTTATTTTTTTGGGAAAATTTGATTGAAAATTTAATAAATTGTTTTATCAACTCTTTCGCAAAAAGTTACAAAGTTCTTCCAATTTTTTTTTGTTTGTTAATTTAACATTATTCGTATTTTCATAAAAGTTTATTTATCCGACACTAAAAGCTTCAACAAATAGAAATAACTAAAAAAAAATTTTCATTAAGAAGTAGTAAAATTAAAAATACAAAACTGAAAGCGTGCTGGTTTGTAATAATATTGAGAATAAAAGGACTTCATTTCATTTTCATTTATAAATATGTGTGCATTTTGTCTTCCTGGGACTATTTTAAACGTGCCGCTAAATTAAATTGAGAAAAAATAACTTTGTTACTATTTCACACAAAATTTAAATTGAGAAAAAATGACTTTGTTACTATATGCAACAAAATATGCAATTTTGTTATTGAACGTTTTTATTTAGTTTTTAAAACTTTTTATAACTTCAAATTTTAGAGAATGTTTGAGAAGTTAATTTTATTAAATAATTTATCATTATAAAGTACAAGAATTAATCAGTTGTTTATCAGTAATGATAATCAGCGGAGTTTTCCTTGTTCAGTGGTGATTTTCTAGAAACAATAAGACTTATTGAAGCGCTCCTAGTAGCGTAAACTTAATTTAATTGTTGCTACTCAACTCAGTCCATGGAAATATTTTGATTTTCATATTTCCGCATTATACCGAATCTTCAACCATTTCCATCTCGCTGAAGACTTGTCTATATTAATTTAGGTGGAGGTGGATATTTTATTTATTATATGTTAAATAATGATTACAAAAGTTTCCAATGGACGAATGGAGACTAATTGTTCTTCAAAAAGATAATATTAAAAATCTATTAATAAAGTAAAATTTGAACTTTAAATTAAGTTTTATTTAAAAAAATGTACATTCTTGCAAGGACATCATCACATTTTTCAATTTACCATTTTAAAATCTATACGATAGCTACATAAAGAATGAAAAAGAATTTTACAACTAACAAGAAATTAGAGAGGTCCGGATTATTATAACTGGTTAAAAACTTTACAAAAATATAAAAATAAAAATTACTTTTTCATATTTTCAAATTATCACAAATATAAAAGCAAAACATTAAAATGTAACTTACTTAAGTATATAAACTACTATACATCCTTCAGGAATCGCATAGTATAAATTCTTGAAGGGTACTTTATTGTTTTTTCTGTTAACAAACATTTACTAAAGTGCATTTCATTCATGTTCTTTTTTTTATATTTTGATAGATCTTGCCATGACAACAGCAATCATGGTAACAAAATTATTTTCCCTTTTTCCTAGGAAATAGGATTAGGATTAGGAATAATGGGGTCGTTCAGGCAGAGGATAAACCACCGCCTCTCTACACTGCGACCTAGACAGATCTATTGTGCATACCCAACTATTAAAAGTCAGTTGATATCCAGGCTCCTATAGAAGCCCAGAATCTTCCTGACGGCCAGACCTTTGGTGTCGTTAGGACATAGAAACCCTTTACCAAGGTGTGTGAGCCTTTTACGGGCCACAGCCGCGCAGTTGCAAAGGATGTGTTCCGCAGTTTCATTATCATCCGAACAGAAGCGACAGTCTCTGTTTTCAGACTTCCCGATCTTGTTCAGGTGATATCTTAAAGGGCAATGACCTGTAAACATGCCAGTAATGATACGTAAATCATTTTTGTTGAGTGTGAGCACTTCTTTAGCTCTCTTTTTTGAGAAATCAAGGAACCGCTTCCCTTGGCGTAAGCCTGGGATATTGTTCCAATAGGTAGATTTCGCATTATATTCCCATTCTCTTATTTCCTGAAGCAGGTGGCTTTTGGAAATGCCACAGAAGGGTTCGGGACCGATGAAGGGTTGGCTAGCCCCTGTTCTGGCTAGTTCATCGGCAATCTCGTTGCCGTGAATTCCCTCATGCCCTGGCACCCACATCAGAGAGACTCTGTTGTTCATAGCCAGTTGCTTGAGCGAGGATGAGCATTCCCATACAAGCTTAGTTTCAAAGGAGTATGAGTCCAAAGCTTTCAGGGCTGCCTGGCTATCCGACATAATGACAATGTTTGCACTACGAATGCGTTTGTTGATACATTCTTTAGCACAAAGCTCTATCGCGTGTGTTTCCGCTTGGAAAATTGTTGGCGATTTGCCTAAGGATTTTGATAGGCGGAACCGAGGTCCGAAAACGCCCGCTCCCACTCCGTCAATTGTTTTGGAACCATCTGTATACCAAACCATTGATCCCCTATCAAGTATGGGCCCCCCAGAGCTCCACGTACTGCGGTCCGTAATGACCACTTTGTAGGGTCTATCAAAGGTTAGTCTTTTTTCCATAAAATCTGACATGTTCATAGTCTCTTGAGACTTTTGAAATTCTGTCAGAATATGCAGATGTCCAACCAGATTACCCAGTTTCAGTTGAGTTGTCCGCTGCAGTGTGAGTGCCCCTAGGAGAGCCTCCCTCTTTATCTGCAAGTGCAGTGGAGTGAGGTCCAACAGGGCTTCCATGGCAGCTGTGGGACAGGTTTTCATGGCACCAGTGATGCCAAGGCAAGCAAGCCGTTGCACCTTTTGCAACAAAGCTTGTGCGGTTTTTTGAGTGGTTTTTGGCCACCATACCAATGAGGCGTAAGTAAGAATGGGTCTGACGATAGCACTATATGACCAATGTGTCATTTTAGGTTTCATGCCCCATGTTTTCCCAATAAGACAGTTGCACGCCCATAGCGCTCTAGTGGCTTTCGCGACTGTTTTATTGATGTGCGAATTCCAGGTTAGTCCCTTATCTAGTGTTACCCCAAGATATTACTTCATCCGAGAATTCAATACTAATACCACCTAATCTGGGAGATTTAAGGTTCATCTTCCTTCTCTTAGTAAATGGTATTATAATTGTTTTGTTAGTACTTACACTTAGCCCTTCCTCGAGGCACCAACTGTGCACAATGTTTAGGGCCCTTTGTATGAGCTCAGATAGAGTTCCATCGTGTTTTCCTCTGATCATGATAACAAGATCATCAGCGTAACCTTGCGCATCATAACCCGTATTTGACAATTTGTCAAGGAGATCATCAATCACTAGAGACCATAGCAGTGGGGAAAGAACTCCTCCCTGAGGGCATCCCTTGATGGCTCTAACCGTGATCGATTCTTCTCCAACTCCTTTCCGCGCCGCCGCTCTCTCTATGGAGTCATAGGTTGTGTTATCGAAAGCCCCCTCTATGTCTAGAAAGGCACAGAGAGCGATTTCTTTAACCGCGATTGACCGTTCGACCCTATTCACAAGGGCATGAAGGGCAGTCACCGTTGATTTGCCAGACTGGTAAGCATACTGGTTCCTATTTAGAGGTGACATTTTAAGGGCCGTTTCCCTTATATGTAGGTCAATGACCTTTTCCATTGTTTTGAGAAGAAAGGACATAAGGCTAATGGGGCGATATGATTTAGGCTGGGCATCTGGGCGCCCTCCAGCCTTAGGTATAAACACCACATTAACGATCCTCCACATTGATGGAATGTACTGAAAGGCGTAGCTAGCTCTAAAAAATTTAACTAGCACAGGTAATATATCTTCTAGCCCTTTCTGTAAGAGGGCCGGGAAGATACCGTCCGCCCCAGGGGATTTAAAAGGGTTAAATGAGTTAATCGCCCATCTAATACGGTTGGGTGTGAATAGTCTACCTGATAGACTTTTAACCCGATTACTAGGTCTAGTGATTGCAGCAATATCATCTACAATAACACCATTACTATCATCGATTGAATTAATGGAGTCCGGAAAGTGAGTTGACAAAAGCAGCTCAATCGTTTCTGTACGACTCTTAGTGTAGCTTCCGTCGAGCTTTTCGAGGAGGCTAATTCCGTTCGTATGGTCCTTTGATAAGGCTTTTTGGAGACGAGCTGCGGTAGGGACATTGGTAATCCCTTCACAGAAATATCTCCACGTCTTTCTCTTGGCTTTACGAACCTCTTTGTTATATTCCGTTAGGGTACGTTGGTATTCGCTCCATTCGTTGGTACGTTTAGCACCATTGAAGAGCTTTCTAACCCTTGACCGAAGCCTGCTTAGCTCCTTGTTCCACCAAGGCACATCCCTATTTGTAGCCTTATGTTTAATGGGACAGGCTGCTTCATAGGCAGATATTAGTAGGGATTGTAGCCCTGAAGCTACTTGTTCTAGATCCGAAACGGATTCTATATGTTTATTCAAGGGACTAATCTCAGACACAATGTAGTCACTGAACGACTTCCAGTCTGTAAGTTTAGGAACCCTATTTGTTGCCTTCTGCTGGTACATGCCTTCAAAACTGAATCTAATATGCTGATGATCAGACATAGAAGGTTCGTTGGAGACATGCCAGTTAGTCAGGCGAGGTGTGATAAACGGACTGGCCAAGGTTAAGTCAAGAACCTCTTGCCTAATCGAGTTTATAAAAGTGGGTTTGTTACCTTTATTTATAATATCTATGTTATTAGAAATTAAGAAATCAAGAAGGTACTCACCCCTTTTGTTTACATCATTACTACCCCATACTATGTGGTGCGCATTCGCATCGCAGCTGATGATAAACTGCTTCCTGTTTTTCTTGCAGTACTTGATTAGTTTCACAACATCATCGGGAGGTGCTTCATCCGATTCTCCAGGAAAGTAAGCCGAGGCCCAGATGACCTCTTGCTTACCCCTTTCCATCGGCACCTCTACTAGTACCGCAACTAAGTCCCTAGAAATGAACTCTGAAACGGGAAGAAAGTTTAATTTATTACTGAGCAGAATTGCTGCTCTAGGATTGTCAAGCTGACTATTATATATCAACTTACATTCTTTTGTTGGTAGACCCATAATTCGGCCTCTTAAAATCCAAGGCTCTTGGATAAGAGCTATATCCAGCCTGTTGAAATTAAATCTCCGGCTAAGCTCAGATGTTGCAGCTTTCGCATGGTGGAGATTTATTTGGATACAGTCAATGCGACTGTTATCCATTAGAATTTTTTTGGTTTAACCAGCTTTTTGACCGGGGTCTTTGCAGAACCCTTCTTACCGCTGGTGTTAGCGAGTTTCGCTGCGGGTTTCCTAGTCCCGTTCTTCGAAACCTTAGAGGTCAAGCTAATTGGTTTAGTCCCACTGGCTTCTTTAGATGTGCTGGCTGTAGGTGAAGAGTCCTTTTTGACCAGAGCTGTGAGGCTCTTTGTCAGATCTCTGTTCACTTCCGGCTCAGCACTCTTAGAATCGGCAGTGGCTATAACCGTTTTTGGTGGGGTTTTCAGCCTGAACTGAACAAAACCAAATCTGAAGTCGATTTTGTAGTTTATCTTCTTCAGCTGCACTGCGGATTGGTGATCGATGGAGATCGTTAATTGGGCTGCAGTGTTATGTGCCTCCCTACGTAACACTTTCCATCTCTCTGTAATGAGGCCTTCGTTCTGCCCCTGTACCATTCCTAAGATGCGGTCGTTCGCAGTATCTGCGCACGCAGGGAAAAATGCAGCGACGATCTGCGTTCTGGGGATTTTTTCCTCCTCAACGACGATAATGTTCGCATCTTCCCATGGTTTTAAACCAGGAACTGTGTTAGAGACCCATTCTGCTGTCTCTTTGTTTGCACAGTTCAAAACTATCCAGCCTGGTTTAAAAGTAGAGCCAAGGAACTTCGGTTTAATAGCCGCATCCTTCTGTTCTACTATTTTATCCATTATGGATTCTTGAATGGAATTCATTTGTTCCATCGTCAAGAGTTCCTCTGGATGGTTGCAGGATAGGATTCCCAATTTAACCCCTTCAACCACTGCTTTATAGCTTAATCTGCTACCACCAGTAGGTACGATGATCTTACCTTTAGCTGGATTGGTGACAGTATCAGCTACTTTTAAAACTCCCCCAGAAGGACCTTTCATCCTCTTCTCGGAAGCTTCAGGCGTACTGCCATCAGATCTGCTCCTTTTAGTCGCCTTCTCAGGCGCTACAGGAACCAAGGCTAATACTCTAGCCTCTGCAGGTTTATGGCCATTCTGTACAAGCCATTTAAACCTTTTTTTTGCAGCACCACTGAAACGGACGCGTTTTTCAGCATCTACGATCTTCAGCTTGCTGGTAATCAGTGTAAGATCTGCAGTTTCCCCTTGCGAGAGGGTCGTCAACATTTCTTCATCTGATAATGGAGATTCATAGTCTAACGTTGGAGGACTTATAACATCCTCTGCGAGTGTAGACTGACTAGGTTCATTAACCTTTGTCGTTGTATTTGATGCACTTGGAGCAGCATCCATCTCTTGATTATTTTTATTAATTTGGTCCATAAAGTTCCCACGAGTAGCTAGGGAAAAGAGGTCACCTGTGCCAGAGCCCCGCATTACCACAGGAAGTCCAAATTCAAACCAGAGGGCGACAGGTATCTGGAGTCCGCTTACTATCGACTAACCATCCCGTTAGCCACGCAGCCATCGGCGTAAGCTGTTCCACCAATATTGGCTTGGGTAAATCTAGGAGTGACAAGGCTAATAAGTCCAATATACGGAAATATCAAACCTTGAAGTCCATGGGCGCGCTTGCACATTTAGTCTGCATCCATATTATAGACAGATGCAGTTCCAGGGGCCACCACGAGGAGGTAGTGCAAGAACTTGATCAGGAACTTCAACAGTTGCAACAGCACACAGCAAGTATGTGCAGCCTACCCTGTCGAAACCCAATCCCGACCCCCCCTAGGAAATAAAAATGAATTGCAATATTTTTGTATTAGCTGCGTTTATAATTGCAACAAATGAAAAGGTGTCAAGTTACACAGTTATCAATTCGGCGTTTAAAATTGTATTTAAAGTTTTTCGGTAATTAACTTTATGATAAAAGAAATTGCACTTTTAAAAATTATTTTAACAAGAATCCATTAAATTGTAATTGAAAATGTAATTCTACGGAAATATAATTTGGATTAATTTAATAACTGACTCACAATTTGTTTTGAGTAGAATGTAGAATTTTTTACTTAACTGTTGTAGAGGTAATACGTAATATGTTCAGGTTGTTAGAATGTTACAGCTCAGAATTAAGCTAATTGAATGTAATTGATGAAAAGGATTATTCTCTTTGGCTATTTTATTCAATTCTGTGAAAATAAGAAACAAAACTTTTGACGAATAAAATCAAGAAATATAAATGTGAATTTAATAGAAATTTCGGGCCACGCCGTAATTTTATGAAAATGTTATTAGTTTAATACACAGTACGAAAAGGATAAATAATTATAATAAAGTTGAATTAAAATAAATTTAATTAATTATTTAAATACAATCTATATTTATGATTTTTAAAATTGTGGCTGAAATTTAATAACATATTTTTACATTATTACTTCGTGGCACATAGTATTGATTGAATTTTCATTTAATTGTGTGGTTTGTTAATTAATTTTCCGCAGATTTTGTGATAAATTGATTTTTGTCATAACTTTATTATGTTTTGGAATATATTATGGAAATAAATAAAATTACCTAAACAAACATAATCAAATTAAGAATAATAATATTGAAAAGCAAGTAAATTTGAATATAGACATTTAATTTTTTATGAAAATTTTTCCTTTATGAAATATTTGATATATCATTTTTGCATACATATTGCAATATAAGTAAATCGTATAGTAAGAAATTTCTTTATAACCATTTTTTTGAATCAGATTTGTTTCGCATTATATATAAAATCGTACCTCTACATATATTAATTTTACTAAACATATTATTCATATTTCAGCTTTTAACTTTATCAAAATAAATTTTTCTTTAGCAAATTCATTCTTCAATTTCACACAACATTTAATTTTTATTTAAATTTTTAAAGTATAAGAAAAAAAAAACGCTGCTCACAGTGGGGAGCAGATATCTCGTAGCAAGGTTGAACAGTTATTTGTATAAGCAGAAATACAAATTTATCAAATATCTATCGACAAATAATCAATCATTTTAAAGTTATTTATAGTGGATATGTGCATATAATATTAAAGAATTGATACGTAAGTAATTCAATTTAAAATTAAAATGCAGAATTTGCTTCCCAGCAACAGTAATCAAAAATTAAGTTCTTAAGAAATTAATGTCAAGAAATTTTATACGAAGGATTTTTGGGTTACAAATACAAACATTTTATTTTGCAACTTAGTCTTCTTCGAGCTCTATACAATCATGAAAAACGTTTGCCTCACAAGTTACAACACCTTCAATTCCTTCATGTTTAAAAACAGAAATAACTCAGCTAAGCATTCTCTAATAATTAATTTAAAATAAGATAATTTTGCAGTAAATATCACATAATTACAGTGGCGAAACTACCGATAGGCGAACGCAGCAAATGCTGCGGGCGCACGCAGATAAAGGGCGCAATCGTTAGCAAACATTTTACGAACAATTCCGTAATTTGTTCTCATATCTGCATTTTAAATTTTAGTTCGAATAAATCCATTATTTAAAATTAAAACTAAAATAACACTAGGAATGCCGTTTTGAAAATGCATATACAGGGATATATCAATATCAACTTGATGACAGCTGACCCTTGATAATGACAATAATGACATTCGAGACAAATTATTACCTTGCACAAAACATTTGATAGTTTTAGCAGCGATAAAGTCATATTATTTTAAATTGTAAATTTCTTATTTGAAAATATAAATCAAAAAAATTACTTTCTATTAATGGGGTATTTTAGAGAAAAAAAAGAAAGTTACAGTTGACGGCGACGCGTTGAATTCAATAAATAATGAATCTGTATGCCGGTGTATTGAATATTGTGCCAAGTCCATGCCCAATTATTGATAATCCATACTCAATTAACGATGAACATGAAAACAGCAATAATAAACTGAACTGTTATTTTTTTTTTTAAATTATAATTTTTAAAGAACAAAAATTTATGGTTTGTTTTGTTAATTTGTGTGGTAGGGTGGGCGAAAATTGAATTTTCGCCTGGGGGCGCAATATCTGTAGTTTCGCCATTGCATAATTACACTTATAATAAAATTTAACATTGTTCCCAATAATAATATTTTAATATTACCAAAAAGGTTTAAAAAATTGTCACAAAAAAAGTCACAAAAATGGTTTAAACCAGGCTTTGTCAACCGAAATAGTTCTGCGCGACACCTTGGAAACATACAGTTTTCCATGGGATATACATGAATCCTTTCATGATGCCTTCTAGTATTGTATTTCGTTAATACAATGTTAGAATGTTAATTTTGAGTTATGTAAAGAAATAATTGTCCTCCCAAATTATTCCGAATTTTTTCATCTTAAAATTTTCTTTTTTTTTATTCATTCTGAAATGTGAAATATAAATTTTAAAATGAATTAATACATTATATATAGCATTTTCAGGTCAATTTAGTCTTTTTACATTTCAATAGTCTTTTTATTTTTCAACGGGCCAGTAGGCCTAATAGGCTCAAGTGCGCGAGGGACTTTGATTTCGTCACGCCCTTGTAAACCAACCAACCATGTAAATAAGGAAAAATAAAAAGACATAAAACAACCTGCAAATTATATATAGTACCGATTCTAAAATAAAAATACTATATTTTGAAATGTAAAAAGACTAAATTGACCTGAAAATGCTATATATATATCTACTTTAATATTACTTATTTATTTATTTGTTTGATCGTGAATAAAAATCATGTAAAGGTTCGTATAATTGTGTGCCGCTTGACGCCCGCGAGCATCTTTTAGACCCTGTCTGATTTAAACCATAAAAAAAAGTTATAAAAAATTGTATAAGATAAACTAAAAATTCAAATAATTTTATTATAGAAATTCTATTGATAGGGAGCTCGATTTAATGATCTTCTTATTTATATATTGCTACATTGATAGCTTTATTGTATGGGTGGAAACAAAAAATGGATTCAGAGGTGTTACGATAATATTATAGTGATGCTCATTAAAAATATAGTTATAAGTATAAAACAAAATCATGTGAATAACCAATAATATTACCTAAAAATTAATATTATATAAATAAAAACTAAATAATGTAGTTATGTAGAGGAAAAAGATAACATCAATTTTAGTTTTAATGGTTAAAAATATTTTTTTTTTGTCCTTATCTTTATTAATGGTGATTAAATCTTATTTTATAGTTTGTTGTCGAAAATTCTGTAATTTAGATGATTTTAATTATGTATTTATTTTTAGTGATTATAATAGTAACGTAAAAGAATATAATTTTAATTTTAGCATATAATTTAGATAACACTGGTAACGTTCGGGTTGAAAAAATTTTGTTTGTTAATCAGGGAATATATTTTTAAAGGACATTATATAAGTTATTGTTTTTGTTTGTGATTAACCTTTTTGATCATAAATCTAAGGATTAATTGGTATTTTTATTCAGATTATTTTTGTTTGTAAATTTTATAAAATTTTAATTGCAGTGTATTGTTTGGTTTTATGAGATTTATATTATTAGTAGTGTTGTTTTCATTTATCTTTATAGATTTATCTTTATATATTTATACTTTTACTTGTTTTATATTTTTAAGTTATAATTATGTTTGGTTTTTGATATTGAGTTAATACAAAATTATGAACCCGAAACCCTTAAAACAGATATTCTTTGGAAAAGTTTATTTTCACCTACTGCCGGGACCTTAAACAGAGCGTGTTTATTAGTTTTCCCTAAATTACTGGAAAAAGCATTTATTCAAAGTTATATGATTACACTAAAAAGTGAAATAAGTTCTCACTTTCTGTGGGATACAAATAAACTGGAAGTTATGAAGTTATTCCTCTTGGTGTCGAGTTTTTTTGTGACATTTTTAAAAACCTGTTTCTCTATAATATCAAAATAATTTTTGTTACGTATGACAAGTAAAAATTAATGAAAATATTCTATAATTGTTAAAGTAGATTGCAATTATAAAATTCTATATTTCCCATACTTATTATACTATATTATTATTTTATCAATATTTTTATTTTAAATACTGAATCCTTAATTCAATTCTCATTCTAATTCATTTTGATTTCATTTTTAATAAATATAAAATCAATGTTATTTAACTTATCCCGAAAAAAAAATCCTTCTCAGAAAAATTTAAATCCTTATTACTATTAAAAAGAACCATCATCATAATAATTTTTTTTTTTTTTGAAGCTGTTAAGAAGTCAAATATTTAATATTGATATAAATATTATATACTTTAAGCTTCCATCATCAGTTATTGATATTATACATAATTTAAAGGGAAAGGAGGCTCATAACGAAAAAAAAATATACATTTCTTTAAAGATTTTTTTTATGTTTTTTTTTTCAGTGAGAACACAAATTTTCCATTAAAATTTTATTTTGTCTTCATTTTGATGAAAGTCCTGCGATAATCGAAAATCTATAAAAAAAAAAAAAATCCCTCACAGGATTATCATCACTTACAGTTTATCGAATGATTTATTTTTGGTTTACGAAAATAACTCAAATTTTGTAAATTTATTGATGTACTTAAATTATTATTATTTAAATTGTAATTACAAGAAATTGTATAGTCTGACAACTTTTAGAATATTTTAATAAAATCATTTATATTTATTGTACGGAATTTGTTTAAAAAGTATTGTATTATAAATAATATGATATTTGTATATGCAAGCATTTTGATGTAGCATATATACAGATAAAATTTTTTGTAAAAATTTGTTATGTAATCATCAATAATTATTTCTTGTCCAGTTGTTAATTTTCTCTGCAATTGTTACCATTATCCTTTTCGAAATTATTTAACATTCAAATTTAAAATTTAAAATTCAAATTTAGAAAAATATTCAAGGAAAAAAAAATATCATATCATAAATAATGAAATCCAACATCTTCGAATACGTTCGCTATTTTGTTACCATTATAATATGAAAACCAATTTCAGTAAAAAGTTTATATTCCTTTTTATATAAAAATTCTTTAAAGTGTATTTATCTACATTTATTTTGGCGCCATCACTTTTAGGGTATAAGGAATACGTTTGGGGTTTATTAATTTATATAAATTATTCTAGAAGAAAATGGAAATGAAGAAAATATATCAGACACATATAACAACAATTTGTAAAATAACGAAATATTTATTAAATTTATTATGAAAAATTAAATGACATTATTTGTTTTAATCTGACTGAAACTTCTGTAACAAAACAAATAAGAAAGTTTGAAGTATTACAGTATTTTCCTTTCAGATCGAACCTTATTAAAGGTAAAATTAATTATCGACATCCAATTCTACTGTAAAAAGTCTTAATAAACAGAATTACTTAAACTTATTTTGATTAGAGAAACTTTCCAGGAAGAAGACAAATTGAAAAAAATGACACAATCTTTATTACAACACATTTTCCAAGTAGCGTACCAATATCAGCTATATAACATTTTAGTGTATCCTAAAAATAGATTGAAATTACAAAATAATACAAAGCAAACGTGTCATAGATAAAATTGCAGTTTTAAATATAATTTTAATTGTATGGAAGGAGAAGTTTATTAAGACCTCTAAAAATTTTCAAATATTTCGTTTGTGCTAGTGTGATTTTGTAAGTTCAAATTTATGTTGAAATGAGCTGCAACATAATTATTATTACAAGATTTGATTATTTATAATAAATATTTAGAAAGGATTTTTTTTTTTAATTTGTTCAATTATATTTCTGTAATAAAACACCAAAATAAATAAAGGTTTTTTAAAATTTTATATCTGCAAAACATAGACTTAATAATATATTTCTTTATGCTTAATTATAATGCTTTTATGTAATCATATGTGATATATATTGTGAGTTTAAAATGGGAATTAGAAATGTAAATTGTTCTCATGGAAATCCATGTTACATGTTTATGTAATGAACTTGGAAAAAGCCAAATAACTTTAAAAATTAAAGATTACATGAATTGTTTCTAATTTAACTCATATGTTTAGGAGTTTTATGTAGCAATTTAATGGAAAGGAATTAGAATTTATTGTACTTTTGCAGAATTTTAGAATGTTTTGTAGCTATCTAAAGTAATTTTCAGGGAAAAAAATATTTTTTTGTATATTACATTGAAAATACACTAATAGAACCAATAAAACAACTAAAATCATTTATATATTTTTAATCTTCATCCATTCCTCGGTATTATTTCGACCCAAAAGAAAATGTACTCGCAAATATTTTAATAAGATTACAAATATTAGACTCACTGACTTTGTCTAATTAGGTGATAAAGACTAGCCGAAATTTCAATAAATTATAATTAACCGTTATACTGTTTTAAGAAAAAGTAATACATATACTAAAGTTCCTTAGGTCTTAAATGACCCCATCTAGGACTATATCTATAATTGTTTATATTATTTGTAGTGTTAAATATTTATAATTAGTTAGGGAAATCTTCGTATTATAATTTTTATTTTTAAATCGTTCAATAATCGTAAGTAAAAATACTCGTTCCGGATGATAAATTAGAGGATTACTTATCGTATGTCACCAGTGTATGAACTGAGAAAATTAACTTATGTAATTAATGCATTTTTCAAATTATGTAAGATATTTTGTTGTGTTTTATTAAGTCATTGATTTTTACTATAAAAAACTACTAAATTGGGTCTATATTTTATTTTGACCCAACGAGCTGTAGAGTTACTTTTTTAGGAACGGGTACGTACAGGTTAAGCAAGGTACAAAATATATATATTTTCTAAACTACGACTAAAAATTTAGTTGTAGCTACAATAAATTAAGTAAAAAACATTAGTTGTAGCTACTACACATTTTATTGCTTCGAAACATTAAATTTATATCAATTTTATAAAGAAAAAAAAACATATTCCTGAAGTCTAATATGGAATAAAAATAATATTTCGATTTTTTGAGAAATAACTTGTCCTAGATCCTAGAATAATATCAATTTTAATACATAAAAACTCTATCTGATTATTTTATAATATTTCAATTTATATTCCGTCATATCAATCACAGTAGAAAATGATTTTTATTATCTAGTAAAAATATAACTGCCATTGAAAATTTTATATTTATAAGAAATTTAGTGTCATGAGCGATTTAACAACGTGTATTCAGGATATATATCCTTTTGTATATACGACTAAGATAATAAATGTATAGAAACAGCAAAAAAAAAATTCTTCAATCTATTATTTAATTGAATGCATCATAAAATTTGTTACCTTTATAAGAGTTATTTAATTTTTGTTTTAAATTGTATTCTTTGGGCGACTATTATCTTATCATTCAGTAAGTTTTAATTTAAGAGAGTGCAATAAAATTCAGATCACAGTAACCATATATTGTAAATAAAGTTAAATTTAACTATTCCAAATGTTAATTATTAACTTTTCCAACTCAAATTAAATGGCATCGGTTTTGTTTTTAAGTGCTCCATACTAAGACTCGCTGTTCTGCAAAATGTTGAAACGTTAACGCTTATAGGAGAAAAAATATAGCCATTTGATTTCTATTCTAATTCGTGGCTGACAATTGCTATCTTTACTTAATAAATGTAACTAAATTTATTTATTCTAACTAATTTTTTAATTATAACTTATAACTAATTAATTTTGTAATTAATATGTAAAATTTTAATTTGAAACGATACAAAAATAAATTATCTTTTTATTAAATTTAAATGTTTCCTAAACTTTCAACTGGGACTGAAACAAAACATTATTTGTGCTCTTCTGAAAAGTGTTAATTTCGACTTTCGAGTTAGAACAGTATGGACCGGGAACATCGATATGTTTAAACGAATCGGCATTAGTTCGAAGTAAAAATAATAATGTATTCGTATATGTGAAGGAATTATTTTAGTTAAATTAATATTAGGTACCTGGATAAAAATAATTACTAGAATTAATTTAGGATGTTGCAGATGATATATTGGAAATGGGGCATCTCATCAAAATATTAATTGATTATGTACTTACTTTTTTTATAATTTCTTTTATTGTATAATTGAGCACTGAAATTAAAATAAAAGCTTAAGGATTTTCTTACAGGAAAAATAATATTAAGTTTTTCACGATTTGCATCAGAAGGTGATTAGGCGCAATCAAAAACATTGTAATTTAATACCGAACTTTAATTTTTTTATAGTTTGCAGTATAATATTGACAAAAAAATTTGACGTCATAACACAAAACTCTATCCAGCAACAAAATAAATTCATATATATTACAAAAAGATATAAAGAAAGGATAATAACATAAATATAAAATAATTTTACAATATTTTCTTACACAACAAAAGGATATTTCTTTCCTCCTTATAAGAATTTATATATATATACAAATAAATATTTTTCATAATATTCATACTGATGTTACTTATTTGTACCCCAAACTCTGCCATAGATTTATCAATCAATTCTTATAAACATTATCATTGAATTGGAAAAAAAGATAACGTTCAATTTACAACAAGATCATTTATAATGGTGCGCTCTATAGGTGTCACAATACAACAGATTCAAAAATATCCTTGTTTGTATACCATACAATAAGAATCGGATATTATATGTAATATTTACTTCTGTACAATTCCTTGTACGTAATATATTTTCGCTGTTGTTTTCATTTAAAAAAAAAATGAAATCATCTTTTGTAACGTGGAATTTTTTCATTTTTTGACATACATAATATTTTCTTTTTATATCGAAATGAAAAGAATTATCAAATCTGAAGAAAATATGTGATAATTTTTATGGATATAATGGATTGAATCGTTGCAGAATTTAACAGATGAATGGAAAATTCAGATTTTGTTATTAAGATAAAAAAAAAAAAATGATAGAAATTCGAAGGATAATATGATTTTCAAATTCTATTTATGATTATTGAAATGATATGAATGCATTATTATTATTATTATTATTTTGTCAGAATTAATGAGATATCAATGTGAACAAATACGAATATTGTTAAAAATTATTTTAATGTAATAATGTAGAAATATGTAGAAAACTTTTATAATAATTTAATATGTAAATATAATATATAGAAATATTTTAGCACTGTATAATAATTATAATGAAAAAAATAAATCATAAATTTTAGTATGAATTCCAAATTTGACAGACATATAAGCTCGAAAGCCTTGTGTACGAAACTACATATAAATTGTGCATAATATAATGTACTACTGCAGCAGAACAAATTTTATATCATTTGGACACTTTAGCATGGACTAGAAGAGTATTGTCCAAATAAATTAATCTGAATAGTTTACGCAGTTGTTTATGCGTAACAAATTAAAAGAAAATTAAATTTGGATTATATTATTATAATATGTATATTTAAAATTATTCAATTAGATAAAATTAAATTTAAATTCATTATAAAATAACTAGACTATATGAGGCTAACTGTCAACTTACTAGTACTTTACAGTATTCTTTACAGTTGGGTACAGTTGTTTTTAGAACTTTACTTTATTTACACGTTCCTTACATTTAAATTTTAAATAACTGTATTAGAAGCTATTTTACGCGTTAATTGCTAACACAATTTACCAACTAAAATTACAAGAATTGCAGCGATGAAGTTTTAAAAATTATGGGGTTTTGAGATGCGGTTCTCCACTTATATGAGATGTATAAAAGTTAGAATTATTGTATTTAACAGACAATATTTCAGGAGGATCTTCTAATTCAAACATTTGATGGGGTTACCGAACAGAAAATAAGGTTACTGATGGATGAGAGATGCCTTTTCTAATAAAAATTGTACCACCATCATTACAAAAATGATTTACAATTCCATATCCAATATAATATAAAAATGTTAAATTAACTGAAAACAAACAAAAATGTTATCCTCAATATTATTAAAAATATAAATTTATATAAAAGATCTTTATAAGGTCAACTGAAGCATTCCCTCCAGGGAAATGGTCTAAAATAATATTTTATCAAAATCGAAATAAAAAATTATATAAGTATAGAATATTAAGGACATTTTATAGATTGGTTATGTTTATTTAAGTTAAAAGATTGTAAAGAATTTTTTTTATTTAGATCCCTTGGGTTCTATCAGACTTGTATTACATAATGTTACATTAGATGTAAATTTATTTCTATCAATTAATATTGTTTAATATTGAATCTGTAAAATTTTAAGCAATTTTTATATTTATATTTTTTTTTGTAGGAAAATTCATTTGTAAATTCACTAAATCATTGAAAAAATATCTATTTAAATTATCATAGTTTCATTTTGTTTTCTCTTTAAGTATTTTATCAATTTATGCCAAAAAACATCCGTAAATAAGAAAACCAATTTATCAAAACTATGTAAAAGATTTATGGATTGTTTGTCTTAAAAAATATTATATATTTGCATAAATTTTCTGGGAAATCATAATATTTTCTCTTAGTTTTTTTTTTATCAAATTATGTTGCCTTGCGACAAAATTATCTAAAAAAAACGTAAATATTTTGTAGTATATATTTTTTTTTTAAATCATGACAATATTTTGCATATCATGATACTGTCAAAACACTAAAAAGATATTTTTGTTTACTAGAAGTTGTTTTGCCAACAGATTTACTTACACTTTGCTAGTTCTAAGTATTTACAAACAGGATTGAAAACTATTAAATTATTATATTCTTTGTATTGCCAATTTTTTTTTTTTGGTTAAAAAAAATTTTTTTAGAAGAAAAATAAATTTTCTTAAAAACTGCCAAAAAAGATAAATACAAAATTTTGATTTTTTCACGAAAACTTAATTGAATTATTAGTCATAAAAATTTATGCAGTGGATGTCAAATAAAAGTCTACAATATTTCACTTAATAATTTCTACATTAATTAAAACTCAAACGTAATGTGAGCGCAAATCGATATCGTTAGCTGGGAATTTTGTTTCCCTGCCAAGCCTAACATAATCCTGGTGGGGAAATTTTTAATATTTTTCTTTTTCATTTTATTAACGATAATTCCATTTAAATTTGATCAAACATTCGCAAATATTTAATAATATTTTTACTTCTGTATTGAAATTTTCTGGCGCTGTCTAGCATTACATTTGCTTTCATTGATTTCCATATGTTGAACATTTTTCAAAGCTACCGCTATCAGTTTGCGCTCACATTACGTTTGGGCCTTTAAGATTATATGAATTTTGCTTATCTATAAGCAACATTTTAACTTTTTTATAGTCAATTTTGGAAATAATTAATACTTATGAAGAGTTCTAGAATTAAAATTGAACTAACACTAATTTTCCAAAATTCTCTATTAGTCGAAAAACATACAGTCATACAATTCTTATATTGATTATAGTTATTGTAATTCGACTAATTATATAAAGTTGCAATTACTAATTAAGTCTAGGGAAATAGGTAGCATAAGTTGATCGAATAACTGTGCACTTGTTATATTTCATTATTAATTCACTTTAATAATTTAATTAAAATAACCATAAATTCTTTCAAACCATTAAATAAAAAGTAAAATCTTTTTATATAGTTTACAATTGAAATAATATTTTAAAGGTGATTACTATCATGTCAATATCATCATTATTGCAGCATTAATACGATGTGGAACATATTAAATTTTTGATTAACTTTAAGAGAAGACAAACCATTTTATGTGGTTTTCTGCTGTGTAAGAACCTCTTTCTATAGTTTCAATTTCAAAGAAGAAATAAAAAAAAACTTCTAAATGTTTCAAATTACATTTTTGTCCTTTTGCTCGATTCATTTCTTTCACATCCAGAAGCACACGTTTTCCTTTTTTCGCAATGTTAAAAAATATAATATAATATTTAAAACTCTTGGATAAAAACCTTGAAAAGCACAACTTTTTTTAAATGTATTCATGTTCAAGTTTGTCTGGGAAATATTTAGGCTTTATGCCAATATAATGTGTTAATGGTTTTTAGGAATTTACCAACGCAGTCACAAATAAAACTAAAAGTTTCTTTTTATTTTTAAAACTATTTTGTAAATAGGAAGAAAAAAAATATTAGAAAAAATTTGTATAATATATTTTGTATATGTTTAGTTTTCAAATAGTGACAGGGTGATTTGTAAAATATAAAATAGATAATTTTAATTAGTGTATTGCAGTTCATTTGAGACGAAATTTGTAGTTTAAAATTACACTTAATTTATGATATAAATTGAAAAAGAAAAATTAATTTTAACGTTTTGCACGTCTGTCCGGTAAAAATCCAAACAATGATACGTTGCTGAATAAAATATTTTCGGAAAATAGCGCATTTATTATTATATTAAAATTTTAAATGTAAATTGTAATTAGCGTCGTATCTTTATATTTTGGTAAGCCGTACAATTTGAAATTTACAATGTTGTGAGACCCGGCGTGTAGGTTATAAAGAGTGTATCAAAATTATGTCATTATAGTAATATAAATATTGCCATATTTTTAAAGTAACTAACCAATTACCAATATTGAGAACACTTAATACTGCATTGGGGTGAGAGTCAATATACACCTGGCATACAATATAGTTTGTTAGGCGCGTTACTTCCACATTGTGTCTGAATTTCGTCTTTTAAATTTCAATTAGTCACTAACACAGTTTGACAATTCTATGCAGTTTGTTTCACAATTATTAAACTGTACTTTTAAAGTCTGACCAAAATCTGCCCGACTTGTTGGATTGATTGGCATGGCCCCAAGAAATTCACATTTAAATAAAAGTAATGATCAATATTTCTGCTATGCGACCTATTTTTAATGTATATTTTCTTTAATTGTGAATTGTCCTTCTTAGTTGTTCTGTAGAATGACATATCACCCTGTACAGGACACATTTAATGCTGTGAAGATTATAAAAACAATTGAAAATAAATTTTTTTAATATGAAAAACTCAACGCAGAAAATGTTTAAACTGAAAGGTTTTGTAAAACGATTGAAAATTTTTACATAAAATTCAAATAATTTTTTCCTTCATACAAAATACGAAAAAAAAATTGATATAAATATTTTTATTTTTACTAATATATGAAATTTATTTTTGAAAAAAAAAAAAAAAAAAAAAATGTGTGAAAACCAGTGTTATTTTGGGTAACTGCATTGCAGAGTACACAGGACCATAAATTTTCTTCAAAGCCTTTGTTTTTTCTGCTGTGTTTATTTACATACATTTTTTATTTAATTTTTTTTTTTTTTTGTAATTTTGTTGTTATCATTATATAATATTTTTTTAAAAAAATTCATTGATAAACCATCAAAACAGGATGTCGCAGGATATTTTAAAATTACTGTATAGAGGACATTAGAGAAATAGTAATAAATGCTCAATGACGTTATAAAAATATGTCATTAATTTAATTTTGAAGCGCTTCATTTATTTTGATGAATTATCCAACATATCCAACAATAATACGTAGACAACCTGTAAAATAAACTAAAAATAATAAAATAAACTTTTGACTTATGAAAAATTATTGCATTCATTTATTACAAAAATCTCTTTCAATATGTCAATATTAGTGCTGCTTATGAAAACTGTATTGATATATTTTTTTATCTCTGTAGCTGTTTGTGAAAAGTTTTAATTTAAATATATTAAGAATAATAAATAAATTAAAGCCAGTGGTCATAACATTACAGTTTTTTATATCAGTAAAACAATTTTTGTTTTAAATCAAGACAAATTTATAATTTTTAAATTAACTGATTCAAATTAATTAGAAAAAAAAATTATATTTTCGAAATAATGTCAAAATAGATTTTCGATATATTTTTTAAATACGAAAACTAAATATGGTCCGATGACACCACCAGCATGAAATGCACAACAAATAGTTAATTTTTCTGAATGTAATCAAACGCAATCGCTATTGAAAAATGTATTACACCAATTGAAAGATCCTTTATTGATCAGATCCTTTATTACATCATTTAATAAAATTTTATCCATAAAAAATGTTATCATATCTGGTAGAGTGGATCGTATTCTCCTTTTGATATACCTAAGATAACTGCCAAATTTTAGTTCAGTAAAAGTTAGAATTTTTGGACAGTACTTATAAAAATACTTTTACGGAACGGTTACTATTTAATAAGTACAACGCCACGCCCTAGATATTGAAGGTTATATTTCATGAAATGTAATACCAATATAATAGGATCAAACTTCAATTTGGAGTGTAATTAGCTTGTTTTACGCAACAGTCATTTTGTACATTTGTCACTGGGTATCGTTTATGTAGAAATGCGTTTAAATCAGATTACATGTATGGATAGGTTTTCATGTACGAGAATGTAGTAGCTCCGTATAGAATAGACAAACCAAGTCAAATTCAATGCTAGAATTTATGCTGAGGGATGAATATTGTAGATCTGTTTTTGCAGGAAAAAATCTTATCTTTGCTGTGTTGTAGAATTAGAATTTTTTTGAATGGATACATTAGACATTTTAAAAATTATCCAAACTTTTCATACAGTTTACGAGTTGTATTAAAAATTTGTAATTAAACTTAAGTTTAATTAAATTTTTATTAAAAACGTAGTCAAAAGTGTCAAGCTATTTAACAATATTTTACATCCTATATTGATATTCTCTTGCGCTGGCGAATATTCAACATTGTTGAATTTCGGCGGTAGTTTTTCTATCTTGGTGGTCACCGCCAGCATTGCGTTTGCTTTCATTGATTTCCATTATGTTAAAAAAAATCAAAGTTAGCGTTATCGGATTGAGCTCACTTTATTTTGGTCCTTTAGAGATTTTAAATTTAATAGTTAATTAGTTTAAGAATATAATTATAATTCAAATTCAATAAAATGTTTGAATAATATTTGATTTTAAAAGCAATTTTCTTACCCATTTTCTAATAAAATAGAATCAAATATTTATTTAATCTTTATCATTAAATAAATATTTTTTTTCAATAGCAAAAATACAAATCCAATCTTGAAAACAATTCATCATAAAAATTGTGTACGGACACTCGTACCGTGAGTACCTAAATGAATTATCCAATAAATTATTTTGAATTAATCTTTTTTTGTTAAAGTACAATGTGGATCAAAAGTTACTATCCAATTTATTTTTGCTATATAATTTTTAACCCAAGTAAAGTTGCTTTTGGTAAAATATAGTTTATTTAAATCACCAATCTGAAAATTATACGATTATCAGTAAAAATCGCTTATAATTTGCATTATTTGATGTTCTAGGGAACCACTTCCCATGATAATTGAAAAAGGCTGGAACACTCTGCCTGGGACTTTCCATACCAGCCTAAAGTTTGTATTTGGTTAAAGGAATTTACTATTGTTAGTTTACTATCAAATGCAAGCTGTTCATTTAGTAGTTAACGAATATAAAAAGAATTTTACATCATCTTCATTTCTTGAAGCTTTAATTTATCCACATAATTAATGTTATGTGTACGTACTTAAATCTTAACAATAAAATGCCTTCTTTAATAATAAAAAGATAATATATCATTTTCTGTAGAGTATTGACTTTTGAGCCATCCTGTATATATGTCTCCTATAATGGCATGCACTGTAAATATAAAAATGTTACTCATAATATACATTGATAACAATTTTTGAGAAATTGAAAAAGGATATTTGTACGCTACACTACACTACCATACATATAAAATCGCCAATATTTGTAAAAAGGTTTAAATTAAAACTTTTGTGTTCATAACGCTATTGCTACAAAAAAAAAGTGAATTACGATGCATGTGTTTGAGATTAATTTGAACTACACACATAAACTTGCTAACAAAATTGTTGGAAAAAGAGTATTTTATTTTGTCAGTTCATATGGGAATATATTTTTAACCGAACTTTTTAATGGGAATGGTTAAAAGGTAAACTTTCAACTTTTATTTCACCATCTTTATGGGCAGTTTGGTTCAATAAGTTTATTGGTTTGGTGTAATAATCCCCGCTAGGAAATATTTTTTTTTTTTTTTTTTTAATAATATTTATATTGTGAAAAAAATTATCAAAGATATTTTTTTTTTTTTTTTTGTATATGTTGCAGCATTTTATTATGATATTTTCCATAGCATGATGATGACATTTATTATTGGGTTAATAAATTTTTATTAAGTTTTGACTTTTCTACTTTATTGAACAATTTCAGTAATTCTGATTAAATAGGGTAAATTATATATTTGTATAGTCGTATAACCAGAGGTCGTTTATAATTGAGAAGTTGAATTGTTCGTTTAAAATTTATAAAAAAAAGACTATCTTGTTTGTTACATATTCAAATTATGTTTTTCAAAAGAAAAACTTTAAGAAACATTTACTTAATATTATAATATTTATTCATTTACTGAATACGAATTTTTCTATTTTGGAATAATTTATTGCTTCTTTTTTGTTATTTGATATATATTTTGATGAAGCGTTTTTATTTAAAGGCCACGACCTAACTAAGTTACCAATTACAGAATCGGCATATTTAAAAAACTCCAATACATAATATAAAAATACTTTAATTCTGTGTAGCTTTTTCATTACGTTTAAAGTGTAAGTAAAATAAACAAAATATGTTTATATTTCATTTTGCATAAATAATCAATAAATTATGCTGTAATAATATATTAAATAATGTAATTAAATAGCCACACGGGTTTTAATCGTTTTGATAAAATAAAATATTTTATTTTAAAATAATAATCAAAAAATTATTAATATGATCTTTAATTTTATTCATTTCAGATAATACAGGCAAAATAAGAACCTCTGGTGGAAGTCAATATGAATTTGTTGAGTATGTGAAAAACCCATAAAAAAATTTCATAATTAAAATCAATATTTTTTTTAATGAAAACCCAATTGAATTAAATTGTGTAAGTTGTGATTTATGGTTGTAGGCAGTCAACAAAATAAACTCAAATTATTCTAATTAATGTAATGATTTTAGCAAGAAACCAAACTCTAATTTTATATTTTTTTACAATGACGCATTTAAATTGACTAAAAATCATTTTTTTAAATAAAATTTCATCCATCCTGAAAAAAATAACCTTTTTACAAAATTAAATGGAGAGAAAATTATGTCTTTCGTTGGTTGAAATTGCTCCGTTTCTGATGCGGTAGAATTATTTGAATTGTGCTACAATTCTGTATTTAATTCAAGTTCTGTATTTAGGTATTCTTTCGTCCCGTAATGACTTGTCTTTTAAACGGGTTGTTCATTCAGAAGTGAACCATTCGATAAAACCAAAATGTTCATATTTGTAATATTAAGTTGACCTTACTGAGAAAAACTAAATTTATAAAAATATGGGCAGTCATTTACCAATTACAACAAAAGATAGAAAAAAATGTTTTAATTATTACACAGTTTGTACAAGGAAGTAATAGGTATCAACTATATCAAATCAATTGGCCTATTGTAAGCAATGTTTAAAAGCATGTCATAATATAAATATTTCTTTATTTACTTTTTTAATAATATTAATAGACTTTTTAGTATTATATTCTTAATTTTTTATGACGTTTGGGATAATTTTAGCCCAGGACTACAAATAAAAATAAATAATTAAAAAATCATGACGAATGTGCTCAGAAAAGGATTTTTTTCTTGTTCTCCCACAGAAAAAGTATACGTCCAGAAATGATATAGCTAAAAAATTAAATAATTAAAAAAAAAAACATTAATATTCTGAAAAAAAGTCTGTTTTTAATTCTTATAGATAAATAAAAAAGCTTTTAATCATTTACGGAAAAAAAAACTTTTTTTTTTTAATGTGTTACTTCCTGTTTTGTATAATTTTTATAAAATTCATTATAGCCCTAAGGATTTACTATAAAATAAATTTACAATATTACATTTTTTTTATCATAATTTTTAACAATAAAATTCAGCAGACCTTGGTTCAACAACAACATAATAACCCATATCACATTTTTGACAGATTATATGATATCTGATTCAACAAATAATATTTTTTTCTTTTCATTTTGTTAATTTTGTTCTTTTGTATTCTTCTTAGTCCTTTTAATAACTAATAAAGACCACAAAAATAAAAAAATAAAAATTATATAGTTTTTGCTGATATAAATTCTGAGCTATCAAACTTCAAAATCTTAAATAAATTTTTGTGCACTTAACCATATACAATAAAAAAAAATTGTATAAATCTTTACTTATAGTGTGAATAAAATAATCAAATTGTAAGGGTTTTTATTTTCTGAGTCCATATAATCCTTTACAAACTTTACACTATATTTATGTAACATAATGAGAAATAGAAAAAAATCATGATTAAATTTTCAGTATATTTAAAATGATAGCTTAAAAAAAAATTATAAAAAATTGTATGGATAGCTTTAATCTCTGTCTGTATAATTTCTATTCATTTATTGTGTGAAAATATACTTTTATGTTATAAAGCTTGTAAATAAGGACTTTTTGCCCTTAATTTCCTTTTTACAAAATGTTAACTCGTTAAAAATAATTTTTTTTATTCATTTAACAAAAAAATGAAAGAGGTTTTTTATTTGTCCACAATATTTTATGCGGGCGACCTTTTAATTATGGATAAATTGTTTTTTTTTTTTATGAATTGCAAAAAAGACTTTTTTTTATTTGTTTAGTAGAGAAGTTCAAAACCTCGATATGAGAATAACAGTTTATATAATATACAAAATATATATATGTAATGAAATTATAAACATTTAGTTCATAAAATATCCGAATTAGAAATTTGTATTAGCACATACTGGAGGTATACGTCAAGAGAAGCAATTTTTAGATTAATAAAACCGAGGTCCGAATAATTGACCTGTTCGAAAAAAAGCGGAAAATCTAATAAATGGGACTGTCGGTTCTTTTGGACGATCAAAAAGAACCGATAGTCGATTTTATGTATCAGTGTAGGCAGTAGGTTCATTATCTGCCTTAATGATCACTTATTTATGTAATCTATTCTTAGCAATCTTGCATTGGGTTATTATATTTAAATATTTTTTTTCATATAATTTTAAATTTGATTTTCCTTTAGGAATGAAAATATACTTTTATGTTATATGCTTGTAAATAAGGACTTTTTGTCCTTTAGCAATGTAATGTTGTCATTCTTACAAATTCATGTTAATTTTTGTGTCTGCTTTAATAAGAAAAATTGTTAATCTATTCAAAAATGTAATTTTCAATATATTTTTTTTAATTTTGTGATCACTTTTGTTTTAATTAGTAAAGCGGGTGTGCGTGCTGAGTTGATTTATTAAATGTATTTAACTAGTAAGGCAGTATATAGCAGAGATTTGAATAATATTCAAAAATAAAAAATACATAAAACTACATGAAATTAAACTTTAAATTTATTGATATATATTTACTAGTTTTTAAAATAGTGGATTTTATAATATACATTATTACGAATAGTATGAAATACTATGAAGTCTGGTGATGGGTTGGATGGTCAAAAAAAAAAGTTCGCTCAAATTTTTTTTCTAGGCGTTTCCGAGGTCGGGGAGTCCGAAAATGCAAAAAAAAAAAGTGTCCGACGGACGCGTACGCGTACGCTTTTTATGTGCGCAGCAACATCTCCTAGAACCGCTTGTCCGATTTTAATGAAATTTGGCACACAGGCTCTAACATACTTCGCGCAGGTGCCGGTACAAGATGAGATCGATCCTTTCAGTGGGACCATGTTAGATTTCCCCATTTATGTGGCAACCTACGTGTTTTTGTTCTACGGGAAAATGTAAAAAAAATTTCATGTCTCAGATTTGGATGAAATTTAAAACATAAGTTGGTATCATGATTGTCCACAAACCTACCAAGATACAGGTCTGTAACTTCAGGGGGTCCCTGGTAAAATTTCCGATTAAAATTTCGTATACTCTAGAGCATATAGTAATTTTTATCTAATTAGCATAAATTTTGGTGCATATAATAGTTTCCGTATGTACTTGGTGTCTGTAAAATTTGAAGTCAATACTTCAGTGGGTCCATGTAAAAATCCGTAATTACTTTTCATAAGTTCAACTATCTATATCTACCGTACCTTTCACCCAATTTCAATGATATTCAACACACAGTTTCATTTAGTTATCTATTTGATACTCCACAAATTTGTAGTTGGTAGGTACAGTACGTTCATGGGAAACTAATATATGAGCAACTTAGTTTCCGAAGAATATTTTCTTTATGCTCTACAGCTTGTAATTATTATCCGATTTCAATGAAATTTGGTACACAGGTTGGATTCGTGATTACGCATGTGTAGACTAAGGTAGAAGTTAGTAGGATTAGGGGGTCCATGCTAAAATTTCCGATTAATATTTCATATGTTCTAGAACATATGGTAAATATTATTTAATTTCAATGAAATTTTGTACACAGGTTGGACTCGTGATTACGCATATTTATACTTATTATAGTTATTTTAATAATATTATTTATTATTAAACAAATAAAAATATAAAATTAAATCAATAAATAATAAAGATGAGCAATTTTTGAAGAAACCACTGTTTGTTACAAAGATAATGTTAATTACAAAAAACTTTTGGACATAAATCGCTGTTAAACAACATACTATGAGTTATCTGCTCCCCCTAGTTAGCAGCTTTTTTTTTATTTGGAATTCTGCTGGTTACTTTAAATCTCTAGATTATGGATATGCTATAGATTTTGTAAGAGATTAAGAGTGGTTCAGGACAACGAATCATTATCTGTTTCTCAAACAATATTAACCTTACTGACTTTTTTATTAAAGTAATTTTTATGAATTTATTTGACTTTACACCATGCACTTTTTTAAATTTTAACATCTAAAAACCAAATTCATTCAATGATGACCAACCTCCGGAACGGAGCAGCATAATAATAAGAAGGAGAAGTATTAATTCATATCAAGAAGCATACTTGTTTTTATTTTATAGTTGCATTCTAACCAGTTAAACCAATTTAACTTGGTTTATCAGCTTGAAGCGACCAAGTTTATTTACTTGACCTCCTTGTAGAGAAGTAGGATTACATTACTTACCGTGAATCCATAATTATTATTAAGAAAAGCTGTCAATTTTTTTATATTCATATACACATTTGTGCGATTTTAAAATTGTGATTTTGTTCTTCAGCTAATCTCAAACTTTTCATACACAATTACAATATTTTTCCTTCCTTTAACGTCTAATATGATAATTAAAAAGAAAATGCTTTTTTTATTGAAATTTAATTTTATTTTAATTTTTCATAAACTTTTTTTTCTGTTTTTTATGTAAACTTTGGATTTTTGGTTTTTAATTATTATAAAGAATCTGGTTTTTTTTTCACTTTATTAAATTTTTTATTTAATTTTACATTCACTATTTACAGCCGTTTTTATTTATTTGAATTTTTCATACATAATTGTTTTTTTTTTAATTATATAATATATTTTTATAAATATTTCTTTTTTGATTTTAAATAATTACTTTAAATATATTTGAATATTTTTTCATTTTTAAGTTATTAAATCTATTTACTTAAAAATAATATATATATATATATATATTTTTATTTTTTATTTATTACAATTTTTATTTTTAATACAATAATTATTTATTTATAATTTTTTAATTGCTATATTTTATAATATATTTTATTTATAAATTTTACATTTTACCTACAGTCAGATTTATATATATATTTTTAAAAATAAATAATTTTAACAGAAATTTTTTTATATAATAAATTCTTTAGTTCATTCGTTTTTTTAATAATTTTAAAAAATTTATAATATTTTTAAACCAACTTTTTTTTATTATTTAAAGTTATTTATGTCAGTTTTATTAATTTTTTTTTAAGATTTAATTCTATTTACATTATTGACACAGAAAATATTAATTAATAATTAATTTTTCTGTGGTTTTTCTTTTCATTGTATAAAATTTAACAAATAATTAAAAAAATTTAATCGGAATAAGCTCATATATAAATTACTAAATTAATTATATAATTTAAAATAATTAAATTAATATTTTATTATTTTAATTTATATTTTGTTTTTTAATTTGTTTATTATAGATTAACATTAAATTTTTTAAAATTTATATTATTTAATTTATTTTCAAATTCGTGTTTTGGCATATTTTTTGATGATTATTAATAAAAATTTTATTATGTATTATTTAAAGGCTAATTATATTGACGGAACAGAACCGTTTTTTGAACTCTGAAAACGTATAGACATTACTAATTATAAACCCTCAACATTTTAATGTGTATTATTTGTAGTGTATTGAATAAAATTATTACCTTGATATAAAATTGGTATTTGAAAATTTCTCACTAATAATAATATTGTGCTAAAGTTCCTAATCCGAAAAATACTTATAATTTTCGGTATTTCGAATGGATTTCCTTTGGAAATATTGGCAATCTTCTGATTTTTTTATGATTTAGAGCTCATTTCCGCCAACATAATTAGTGTTTTAATATTTATTTATGTTTTTAAATGTTATACTTTTATATTTATTTATTATAACAGCAATATATATTTATATAATATTATAAAAATTTATTGAGTTTATTTTAACAGTGATTAAAAAAAAAAAAAATTAATGCAAAAATGTTCCAAAATTTTACCAGTCCCCAAACTTAATAAACTTTATATAACAACCTTTGAGTAAGATATAATTTAAAATAATTTATCAAATGTTGCCAGATTTATTAAAAATATTGGACTATAGAACACTGAAATTACATAATCGATTAAAATTTTGCATAACCTAAAAGCAATCTATAAATTTATGTGTAATTTTTTTAAATTACTTTGATGTGAAAAATTCTTATGAATTTCTTAATTTACTGTGAATTTTCCTATATACATAATTAAATATAATTTTAATCCAATTAAAAAAAATAAAAATATTATTTTTATTTATTTTTTATTTTAAAATATCAATCGAAATTTTTACCTTTGATCACCATTCGTTAAAGCTATTTAAAAAAATATTGAAACTTTTAATTCAAATATAATTAAAATTATTATATTCGAGTAATATTTTAAAAACATCAACGAAATTAATTTTTATTTCTCTTCATTTAATATAAATTTTTAATTTAATTTCCAATATTAATTCTGATATTAATAAATAAATAAAAATCAGAATGTCATAAAAATAAATGTCAATTTATTGGGTAGTCTTTTATTTTTGTACGTAAATTTTAATTGGAAGAAATAATTTTTCAAAAGTTTAAAAATTATTAAGTAATGCATAATGAAAAACATTAAATCGGAAAGGTGAAATACATTGGAAATTCAGAAACACTAGTTTACAGATGGGCCACCAGTTTTTATGAATTTTAGAAAAATACTCCTGGGGAAATATCCAATATAATACTATGAATAATTTGAAATTTTCTAGAATAAATAATTAAACTTTTTAATGAAAATTAATAGATCCTGGTTTGGAGCGTCTTACTAAAGAACTATTAATAAATTATATATTATATTAAAATCTACAAATAAATAATTATTTCAAAAAAAATAATTTAATTTATAAACTATTTAATTTCAAGCAACTAAAAACTAAATGGAATTAATTAGCTGCTAATTAAATAAATATCTTCTCTCTATGTAATCTAAGTGAACGAAAATTTTATAGTAAATATTTCGACGGCCCGTGTAAAAGATTAATTTGTTTTAATTTGTAATTTGACCCGTAAAAATATAAATAGAGGCCATGAATTTAATTTAGTGAATTGTGTTAATTGTAACGCTTTGTAATTAAGAATTTAAGAAAGTTTATTAAAAAATCAGTGAAACTTTTTTTCAAATAATTCACTCTCATATTCCTTTATGACTTTTATGCAACATTACATATCACAAGAAACGACTTTAAGTCTATAAGTTTTCTGTTATATACCAGAAATAATAAATGTTAGAAGAAAGTCTGTTCACATCTAACATATCTAAATAAAAGACTAGTTTTATTTTTATGTGTTTATGTTAGATGTGTCGAAATACTGCAAGACAAGAATTAGTATCACTCGATATTATTCAAACAGTGATGGGGTTATTGAGTAGTCTCAGTTAAATACAGTTGGAGGGTTCCGTTCATACTATTCTATCTTAAAATAAATATTCACTTTCCCGGTGATCAAAAATACTGTTTTCATCCGGGTCCGGGGTAATATGGAAATTGAGTTGGTATTCAAAGAAAATTTAATTCTAATTGATATTCAAAGACAATTTAATGGTTTCAAATAATTAGAAATAAAATATGATTTATAGAAATAACTCAAAATTTCGTTACATACAAAACTTATGTAAGGAATTAACATGTTAGAAATGTTAGAAATTAAATCGAGATTAGTAAATTGACAAAAATTGACAATACATAGACAAAAAATCAAATATATTTTGTAAATTGATAGGTAAAAGGATAGTAACGTTACTAAATTACTGATGGTTTCTCAATGAAAATGTCGCAAAGCAAAACAAAGTTGAGGCAAAGTTGAATGTAAATTAATATGATCTTTTCATTCACAATGAAAATTTAAATTGTATTTCAACCATTTTCATTTATATTTTATTTATTTCTACAATAATTGAAATGCCTGAAAAATATGATAATTTTTTTCTGGCGGAAAAAGTGACACTGTAATGTCTTTTCAAATTTCACAGCGTTACAAATCAAAAACTAGAAAGTTGACCAACTTTTCCTTTGATTTGCGCGCAATCTCATTGAAAATAGAAATATAAACTATTTTATATAGTTCATTCAACTTTCATCTTTGTTTTGAAATAACTTTGCTTTAGATAACTTTTCGTATTGTGAATCCAACATTAAATTAGCGATCTTGCTGCTAACTAAGCTACTCAAAAACATTTCATTGTACAAATATTCTAATATGATATATGAGTTATACTAATATGGATCGGGCCAACCTTGAGTAGTCAAAAGGAAGTTTTATCCTTACTTTAAGATTAAATTTATTAATATCATCGTGTCAAATTACAATTTAAACGATTTCTCATTCTTTATGATTGTTAGGCTAATAATTAATGAAATTAAATTATTTAATTATAATTAATTATTTAATTTATTCATTTTAATATTCCTGTTTATTATAGTTTTTATTTTTGATTTATGTTTATTTTTATGATTATTTTATTTAAACAAATTTTAACTATCAAATTTATGTTCAGTTAATTTATACAAACATACATACACGCACAATCGATATTTAAAAAAAATATATTATTTAACTGGCAGTTCATTTTAATTTATTAATTTAGATGTTATTTTCCTTTACGAAATTCCTGCAATGTTTTATTTTCTTCTTCTTTTTTTATATTAATTTTAAAATATTATTAAATTTATTAATTATTTTGTTACTGTATTAAATATTTTTAATAAATTTATCGTCAGAATCTTGTAGCATGATTGACATTTCTATCTTTTGATTTATTATTAATGGAATCATCAATATTCATTTGACTATTTTCTTCGGGAACCGTTTTAAGGATATTCGATGGTATTGAATTCTGTAAAAAAAATTATGAAATATATATATATATATATATGTATATATTTAAAAAAATATTAAAAATAGCATGGCGATGAGAAATCATAAAATTTATAAATTACTGGAACACGCTATTACTAAATTTAGTTTCAAAATATCATTTGAAGTTATGAAAAAAATATACAAATCAAAAATTACACTATACTTATATTTTTAAATGAGTTTCAGTTTAAAATTTCGACAATAGCATACTCGAATTTTAAATCCCGATAATCCAGATATGTTATAAGAAGATGTCTAATTAAATAAAAATTATATTGAGATTTTTTCCCTTCGAAATGGTCAAGATTTTAAATAAAAATGTCAAATTTTAAATGAAACCATTTTAAAAATATTAACAAGTACAATCTATTTTTCTGATAATAAAAAACTGAAAGGTTACATTTGTTGAATGAAAAAAAATAATGTCAACTATAATGTTAAAATAATAAATTACTAATTACAAAAATATAATTAACATGCAGTAAATTATTTATAAAATAATATTTTTTTAAAAATATACTGCATTTTATCTCGAATAATAATAAGTAATACGCAGCTAATACAAACGTAATTGATTACGCAAAAATTCACAAATAAACGAGAAAACATAAAATTACAAAAATAAAAATCAAAAAATAAATTCAATTATTTTTCTACATGCATTTGTAATAAATCCTATACAAGCGTTCGAATTATTCCTCTGAATACATTTGTAAAATGTATGTGGAATATATTCTAAAAATGCATTAAAAATGTATTTTAAAAATATATTCCGAATACATTGTGAGAATGTAGTTTGAATGCATTTGCATTAATCAGCTTTATTTAATTTTAATCATATTTCCCCTTTTGTTAAGCGATAAATCCTTAAAAATTAGTGTAGTTTTGGTTTCAATTTTCGGCATATTTAATTAATTATTATTATTGAATTTTTTATTAAAATATATGTTGAATTATTTTAAAATGTTGAGTTTATAAATTAACTTGGTCAATAACTGAAACTATTGGCAAAGATTCCAATAGGGGCAATGGATGTAAGAAATAATCAATCATATTACTTTTTTTGAAATCTAAAAATGTATAAATAATTTTTTTTTTGATTTCTCAAAATTAAAAATTATGTACTAATATTTTATTATGCAAATTAATTATTTAAAACATAAAAAAAAATAATCTACTAATATACAATTCGTTAAATTTAACGTTCGTTATTCATTAGTGTATATAAATTGAAGTGCGATTTAAAGAAAGTCATTACTTAAATTATATAAAGAAAGCATTTCAATTTAATATTCTCCTATTTTCCAATATAAAAATCCTGAAGGATTACATTTTATATATACAAAAATATAATGATTATCCTTCTTTATATAAATAAATTATCTGCAAACGCAAATAATATAACCATAAAGCCCGAAGTATTTTAAATAAATATTATTTTCAATAAAATGCAACTTTATTATTTCCTTGAATAAATTATTTGTTTTTATTCAACTTCTAAATGAAAAAAAAAATGTTAGAATTTCATTATTATTTCCTCATAAATTTCATTATATTTTTTTTTGTTCATTTTAAATCTTGTCAAATAATATTGGCAAACACTTTTTTTATTCAGAATATATAATATAATTGTTCTCACTATAAAAAAGGATAGAAATTTTCCGAAATAAAAAGAAAATTTGAAATAGATTAAATAAAATCAGTAAATATATCTTCTTATCCTAATGTGATATCTTCCTTATTATTATTCTTCCAAAAACAATCCAACCAAAACAAAACTATATTATTGTACAAAAATAATAACAATACCAAAAAAAAAACTATACAAAAATTTACATAATCATTATCCTTTTTAGAGAAAGGACTAAAAAAAAAAACAATTTTAAATAGATTGCATTGTGTGTGTATAAAAGAAAGAAATTGAAAAACATCGACGACCTACAAAATAACAAAAAAACGTACGGATGAAACATAAACAGCATTACCATAAATTATTGAACATTTTGCTATTATAATGACAACACAACACCATAATAGAAACGAAGAAAATAAAACCATGAATTTGATAAAAAAATAAGTGATAAAACAATGTTCGTTGTATACAAAAACAACAAACTGGAAAACTAAAAGAAAATTGCAATAATGCCAAACCTCTCGCCGGACTTTTTCAAAGTACTGATATACAGAAAATAAAAATAAAGTGTAAATTTTTTAGAAAAAAAAATTAAACAACAGAAAAATTACGATGACTTTTATACAGTATAAGAGCGAACTACAAAAATAGAAGAAATAATAATAGGACACTAAGACATATTCTTGGCAAATTTGAAAAAGAAAATGTAAAGTAAAGTTTCTTAACATTGATTGCAATGTGTAAAGTAAATATAAAAACATTTGCCCAGTTAAAATCCTGTGTTATATATATTTAATAGAAAATATCGTTTTCGGGAAAATCAGGGATCCAATGACTTGCATAATACATTTTTATATATTGATGATAATATAGGGTCTTTCAATATGTGTGATACATTTCTGAATAGGGATTCTGTCCTTTAGGGATGCCTGACATATGATAATTATTCATTACAGTCATACAATGGTTTTTTATTCATTGCAGTCATACAAATCATCATGGATTACTATACAAATGAACAACGTTTAAAAATCGTTCAATTATTTTATCAAAAGTGTTTCGCGAATTATTTATGGTTCATTTAATCGGAACAAAGTTTTTTTATTTTGAATACCCCTGTATTTGAAGAAGTTCGATTACATAATTTTCGTGTGCATTTCATGGTGGTGGTGTCATCGGACCATATTCCCTCAAAATTTGCAGAACAATCAATTCAGTATTGCATGATTACCTCATAAAATATATTGAATTGTTTGTTCTGCAAATTTTGCCAACACACTTTTTACTTATTATTTTATTTGCAGTATTCAGATTCAGATCTTCTGTCGTACAACTCAATTACAGTGTTAACTTTAAATGTACTTTAAATGTGCACCTGTTTTAGGACGCCTCTTCATCTACTCTTTAAAAAATACATTTTTTTTTACATAAGTTGTAAAATAAATTGCCAAAGATAAGAAACTTTACCATATACAAAAACAAAAACCTACATAAAACAAATAAATCGGAATAAAATCAAAATTAAAACAATTTGTTTTATTTCATTTATATTTATTAGTTTACCGCCGTTTCTGCATAGCAAACTGCTGCTGCCGAATTTCCACTACCTCCTGACACTACAACAACAGGATGATGCAATCCTAAAACACCACCAATGCCGCAAGCAGATCGTTGTTGTTGTGAAATATTAGCTTGTGATGATGACACTAAACCGATTCCGATTAGTGTACCACCACCATTAATACCATTACCGTTTGATGATATAATTGCTGAAGGATTCACTGATGATGATTGTTGTGTTGATGTAATTTTTGTTGGATTTATTGCTGGTTTATGTGCAAATATTGGTGGCGGTGGTGGAAATGTAGCCAATTGGGGCGGATGTGACATTGTAACACCCGTTATTGTATTTGTTCCGTACATTGAGCTAGTCGAGTACATGGGATGATGTGCTAAATCAATCTGTAATTCCAGTTAAAGCATTTTGTTTTTATATTGGTACAATTCATTGCATCACAGAAACAATCCAACGAAGTAAAGAAAAGCATTAAATAATATTGAAAAGGATAAAAGATGAAATGAAGAGACATTAATTAGTCTTTTTTAAATTAGTTTTTTGAGAATTATTTTTAGAAACAATAAAAACTTATTTTAAAAGATTTGTTTCTATATCTATAATTAAAAAAGATTTTTTTTTGTTGTAATTTAAGTAAAAACAAGTGAACATAAATATTCTGAAGTAAATGTACTGAGAATCAAATCCAGTGAATATTAATCGAACAGTACATGGAATTTCCGGAGATATAACTTTAAAGAATCTTTTATATCAAAATATTTGATAATTGATTTTTAGCAGAAGAAAGAAGAAGAAAAATTGAAGATTTTAAGAAATTTTTTTACCTGTGAATAAATATTTGGTTCTGCTCGTTTAATATCACTTTGTCTTGGTCTACCAAGTGTTGCACTACAATATGTTGGAACTCTTTGAGCTGGTGCTGCTAATTCTGCATATGTTAAATCAGTCTTTTTTGATTATATTGAAAGCAAATATTGAAAGCAATTAAAAAGAAAAATTACGTAATTTAGTAAAAAAATAAATTATTTCCAATAATATAAAACCCCCAAAAATTTTATATTAATTCACAATGTTTTCATTTATTAAATCCTCAGTGTAAAATTAAATTTTAAGAACAAGTTGTTAAAAAAATATTTAAACAAATTTCATATAAAAGAAAACTAATCAAATTAAATAAAAATAATAAAAAACATAAAAATAATAAATTAAATACATACCAAATATAACAACTAAAAAAAAAAAACATAATATATATATATATATACAAAATTATTAATATCCTTTCATCCTGACTAAATTTCTATGCGTAATGTATAATTTATACGGATGAATATTTAAATGTTTATGCAATTTTATTGATGTTTTTGTTGAACGAATCATAACTTTTTATTTTTGTATATTCTATAATTAATTATATAAAATAATTCCATAAAGGTGAAAATAGTTTCTTCTAATTTGATGTAATATTAAGATATTTATACAAAAATTCTTATTCCAATAATTCACACAATTTATGAAGCAAATGTACGCAAAGTCTAAAATAAAAATTATAAATAAAATAATATAAATAAAAATAATAAAAAACAAATATAACAAATATTATGTCATAATTCGAATACTTTTGAGATGGAGAGAAATAAGTGTACGGAAAAAATTCAATCTGTTCCACATGAATTTTCAACTAATTAAATCAAATTGATGGTAGACTCATATGAAATGGATACTACTCGTAAAGTTATGAAATTATATTTCATTTTAAATGGGTAGTAAATTCCCATTTGACAAGACCTCCACATGTTACAGAAAGCCAAACTAGTGAATGGAACAAAATAATTTTTAATTCAATTTTTGAAATTATTTTCCACTTAGAATAGATTAAATTCTAATGTTGCAAGTTATTTCTCAATTTCTACTTCAAAAAGTCGATTAAATTCTGACTGAAAATATGAAAGTACTTTGCGGTACATAATTTACAATGTCGTATTTTCAAGGTAGAAATTTTTTGTTAATATTTCTGTCAAATTCATAAAATGTCAAGTGAAATTTAATAAAAATGATAGAGGATTAAACTTCTAATGGACCCTAAAATTTCTTAAATGTCACAGAAGTAAAACTTAATGAAAAATTTGCTCATCAGCAAATCTAATTAGTAAATATTTTAAAGTCATTAAATAATGAATAAATAAATCTCGTCTTTATTCCCATCACTAATTCAATTTCATTACTGCACAAAAAAATAACCTGAACATTTTTTTTTAAAAAAAAGAGAATACTTTATGACCTAAAAAAAATCACGTACCTAATTTATAATGAAAGTCATCGTCTTCCGGTAGAAAATATTTTTATAACCGCATACATTTTAATTCCCTATTGTAACATTAACCTTTAAAATATTTTTTTTTGTTTTTTTTAACCAACAATACTTTCGCTGCAAATACAGTCTAGGTTTGCCCCTAAAATGTATAACGATTTATTTGACTTCCTTTGCTTACGTTTCAAACGTTCTATAATATATACGTATATAGTTACGCTGCTAACTGATAATTTAAAGCACATGAATGACCAAAAGTCACAGAAAAAATTAATTTCTCTTAGTATTTATCCAAACTACACACTTTCTCATCCATAGAACATTCCTAACTCCCAGTGTCTCCTTGTACAACAAAAACCTGTAAATTCTATTCCAAACAATTTTTCGTTTATATTTTTGAAATTTTACCCTGGTCGATAATAAATTCTATAAGAGTGGAGAAATTTAACATCCACAAATTTTTTTTCTTCGTATTATTAGTTTAGCAGAATATTAACAGGGGAAAGAGAATGAACCAACCTATAAAACCATCATCATCATCATGAGTTAGCATGACTTTTGGGGACTATATACCTTTTTACAGAAACGGTAATATTATGACCGGAAAATATTATGTATTTTTGAAAGAAACTAGTAGCATTGGCATCAGAGTGTATTCAGTGGCAAAAAAATATTATGTTCGATGTTGTTGTTTGGGTTTTTGAAAAGCTAATGAAAAGTTTGTTAAAACGAAGAACATAAAGAGTAATTTTTCATAAAAAGAGTTAATAATTTACGGATGTAACCAGACAATGAGGTTAAAAAAGGCTTTTGTCTTGTATAATCAAGCCCGATTATTGTCAAAGATACCATTGTGGTTTGTCTGTTTGATTATATTGTCTTTTATGTGAAAGGATGGTAATTGCACTTAATGAAGGATATTAAATTAAAGATCATAATAGAAGTTTTGAGTTCATATTTTCATTATTTACAGTAACTCTATGGAGACTATCAACAAATTAACGTTTATCTTGTAATATTTCGTTATTATTAAAGGATGTTGCAATTATCTTCCGAAAGGATAAAGTTTATGATTAATAAGAAAATATTAAAATATTTGTATATGTTGAGGGAGATAGCTATATTAAAAAAAATTAATATCAATCTGAGGAATTGGGTGGGAAAGACTTTCTAATATTAATAAATTATATTTTTTGATAATTCGTATACATTATAAATTGTACAATGTACGAAATTCATTGACGAAATTCTATGTGCCCCAATTCTCTGCGGAATTTTTAACGGTGTCCGACCTCATTTATAATATTTCATATGTTGCTAACTAATGTAATTATAATAGCGTAGCTGTTTGGTTATCAAAAAATAAATAGCGAAAAAAAATGTTGACCCACTATCAGCAGCCTCCGCGAAAAAAAATGTTGACCCACTATCAGCAGCCTCCGCTTAATTATATTAAGGTTTTTTGCGATAATTTAATATCTGCGATATGTCTACGGCAAACGTAAAAGTGATATACTATTCGCTATACTTCCTGCGATATGCCGTTCTCCATAAGTAGTCAAAGTAAAAGCATGGCGGTAAGATTTCAGAAGATATACTCAAGCATGGTTTTCGTTTCTTACTTCTATTAAATCTTCTGCAAAATTAAAGCCGAAAATTTTTAATCTTTTATTACACAGAAAAGGACAGAGTGACATAAAAGATATTCAATTGTCTCGTCATCCTCAGCACAGTCTCTACAAGCGGATTCCGTTGTCAGTCTTAGTCTCACGGCATGTTAACGTAATAGTAATAAATGAGCTTATCACACAGCTGAACAAAATTATACTATAAGGTTTATGTAATATACGCGTTATAACGAGTATTCGGATATTACGCACTCTTCCTAGTTTATCATCAATGTTGAGTAAAAATTATATTCTGAAATTATTACAACGAACGTACGGTCTTTATAACATATTTACAATTTTTTTTTCTATTAATTTATGTCATTCATTTAGTTAATATCCTATAAATAAAATTTCGTTATATCTATCAAAAATGTCAAATCCAATAATAGTTCTATAATTCTGTGTATTATAAAATATTATCATTTGCGAGATCTTCTTCAGGTCATACATCGTAAACACAATACAAAAAAACATCAAATACACAAATTTCAGAATACAAAAAAGAAAAAAGAAAAAAAATAGCGTAAAATATATCTGAAAACTAAAATCTGATTCTGGCAAATATAGTAAACCAGTATCATTTGTACATAGACTATATTGTTAACCTTCTGGCATATACAACATAAAATTGTTGTAAAATAATTTCTCCTTAACAACATACATCAAACGCTTTTATACAAAATTATATCTGCTATAAAGAATATGAGACTATATTATAATAGTATACAGATATTTATAGGATTTAGGCTATAAACAGGATAATGGTACATAAATATTTATGTTAAAAGTCTAGTGATGTGTGGTGAGATCATGTATTATTATTATTTGTTTATTATATCTATATATTTATATATATATTTTGCCTATTTATCATTATTTAGGAGAATGTATGTTGTTAAGGATTTACCTTATTTTGTTGCGCTGTATTATAGCCCATTTTACTCACAGGAATTAATGTATTATATGTTGTTATATATTGTGGTGGCTGTGCTGTATGATGATGATGATGTGCTGCTTGCTGTTGTTGTTGTTGCTGTTGTTGTTGATGATGATGATTCTGATGTAATTGCTGTTGTTGTTGTAAATGATTCTGTACCTTCTTGTCTATTATACTATATGGAATTCTATCATATGTTGTTGTTGTTGTTACAACAGCATTTTGTTCAGCCAATGCTGCTGTTGCATATGCTCGATTATGTCCTTTTGTTGTCCATTCATCATCTTCATCACGTTCATCTGTCAATTTGACATAAAAAACAAAATAAAAATTTTTGTTCAATAAATAAAATAAATTGTGAAAAGATTTACCATGTGGGATTATATCTGGATTTTTATCAATACTATCAGCACTACTTGTTTGTATTGTATCACGTCCTATTCGTATATCCTGTACTGATTGACCACCATTATGTAATGTATCACGGCTAACTTGATGTGAATAATTATTACGATCTCGACCAGATGAACCACGCATCCGTACAACAATAACAATTATTAATGCAACCAGAAATATACTGCCAACAATGCCCAATAGGATTCCTAGAAATGGGCGAATGTCTTCGATTACAGGGGCATAGGCTAGAGATAAGTCTGGTATGGAACATTATTAAATATGAAACGAAATAAAAAAGAAAAAAAAAACACATTGTACAATTTGAATTTACATAAATAATAAGTAAAAAAAATATGAATGCAAAATTAAATGAAATTTTCAAAATAATTTTTATTTATAAGTATGAGAATATGTTAACATGCTATAATACTAAACATGCTAAAACATTTGATTATGATTTATTTGCAATGAACTATATTTTTTTTTACATTATTTTTCTATATATATATTAACTTAGTGAATAGTGGAGAATATTCTATCAAATTAGCTATGGAAATGATAGTTATATACATCACAATGAAAATTTAAAGATTCTGTCTATTTTGAAATGACTCCACAATTAAATACATACCTAAATTGATTTTTATAAATAAAAATAATAATTAACTGACTGCAAATCCATTTAATTTTATAGATTAAAATCATTAGGTATAAAATTTTTTATGTTGATAAGATGGACCATAAAGAATGTTCATCATATCAATGAAAGTGTTACAGAATTATGACCATATGTAATTACCGGTTCCGGTCATTATGCGGTACATTTATATCGATATACTACTGATTGACGTTTTTTTTTGTATAATTAATATCGTTTTAATTCGCCTGTGGCTGTACGATATATACTGTAAGTTAAGTCTAATGCCCAATGCCCGATACATAAATGGATTTTTGAGAATATTCGATGAAGTTTAAATAGCTAAATCAATAATTGAAAATTTTAGATTTATAAAGCAAGAAAAATTATATGCATATGAATAAATTTTAAAATGATTTCAATTGGGTTCATTTTAACATCGGTATCGCCGATAAGCAGGAATGTTGTGACTATAGATTGCAGATTAAATCTGATTAAATTTCTCTAATAATTCTTCTAAAAATAACTTTACATTCGTCGCGGACATTATGTAAAACTTATGATTTTATTTAATAAAACTAAGATTTTTGAATGTTACAACAGATTGAATATTACAAAATAAAGGGATACAATCTGAAAATGTATCGTAGTATACGATTCTAACCAAAAAAATAGAAAACATAAACTTAATTGAAATTCTTTATTCCTAACTAGTTTTTTACAGAATATTTGTATATCAGTCTGTAATTTTTAATATTAAAATTACCTAATTAAATATCATTCGCATGAATCACTCTAAAGACTAATCATGTGTAATAATGATTTACAAAAAAAATTAAAAATACAATGTCAACTACGTTATTATTATCGTAGATAAATTATATACAAAACACAATTTTAAATACAAAAATAAAACAAAATGTTTGAAAACCCCAACAAAATTTATAGAAAACTTATTAAATTTTGGTTTTTTTAACTCTTCTAACTAAATTATTTAAAAATAATTCGAACTAATATAAACTCTAAGGTTTCCATCATTCCAATTCCAACTGTAGCTAAATAAAATACAATAATTGAAAGCATAAATTTATATATTAATTAAAAATCATATTACCAAAAAGTTACCAATTATTCAACAAACTTTTCTATATAACAATTCGGACGGAACCAATAATAAATATTTATATAAAAATATTCGATATAAAAAATACCATAAATTTTATTGCCAACATAAAAATATAAATTAATTTATTATGTATTTTGTGTATGTTTCTTCAAGCTGCAAAATATAATAAATTATTTGTGTAATTAAAAGAAAAAAAGCAAAAAGCAAAAAAAGAAAAAAGCAAAATGAAAATTTTCTTACGAATTTAATTTTCCTATTTTATTCCAAAAAAAAATAAAAAGGGTTTGCGTATTTTTTACTACAAAATTAAATTATTTTATTTGGAGCCTTACCAGTTTGTTTTTCAGGATCTTTAAGTGTATAAACTTGTAATATTGTTGCATTACTACGTCCTTTACTGTTATGAGCAATTAAGAATACATTATAGCCGACACCTGGCACCAAACCACGAACTTCAAAATATGGTGATCTGTAAGAAAATAAATAAAATTATTTTAAAATTTATATTCTAATACTAATGTAATATGGACGAGAGTTAGTTAAAAAGTTGCCAGAAATATTATTTGTTTTGTTAAATGTTGACGGGTGACGGTGGCGTAGTTGTAAAAAGTGTGATGCATTAGGTTCTGGGTTCAATTCTAGGTCGAGACATCAATGTTGCTCTAAATCGACTCAGCTTTAAAATTAGTATCACAGTAATAAAATTTGCTATATTTAATTGTGATTTTAAGACTGTTGAAATTATTTGCTAACAACAAATGTCGCGCTATACAATTAAATATAGCTAATCCATATAAAAATTAGTATGTCCAAATTGCAATAAAATGTTACAAAAACTGTTGGAGGAGGCCAAGGCTCGATTGGGCTGTAGCGCCACATAAACAAAGAAATATTAAATTCCTTGAAAGTTTTTAGTGTAATAGTGATTAATCTGTTATGTTGACACTTTTGCGCCACATAATTCGGATATTAGATTTTTTTTTCATTTTTTACTATTTCAAAGTCAATGTATTAAATCTGATGGTTATCTAAGAAAATATAGTTTGGAGTAAATTATATTAAACAAACCTCGTATTTTAATGTACATTTAATGTTATTAAGTTCAATAACTTTTTGCAATATAAAACTTTATGAAATATTAAATGATTTTGATGTGAAAAACTAAAGTATATCAAATTTAAATACTTATACAAATGTTAAAAGGAAAATTGGAATTATGGGATGGCAATGTTTCTATTTTCGATATGTTTCAACGTTCTTAAAAATGTTAAAACAAAAAGTTATTTGAAGTAGAATCTTCTAATTTAGACATTTTTAATAACCTTAGACTAATCGGGGTTGTAAAAAATCACATCAAATATTATAATTTTATATGAGGATGGTTTTGCATATTAAATTGTTACCATATTACATACAAATATTCCTAAATGTAATGTCGAAAATTTAATAAAAATATGTTGGCAATTCCCTACTAAAATTTAAAGTTTATTTTTCTATGTGTTAATCTTGTGGTTTAGTTTACTTTAAGTCTAAATTTAAGCTACCTTTGCAAACCTATACTTATTTTAACCACTTATGTTTCATTCTTGAAAATACTTTTTTCAACTTCCAAACTTAATATTAAATTTTACTTACTTAGATTTATAAATTTTTGGATTACGCGTAGTTCCATTGACATAAACTTCTATGATAAAATCTTGTTCAAGTCCACCATCGAATCCTTCGTTACATTCAATTTGGAAACCAGTTGAGGTCAGGTTAAGGAGAGTACAATTGATCAATGAATCTGGTTCACCTGGAATTAACGTATTACAATTATTTTAGGTATAGAGAAAAAGTTAATAATGAAATTTATACGTTGAGAAATTTCCTTTGATGGAAAATAAATGTTAGCAATTTCAAAAGCTAAATATAATAAGACTTTAATACTTTTAAGTTTGTAATTTTAAATTGGATTTTCGATAAAAACTGAAATTTTCTTTTATAGTATTTTTTTTTATTTTTGTTGTTAACTAAGATAAAATCGTAATAAAAATTTTCTGGTGTTGTAAGTTTTATTTATTTTTTAACTGCATTTTTTTTAAGTAATTTTGGTATTGATTTTGTGGTTGAATGACAACACCTTAAGTTCATTAAATTTGCCTGAGTTAGCTATATAGTTTATTAGCTAAGAAATACGAGTTTGCTTATAATTTCATAATGGTCTTTAAATAAACTTGAAATTTAATTTGAAATTTAAATATTGAATTTTTAGTAAACCTTAACAATTTTTTAACGTCCTGCTAGAAGGACCATAGTCTATATAGCTCATATGAATATAAAGTTCAAAATAAGTAAATGTACTAAAGACTGTTGAGCTTTATTTCATATATGTTAGTAGATGGTGCAAACCTACGATTCACGTTCAGGACAGCACCGAGTCGTACCGTCACAAACACATCGGCTTCTGTATCTAACGCTGGATTTCAATTTTTTTTATTTTAGCTCACAAAGTACTAAAGTCAAAATTTGTATGAAATTTTTACGGCTTTACCTAATTTGGTTTTTTAAGCGTTAAGTTCATAGAGCCAAAATGCCACAACATTAAAAAATGAACGAATCAAATATTTTAAATAATTGTAAAGGTTTTTTATATATAATTTTATTTCTTTTACCTGCTGGTGTTATATGATATAGACATGGTTCACTCTGATCACCAATTTCATTGCTTGCCCAACATAAAAGCGTTCCATAATCCTGATTATTTTTTTTATCCGTATTTCAATTTTTTTTTTTTTTTATTATTATTATTTTGTATTTGAATGCATGAATTTTTTGTTTTGTTGAAGAGAAATGTAGAATTTATTATAATAAAATGAAAATATTTATATAAAAAACAAAAAAAATATTTATATCTAGTCCAAATAATAAATAATTCAAAATTTATAAAAGATCAAATCAATATTGTTTTTGGTTAAAACATAAATACCAGAAGACCATTTAGTTTATTGAAATAATTGAATTTTATTTTTTTGGTTTCTGTCAACTTTGTGAAATGTATTTACAAAAATCACAATGTGCAATTTATTAGGCTGTTTCTAAATAAATAGAAAATATGGATAGAACATTTTAGAAATTTAGAATATTTAATGAAAAGTTAGGATACTGAAATGGTTTTTTTGTTTCGATATTACAATACAAAAGTTAAAATTTTAGAAATCATTAATGTAATTTTATAATTGATTATAATTTGAAATTGATTTTAAACCCATTCATAGTCTGAGTTGTCATATTATGATTATTATCTTTTCCTACCTCTCTTTCTTAAAGGCTTACGGCTAGTACCTTTAGCCGTGAGTGACAGTCGTAAGTTTCTTAATTTAGGAAATTACTAATTTTGTGTATAAATACAACCTCGATTAAAACAATATTAATCAATTTTATCTCTGATTGTAATTGATAATTTTCATTATCATTTTAAGAAATTTTTCTTCTATACCATTAATAAAGTATATTTTCAATTAATTATAATAGCTTTAATTTCATAAATTCTACTAATAAAATAGTATTTATTCTACTACAATTATTTCCAATAAATTTATATATCTTTAAACAATAAAATACAAAATTTTAAATTTAAGTATTATCCTTAAATACCCAACTAAATAATTTCCAATATAGATAATAGTACAAAAAAAAAAACATGACAACCCAATTAATTAATTAAATTTTATCTATTTAATGTTAAACAAAATTCTATTAATAAATTTGCATAAAATAATCATTAAAAATAATCATTGGAAATAATATCACAAAAACGGTTTATGTCCTATTTAAAAAACAATATTAATAAATAACAAATATAATTATCTAAAAATTAAATAACAAAATATAAAAAAATATACTTTCAATAAAATCATAATAAAAAGAATGCCATTTTGATAGACACATACATGTTCAGTCATTGGTGTATAATGTGCAATACTTCGACTACGATCAATTGCAACTAATGATGCTGCAATATCAACTGTTTCTGTTGTTGAACTATTAAATTTCCATAAAAATTGTACATCAGTTGGATTTGCTTCAACTTCACAAATAACTTTAACTGTTTCTTGTCTGCCAGAACTATAGGTGGTCCTTTGACCAGGACGACAAACTGGTGCGACTGGAAAAATTATCAATATACCAAAATTTATAAATAAAAAAATTTATAATCAATAAGAAAAATATTTTTCAATATTTTCATATTATTATGTATAATAAAAAATTGTCATCCTTAATATATGGATTATCCACCCCCCAACAACGGCAACAACATTATAATATCCTTAAAACAGTAAAATCTAGGACACTCGAATATATTTATTATTAATTTCAATTGAATAAACATTATAGTAAATATATTTTTATAGGTTAGAATTATTATTTTTGATATGAATATAAATGATTTTCATATTATATTTACAAAAAAAATATCGAAATAAAGGACTTACATTATAAATGTTTACAAGTTTTAGAGGGTAAAAAGGACTTTATCTACAAATTGGATATGATTATTTTAAAATGTTTTGATGTTTTTTGTTTTATTTATATGTAAAGTAATCCCAAATTTGCAGTGGATATTATTTAATAGATAAAAATTTAATTTTTATACAAATTGAAGTATTTTTGTAAATTTTTTTTTGGTTTTGATACTGTAAATTATCGAGGAAATTGTAAAACAATTCATGCCAAAATGCTGTTTCTAGTTTTACGAATATTGTTATATCCAATTTGTATTTTAACGAAATAAAGTATTGATTTTAATTTCATTGGTCGTGATTCATTACAAATCTATTCAAAAAAAATAAAAATATTGGTTGCCATTAATAGCCTCCATCTTTATTATTTTCATATTTTGTACTGTGATAGTAAAATTTTAATGAACTTAGTGACTTCTTGGTCTAGAAATTATCAGCTGACCTTAATGTACACGTTACTAATTATAAAATATCAACTAAAATAATTTTGTTTAATCAATTACTTTTAAAATTTTATATTATTTAAATTAAACAAAACTCTGCTACCAATATCCAGATGGTTAGAATTTAATTTTTCTACCTACAATCTGTATTTATTTCAGACCTAAATTAATATTTTATTAACATAAATCCCTAAAAAAAAAATACATATATGAAAATTTCCACAATTTTGTAATTAGGATATCGAATTTCTATAGTAAAATAACAAATTACAATCATTACCAAAATTACATGGTCATAACCTTAAAAATGTATTTAAATATTTTTTTTTTATTTGGTATTATTTCCAGTTTATTGAAATTAATGATTATTAGATTAACTAATTTCTATATAAAATACAACAGTCACAATATAATCACAAATTATGTTGATTTGAATTTACTATTACAGGTAGTATTCTATCTATATTTTCAATTCAATATCCTGGCAGATAATTTCAAATAATATTTATATACTTTGTATTTTAATATCCACTGCAATTTTCTGAAATTGCAAAATCCATGACTATTTACATATTATATAAAGCACACATGCCATTAGAATATTTTCTAAAATAACAGAATTTTCCTTAAACTATAATAATGTATATGAAATTATTTACATACTGGCATACTATAAAATGATACTGACAAAATATACAAAAACGTATTTTGAATAGAAAATCCTTATTTTCACTAAAAAAAAAATGTTTTTTATATATATAATAATTACATCGAATATCTAATTGTACAGGATTACTTTCACCATCTCCTTCTCGGTTACTACCAACACATGTATAAATACCACTACGTGCCCGACTGACATTTTGTAGTACAAGACTTTGGTTGGCAACGATTATTCCCTCGGCGAAATTGTTTTCCAATACATTACCCTGCAACAAAATTTATATTAAAAAAATTTACAATAAAAATTTGTGATACAAGGATAATTTTGTATGAATAAAAATAAGGATATGAAATTTTTGTTTCAAATAATACATAAAAAAATTATTATTAGACTCATAGGTGTAGTTTAATAATTTGATTTTGAAAATTAAAGATATTTTTACTGTGAATTCTAAAGATACTATAAAAATATTCAAGATATAATAGAAGGACATTTTATATTTAAATTTTTATAAACGTATGTAATAAGGAAAACAAGGACATTTTAAATTAATTTAAGAAAATTATTTTTCAAGTCTTTAAAAACATGATATTATACAAGTATATAAATTTTATTTATAATCGAAAACTTACATTATGACGCCAACTAACTTTATACACCCATGGATTAGATTTTATGTTGCATTCGAAAAAAACATCAATGCCTTCACGAAATGTTGTATTAATGTTTGTGCCAAGCTCCAATGATACAACTGGGATATCTGCAACAACAAAGAAAAAAAAGAAGGAAATTATTAAAAAAGGTTCATGAATATTGAACAAAACCATTGGATACGATAAAAACAAATTCAATTTTTATAGTTTTATTGTTATTTAACTAGAAAGTGGAACGACAACATTTTTTTTTTTTTAATATAGTCTGATTAAAAGTTTTTTTTTGTAGTTTAAAAATATCTGTAGTCAAATACTTCAAATAGAAGTAGATATATTTTAACATAGCTTAAAGATTTTTATGTAAAACTAAATACAAGTAACAAACTCCGAACAGTTCATACTGAAATATGGAACATCAGAAAGGAAGGATGTAGATCTTAAAAAACTTTACGTTACAAAATCAATTTTTTATTTGTATTATGGAGATATAGCTATAATTATACATCCGTTAATTATGCTTTTAAATTCTTCCACGTATTATGGTAATGGAAAGCTCGGTTGAAAAAAAAATAAAAATTACTCATATCAATTTTTTTTTACGTTTCCAAGCCTTTTTGACACTTGGGAAGTACGCGCTTCCACTTGGACTTATCCCAAGTTATTAATTAGATCAATGCCGGCACTCGCTAACTAGATGAAAATGATTCAATGTAAGAGAACCCCGTACTACTCAAGTCTGAAATAGCTTATAAATTGAAATCTTTCGAACGCAGTGTTAGTTATCCATAAAAATGGTAGCACTAGACCTAATTATTGTCTGCTATCAATGAATTTTTGGCACACCGTTTTTATTTTGCAATCTAGTACTACAGATTTAATATTTTGCGTTGGTGTGGAATAATTTATAAAATTTATTTCTAATGGTCTAGGTAGAGTTTTAAAAATTTTGTATAACTTCCTTCTGAAATGATGGATTCCTGAAATTTTTTACACTACACATTTTAACATACTCTAAATTTTAAGTTATCCCGATGTTAGCATTTTTTTATAGAATCAGTTATATATTTTATTCGGGATATAATTAGTTCTTAAACACTTTAAGCTGATTTTTTTTAGTAACACTAAATCACAGTTTCAATTTGTTAAAATATAGTTTTTCTAACAAATTAGAAGCACAATGAAAGAAGCATAATAGCGTCTACTATATTATGTATATAGAAAGGCTTCAATTTTTGAATTTGTATTGCTTCTGTTTTTAATTCGAAAATCATTTTACCCCAGAATTTCAATTTTTACACTAAATTTACATTTTCATTATTCCTAGTACGCTTGATTTCTATATTTCAGAATAAATAGATTACATAAAACGATTTTATATGGCAATATACGTAAAGTGATATTATTCCATATAAAAATATATAAATTTTTCAAGTTTTCTTTAAATTTAGAGTACAGAAACTGTGTACAGTGTGTATCCCCTGTGTAATTCATTTAAAAATCACAGTATTTCAACCTAAACCTTGTAGAAAATAATGTAAATTCAGGTAAAATGTAAATTTGTATCTAATAGATAGTGTGTGTCTATAATATAAAACATAATAACCAGTAGTTAGAATAACTATTATGTATATTTCGAATAGCTATGAGTGTTGAAACGGAGGTAAAATTTTTCTGGATCTTTTGATATCGAAATTTTTTAATTTTCTGTTTTTTCTAAAGTTTTGGTAATAAAATTTGGTACATAAGTTTGTTTAGTGGTGGTCCTGCCAAATTTCAGGTACGTAGCTACTGTAGAAACTTGAAAAGTTTAATATTTATATTACAGCGTACCGTAATTATTACCCGATGGCAATAACATTGAACACAAACTGATTTTGTAATCTAGATTCTACTTATGAATTCGGTATTTTTAGTGGGTCTCAATCAAAATTTCGAATAATCATGATTAAACATAGTTACGAATAAATTACTGCCCTAAGTTAGCAACTTTTTTTCAATTTTCTTTTCAATATTTTATTTAGGATAGAGTTTTACAAGTAGCTAGTAGAATTTTCAAAATGTATAATGAAAATTAAATAGAAGATAAATTATAGCGATCTTTTAACGTTGTGAGTAACAAAAAGTTTTTATATTAATTATGATAAAATCTCCAATATTATAACAATGAAAAAAGCCTGATATATTTACCCATTTTAATTAAAGTCAATTCCTTAAATCCCTTTAAAATGTTAATTGAATTTTTTTCTAATCAATCAAATTATTATTAATCTTTATATACATATTTCAATTCAAATTTATTCATTTCCAATAAATTCTAAATAAAAAAAAAATTATATCCATGCATTTTTATATCCTTAGCAAAATAAATAAATAAATAGAAAGCTAACCAATTTAAATGAATATTGTCCTTCTATTTCAGATATTCACTATTCACTCAATATTATTTTATATATAAAATGTAAAACGTCATCATTGTATAACTTGCAATTTGCAATAAGAGTCATCATCTTTTTAGTCAACAGGAGACATTATATCCAGAGAACTATTGACATTTTTCATCAATTTATTTGTATTGGTAAAACAATATAATTTTCTCTCCTTTCTATATGGATAACTTCAAATGAATTTTACAAAAAAAAAAGGATTTTTTTTTTGCTATATATTCTTTTTGGTTTTGTAATATTGATTTACCTCATAAATGTTGGATATTTTACATTATTTTGTCCTCATTTTTATTAAAGTTATGCAAACACTATGTATTCAATATTTACATAAATCGTCAGATTAATTATTTTATGACATATAGGAATTTTTATACACTTTTATAATAGTGTCATTTTATCCATCTGATATAAAGTAACTAGTAACTTCAAACGAACTGCAATTGAATACTGCTAAGATTTGATAGATTCTTTCAGTTTTACAAACTATCAGATTTTATTTCAATAATTGAATAATTTTTCAACTGATTTTGGTAAAATGAAAAATAAAAGAGATGTCAACTAGATATCAACGACTGACATTAACTGAGAAGCTACACTTACACCAAGGGACTGTTTATGTTCGAATTTAAATATTTGAAATTAAGTAAGTGCATGTCTGTCATTACTTCAATTATAATCAAACTGATTTTTAAAGGAATGTCAGTATTTAGTAATAATTCTTATATGTATGAGAAAAACGTAAATTTTAGAATTCATAATAATTGCGTAATATTATTTACATTACAAGCTGAATATATTGAAAACTGATAAAAACTCAACTGACAACAATTTATATCTTAAATTATTTCGTTTAAAAAGTACTTTATTTTCTTCAACCACTTCACTTATTAAATGCGGTGTTAAAAATTGTAAAAAGTAAAAATTTATTTATTTTTTATTTTGTTGGAAATAATAACTTACGATATATATCAAGTTTCCATCCATCTTCCATACCAGATTCTGGTATCAATGTTTGTTCAGCACGACAGGATAAAAATTTTCCTCTATCATCGATTGTCGGCGTAAATGTTAATATTGACGTTGTCTTATTTCCGTCTGGATTTGACTATAAAAAAAAATGTATCATTGTACAAGTATATAATTGAAAGGATAATATTTTGTTAAATTTTTTTACTAAAAATTGTATAATATTTATTAGTGCAGAAATATAATTGGTAAAAAAAGACAAAAGGACATGAAGTAATTAGAAATTTTTAGTCAGATAGAATAAGAAAACTTATTTTAAAATGATGCAAATTATAAAATATTTTCTGTGAATTGTTTTTTTTTTTTTAATAAAAAAATAATTAATTTGTTACAGTTCTCAGGTTAGTAGTTAGTTACTGTATAGTGAAATCTTGCACATTTACTTGAAGGTATCTCTAGGAAATTTTTCAATAAACATTTATTTTTACTTCTTAATACTTTGTTTTCAAATACATTTAAATAATATAAATTTTTAAATATCAAATTATAAATCAAACTCTTAACAAATCTCTTAAAACTTTCAAAATTTTCAAAATTTAGTAATTTTACAAATTTTACTTCAAAACCATTTTATAAATGAATTTTATTTCAATGAAGTTAACATAATAATACTTACAAGTTCATGAGTATTTTTCATTGGAGTACTTCCTTTCCACCATGTAATCGTTGGTGGTGGTCGTGAACCAATAACATCACAACTTAATTCATATGAATTATCAGCTGAAAGTGGTCGATTTTCACCTTGAAGTTTAACAAAAAGTGGTCGTACTGCAAAAAAAAAAAAAAAAAAAATTATATAAAATTAGTGAACATTAAATGTTAAAATAAATTGTAATATTGTCAAATTTAATGATGAACACACTTACAATTCATATCTAATGTTACAGTGCTACTAATTGGTGTTGTTAAATTATTATTTGATGCTTGACACGTCAGTTGCATATGAAGATGTTTTCTTTTTAATTTAACTAACTCAAGAACATTACTGACTCGGCGATCTGACAATGCCATTGAAGTATCATCAAGTAAAGTGTTTTCATGCCACCATGTAACCTTTGGTAACGGACGTCCTGCAAACAATAAATACAAAAAAAAAATTATATAAAATATTTTGTGATGATTTCTAAATTACGTACAAAACATGACAATATCAGGAAAAAAAATTCTAGAAAAATATATTTATATAATAAAAATGACAATGAGGAAAAATAACAAAAAAAAGAAACATGACATGTAAAAAAAATTAAATATAATAAAAATAGAAATTCCCCCCTTTAATTTTAATTTTTTTTTTGTTTTTTTAAATGTTCAAAGCATCAGAAAGTAAAACATCAGAAAATATCTCGTTTTTAGAGTATAGGAGGATATCCTTTTTTGTTCGGCATCATCATGAATACGCAATTTTTTCGTGACACAAACAATAACACAAAGATAAAAAGTACACTTTTTTTTTGTGTTAACCATGTGTGAAATTAAATTGTACTATAGGAATTGTCTACATAGCGTTAGTGAGAAGGGGTAAATACAAACAAATCAAAACCAGACATTTACGTAATATTATCTCCAAAAAGAATGGGCAACAAATTTGTTATTTTTTTTTGTTGTTTTATTAATGCTTGTCTTAGCAAAAATCTAAAATAAATTAGAAATTGACTGGCAATTTTATTTTCCCCCAATCCAAAAAATCATGTCAGTTTAGTTAATTGTATTAGTTTTAAATGGAATTCCAATTTAGATGAATTAAAGTTAAGTGTAATAAATTAAAGACAATTATATTAAAATATGGTAAGATAACTAACTATTCCAGTTGAATGGAATTTTAGTAGATAATGTTCATGTCCAGATTACAACCTCACTAACCTACTAAGATCAATATTTCAATTTTAATAAATTAGCAAATAATGCAGCAATACAAAATTAAGATTATCTTAATCGATCAGTTAATGCTTCTTGAAAGTTCTAATCCGGGCCATTTTCTACTTTAACATAATTTTAATAATATAGTTTTAGAGGCTTCTGAATGGCGTTGCTTTGATTAGTTTTTAGGTGTTCTATAGATCCGGAGAACATTTTGTATAAAAGTGGTTAAAGAAAAATATAGATTTTCCAGGGTTGGTACTAGTAAGATAATGTTAATGGAGGTAAAACATACAATGCGAAGAGTACTAAAATGAGCTAGCTACCAAGAAAGAATATGCAACCGAAACTCAATTTTCTTTATGTTTTTGTATGTAATAAAATTTCGAAAATTTTCTATTTCATGTAGTTTCTATAAACATTTATAATAATTTAAATGAAACTAATGCCATTTTCCGAAATCTTGAGATAAAACTGACTTTAAATCTTAAATTTGTATTTGTAATTCAATCACCTCAATATGAACATGTCTTCTTACTCAAATTAGAATACGAATCATTTCTTTTTTTCAAAATATTGAGTTTCCAATACATTAAATAAATTAATTTATTTTATGTTGGTTTATTTATTTATAATTAATTTATTTGTAATATTTTGATTTGATAGAATGTAGAATCAAATATTGTTAGAAAAACTACCGACTCTCTAAATAGCTGTTGTGGTGATATCCAATCAACCACCTGAAGTAAAGAATTTAGGATTATTAGTATTATTAAAATATGTTACTTAGTTGTCACTTGCCAGTATAAAATGACAAACAACTTACTTTGAGCGACAAAAGCGAAGCGCCAAAATATGCATCGGCGGCAAGCGGAAAAAGGAATAAAAATTGCAATTAGCGGCGCAGTCATCGTCAAGGAGAAAGTAAAAGAAAATTAGCTTGTGGAGGAAGTCAAAAAAGCTACTTCCTCATTTAGAAGAATCTCATCGTGTAGAACAGAAGAAAAATCAGCGATCAGCGTTCATTTATTATACCAGCAACAAGATATTAATATTTATATATATAATATCAATTGGAAAATACTTACGAAAGTATTCCGTTTGCCGCGTATTAAAGTATTATTAATATTCATACGCGGTTATATTTTTTATAAGTAAATTATCGTGATCAGCGGAACAAGGTATTAAAATATAATCATTGTTATAAGTTATATTAAATAATTGTATTCTAGTTATTAAGTACCTGAAGAAAAAATAAATATAGTGCCTTAAGGAATGTATTTTGGTGTAAAATTATTGGGAGAAAATCTGAATTATCAAAAGCTACACTATTGGTACATCCATTAAATGATGTAAAATTCAGTGTAACTACGGATGCATCAAATACAGCAGTTGGTGCCGTTTTGCAACAACACGTGGACAACGTGTGGCAACCATTAGCGTTTTTTTCGAAGAAGTTGACGCCTACCGAAACTCGGTATTCAGCGTTCGATAGAGCGCTACTAGGAGTTTACTTAGCGGTTAAGCATTTTAGATATTTTCTGACAGGTAGAGAGTTCACGATATATACGGACCACAAACCGCTGGTATACGCCATTAATTCTAAATGCGAAAGGAGCCCAATACAGTCAAACCATTTAGATTATATAGCACAATTTTCTGTCGACATACAGCATGTGAAGGGGAAGGATAACGTAGTAGCAGACGCTTTATCACGGTTAGAAGATTTCCCGATAGATGTAGTTGACAATACAATACGTTCCATTTTCGACGCACAGCAAGATGACGTCGAACTAAAAAACATGATTCAGAAAGAGTCAACGTCTTATAAACTAGAGAGCGTAGGGGTACCGGGATCAGACATAAAATTGTGGTGCGAAGTTTCATCAAATAAAAACCGTCCGTACGTTCCGTCAACCCACCGTCGGGGAATTTTCTAACAATTACACAACATCACTCACCCTGGGATTCGTAACAGCAGGAAATTAGTAGTAGATCGATATTTTTGGCCATCTATGAATCGCGATGTAGCAGTGTGGAGTCGCGAATGTGTGCCATGCCAACGATCGAAAATTAATCGGCATACGAAAGCGCCATTCGAAAAATTCGACCTTCCTAGTAACAGATTCGAACACATCCACATAGATCTAGTTGGACCACTACCGCCATCCGAAAATAAGCGTTACTTGTTAACAGTTATAGATAGGTACACACGCTGGCCTGAGGCGTATCCGATTAGCGATATTTTAGCTGAAACATGTGCAAGAACCTTGGTAAATGAATTTATTTCGCGTTTCGGTGTACCAAGCAGATTAACAACGGATCGTGGTAGTCAATTCGAATCACGGTTGTTCCAGGAATTGACCAAACTCTTAGGAGTGCATCGAATACGAACGACTTCGTATCACCCACAGGCTAATGGAATCGTCGAACGATTTCACCGCACCATAAAAACCTCAATAATCGCTCGTGGAAAAACGAAATGGTCCGAAGACTTACCAATTATATTACTGGGTTTGCGTTGCGCCATTAAGCAAGATCTTGGGTGTACACCAGCCGAACTAGTGTACGGAAGGAATTTGAGTATACCAGGTGATCTAGTAATGAACGTTCCGGACAGCGAAATAACACCAGGACAATTCGTGGACCGATTAAGAGAAAATCTACGTAATCTGCGTCCGACCGAAACGAGAATTGAACAAAAAGAAATATATGTTCCAAAAGATCTAAAAACGTGTGAATTTGTATTTGTTAGAGTAGATAGAGTGCGCCCGCCACTTACCGCACCATACGAAGGTCCATTCAGGGTTGTAAAGCGGTTGAGGAAGGTTTTTATAGTAGAAAAGAATAAGAAAAATGAAACAGTATCGATTGATCGTGTAAAACCAGCTTTTGTAGCAGCAAATATAAATCGTAAGAAAAGAGTAAGATTTGTGCTTAAAGTAAAATAAGGCTGGATGAAATATAAGATGAAGTAAACCTATACGATCAAAAGTTTATGAAATATTATATTGAATTAAAATTAAATTATTTGAATTTGTTAAAGCGCTTCGCTGGAAAGGGGGTGATGTGGTGATATCCAATCAACCACCTGAAGTAAAGAATTTAGGATTATTAGTATTATTAAAATATGTTACTTAGTTGTCACTTGCCAGTATAAAATGACAAACAACTTACTTTGAGCGACAAAAGCGAAGCGCCAAAATATGCATCGGCGGCAAGCGGAAAAAGGAATAAAAATTGCAATTAGCGGCGCAGTCATCGTCAAGGAGAAAGTAAAAGAAAATTAGCTTGTGGAGGAAGTCAAAAAAGCTACTTCCTCATTTAGAAGAATCTCATCGTGTAGAACAGAAGAAAAATCAGCGATCAGCGTTCATTTATTATACCAGCAACAAGATATTAATATTTATATATATAATATCAATTGGAAAATACTTACGAAAGTATTCCGTTTGCCGCGTATTAAAGTATTATTAATATTCATACGCGGTTATATTTTTTATAAGTAAATTATCGTGATCAGCGGAACAAGGTATTAAAATATAATCATTGTTATAAGTTATATTAAATAATTGTATTCTAGTTATTAAGTACCTGAAGAAAAAATAAATATAGTGCCTTAAGGAATGTATTTTGGTGTAAAATTATTGGTAGAAAATTGACAGGCAACTATACTGTATAGTTATGTAATTTTGTTGAGTTTAATTAGTTGGACCAGTTCCTCGTTTAAATATATAATTGTCAAATATTTTAATATATTTTTTCAATAATTTTATTAAAACTTTTAGATATATATAATACTAAAAATTGGTGACGCAATTATGAATTTTTATGTAATAGAAAATCCAGTCAGTTTAGTTGTATTAGTTTTAAAAGATGAATTAAAGTGAAATGTAATTAATTAAATAATATATTGAAGGTTAAATTTAATTTTACTGAAAATCTTAAAATGAATATTTTATATATATTTGAAATAGGTCGTTTATGTAAATAGTGTCCTTGTTTTACAATCATTTCCTATTCCTTGTTTTTGACGAAATCTTTCCAATTTGAATGATGGGTTAAAAATATTTGCTGTAGTTGTTAAAAACATAACAAATTTCAATATTTTTCTATAGAATTATATTGATTTTCGAGGTGTTTAATTTAAGAATTTAGTTTCTACTAATAAAAAGTAAAACTTTTTTATGTTTTTATGTTTTATATCATTAAATTTAATGTATAATTTTTTATTTTTAATATATTTATTATTATTTAAAGAAGAAACGATAAATTTATTTTAAATTATGTTATAACTGAATCTATCTATGAAACTTTACATTACATTGAATCGCCACTTTTCCAAAAATATTGCTAGCTAGTTTTTAAAATGTTTTGTAGTATTTAATGTAAAAACATAAATTTTAGGTAAATCATAAAGTTTCTAAAATTGCATAGAATTACAATTAATCTAAAAAATATACACAACAAGTAGGCAACTATGAATTACATTTTGTATTGAATATGCTTTTGAAATTATTATATTTATATTCATATTAAAAAAAAAAATGATTAAAAGGAAAATGAAAATTCTTTACTGTTTTATTTTAATATACATACTCTCTGGCTGAAAATAATCCCATTAGAGAATTGAAAAACAAGAGACATGTCGTCTTCCATTTTAATAATAGAAAAGCTGTTAAAGCAAGGGGAACGATGACGACGATACTTCGTATTATATAAGTGTTAAGTGTATACATGTTTTTTTTTTTTTTTTTGGTGTTAAAACACAAATATTTTCACAAAATTGTAAGTACGAGATGATGGTTTCCAAAAGGTTTTTTTTTCTAAAAATTCCTTAGATTCTGTTGGAGTTTTTGGGGGAGTTTAAATTTTCTTATTATATTTTTTTTTGCTTTTTCGAAGAGATTACAATTGGGGTTGACATTAATGATATATGTTTGCATACCAGAAAACTTATTATTTTTATATGCTGGGTACTCATTTCTGTATAGTGTCATGTGTCAAGTGTGCCAAAAGAATATGTATGTAAAAAAAAAACTTTGTATTCTGTAGCCTCCACGAGCGTTATAACAAAATAAAAAAAATTGTATACGCATAGAAGATATAAATTAAAGAAATTATTATGAAAAAATTTAATAATTTTGAGTGGATCTTGTCTTAAGTTAGGTAGGTAATGACAAAAAAAAATTAAATTTGTAGACATGAAGTTAAGCAGAATCACGTAATTCAGAATTAATTAGCTTCGAAAATTAAATTTTTTTTAATGGCGTCAAAATAATGTCATGGCGAAAATGTCGGTGAAAAAAATAGTGTGAAATGCTCAGAAATGATATGGAATCTGAATTTTAAATATTGAATAAGAATTTTCAATATTAAAAATTAAAATTGTAATAGAACAAACAGGAAAATTAGGATTCTATTAAAACTTTTTAATGTTATGGGATTTAAGATGATGTGAGTTTTATTGTTTTGCATTTGCTTCATGTTATTCTACGGTTTTCACTGCATTCGGGACGGTATATATTGCCGTCCCGAAACAAAGAACACCTTGAAATTATGTTATTTGTGATTGTGTCGATTTGGCCCATGTCATTCTAAGCTTTGTCAAAATGTTGCAGCTTCGAAAAATTGTGTTGTAGAATATTTGCTTTTTGTTAAGTTTCTTTTAGATATTGTTTCATTCTGGGCTTGTTACCGTTCATTAAAAACACTAATTTGACCATTTTGTTAAATCTTAACATAAAAGATCAAAATAAATTATATTATTGTATGTTGTATGCTAAATTCGTCTGGAATATTCTATGCATTACATTAGTGCACGTTCAGGTTCAGAGAGACTGAACTTGCTATAGATGAACCTCTCCTGTACAGTTGTTAGTTCTTAGCAATTCGTAGCGTAACTCTGAACGTACACTAAAAAATTCTGAACGTACACCAAATCTTTAGACTCGAAAGGAAAGAAATTGAATCATATAATATAGAAGCACAATATGTTTCTGAAATTATTAATATGTAGCTAAAAGCTCTACGTTCTTTCTGAACGTGCACTTGGAACTTATGATGTAATTAATAATGTAAATACTTTGAACAAAAATGACGTACATATGTAAAAAAAATTAATGAAGCAGTTCCAATTATTATGTATATATATAAATATTAATAGTTATCCTCAGCAGAGGATGTAACTATCTAGAAAATATTGATTTAAACATCTATAATAGTAATATTTCAATATTCTGATCCCTTTTATTATTTATAAAAGTTTTGTTTTATATAAAATAAAAAATAAAATTCTGTTCTAAAAATGCACTTCTATAAAAGTTAAATTTTTTTTTATTCTTCTATTGCAGCTATGCATGTAGGTGTTTACCAAATTCAAATTTATGAATAATGTTTTTATGCTTAAATTGTTCAAAACAATGAAAAATTTACATAAAAGCTAGTTTTTTTTTCAATGTTTTTATACAATTTTATATTATTCTCATAATAAATAAATAAATAATAATAATAATAAAAAAAAAACATTTTTTAGAATTATTACAAGTACACTTCTTCTCTATAGAATTGTTCGTTATATACAATGAAATTTTTTTAAATGGATAGCATTATTTATTACATATAAAAAAATATCTATAGCAAAATGAGAAATTATTATTTATGATTGTATATTCCCCTCCGACATAAACATTAACAAAATAAGCATAACTTTTTCGGAACAATTGTTTAAACACACATTTAAAATGTATATTTATGTATATATGAAATTATGTTAGATTTCTTCTATAAATTTCTAAATGTTCTTTATGATAAAAAAGGATATTGCAATATGTCATTTATTTGTCTATTTTTGTAAATGTATTATATAAATACATCATAACATTAAGGACAATAGAGAAAATGTATTGCAATTAATAACAACATAGAATAAATGTTTCTTTGTTGTTAAGTGATTGCAAAAAAAAACATATTATATTATATACATATGTATTAATAATATTTACTTTCCGTATTCCGAAGTTTTTCGAAGCATTTGCTATGTGGCAAAATTTGACACTTCCACTTTTTTGACTGATTTTTGTGATTTTTATGTTCGGCATCGGAACGATTGATCTATGCTTACCCCTCTGTACATAGTATGTTTTTTTTCTTCAAATTAATGAAATGTTACCAAACTTTAAATTTAATATCTGTCTCTACAAGAAACTTTTTGAAAATAAATTTAATTTTTTTAGCCTAAAAGTAAAAAGTTTACATTATACGTAATTTTTATTCAATTCGTATTTTTTTAATTTACTAAATATTTTCGTTTTCGTCACATGAGTACTTAAATGTCGTATATAATTTATTTTCTGTTTAATAAAATAAAAATAGTTTTATGAGATTTGATAAGAATAAAATTTTAATTTTCAGAATGTTTAAAGTTGAAAAAATGAAGCTCTAAAACTGAGATAATTTAAATTTAATTATCTCAACCAGAATAACAATAATGACCAGAGCATAAATTCATGTAAGTTATATTTTTATTCAATCCATCAGTATATAAATATATCTTTTTAACATTATCCTTTTAATTTAACTTTAATTATAAATAAGACTGTAATCAACGACAAATTCCTTTTCGATATTTTATTAAACCATAATTTTTTAATCAAAAATAAAACCATTATATAATATGAAGTCATTACATATATATGTATTATCTACATAATATACTTATGCCTCGTAAATTTAATATACAACATCCTATTGAGCTCATCTAATTTCAATGACTTAATAATGGGATATAGAAAAAAGGATAGTCAACTATTTAGAATAAGATTTTAGATTATATATACTAAAAATGTTATTATAACAAGAACTAAACGAAAAATATATATCAAATTTTATGTCATATATATAATGTATAGCTATATACCGTCAAAAAGGTGCGATAAATTTGAAATATCAAAACCAGAAGTTTCAGTAACACTTAATAATTATCGTACACTATAATCTATAGTAAAAAGCTTCTGTTTCTTTAGTCTTTATAATAATAATATTTAATATTATAATTATATTCTAGATAATAAAGTGTTATCATTAAATATTCTGAAAGAAAATTATGTTTTTTTACTTTATATGTTTTTTACCTATTAAAAGCACAGGTAAGCTTCAAAATATTATAAAAGTATCCATTATCACGTACCCAGAAACGATTTGGAATATAATACAAAATTCTAAATTGTCTTAATATTCATATTTAGAAGAAAAAGGATATAATAATAAAATGTCATCTAAGAGTTTTAGTAATTTCATTTTTATTTTTTTTTGTGAATATTTTCCTAATAATCTTTATAGATTCAACTTAACTTTAATTTCTGTTTATACGAAATAATGAAAATAGTTTTATATTATTATAGAGAAAATTATTTTGAAATTAGTAAATATATACTTAAAATGCTAAATATATTTTGGTAAACGATATACACTAGAACTAGAATAAATTAATTGTATTTAATTAAAATAAAAAAATTCTCAAATATAGATTATTATATAAACCGAAAATATATTGAAACTAATTATTTGAATAGATTTGTATAATTAAATTCTAAAAATACGAAATAAAAAATATTATCTTCTTTAAGGATATTCTTAAGACCTACTACACTCGTTAAGTGAAATAAAAATAAAATTATCTACGATTAATTCAAATTATACATTTACCTATCATGGGAGAGTTATTGAAATTTGCGAAACGATAAAAATTATCATTACGTTTATGTATTTCCATTATGTTTTGCAATGGAGTATAAGAAGAACAAAAAAAACGTACGCAGTTTTATATTCTGCAAAAAAATTAAGGTAAATGTTGATAATGGCTTTTAAGTGAGAAATAAAGATAAAAAATTATTGATTCTATTTCGCATAAAATAAGTATACAAAAAAAGATTTAATTACAACTTTAATTTCTGTATCTTTCCTTTTCGAATCTGTAACGTTTAATTTATTAATAAATTTTATACACAATTTTTGGAATTGAATAACATGAAAATATTTTAATTATTTAATTTAAATTGTCATTTAAAATTAGTTGGTATTTTACATTTAATCTAATTAATAACAAAACGAAAAATCAGATTAAAAATGGTTATGACGCTTAGTATTTTTAGTTTTGTAATGGCATTAATAGAAATAGAGAATGTCTTTAATCCATCAAAATCGTAACTATTTTTAATTCACTTTTCGATAAATTGATTAGATTAAATTAACTAAGAGTTATTTAGAAACAAATGTGTCATCTGCACTCTGCACATCAAAAACTTTCAGATCCTTTGTAGAAATATTGGTCGATATTCATGCTTCTGTAGAAACATAATATTAAGATAGGTAAAAAAATCGTTCCCCAAGACTTCATCCTTTTTCATATAACTTTCTCAATCGTGTAATTAAAATATAAATATAAAATATGTAATTAATAAAAAAGGAATTTTCCACTATAAATTTATATACCTTGATTTGAATATTTTGAATGTTCTTCAAAAATTATGATCTAATTTTTATTATCTTCAAATATTCAGATACAAATTATATAAATGTACCGTAAAAATAACAACAAAAACAATATTTTTTATCTTTAAAGAACCCCAGAATAAAAAAAAAAAATCCGTACAATAATTTTTTTTTATTATTTATTCGTTAGAGGGAGGCAGATATTAAGCGTTCCGTAATCCTTGCAGTGTTCTACTGTGTGGCAAGCTTTATTTATGTTGTCTCATATATCTTTGAATTTTTTTACTGTTCAACACATTTAAATTTCCTTTCCCAGTTATTATATCCTTTTTATATACAATTTTTCGTTTTTTTTTTTTAAATATAAATTTGTTTCAAACTCAAGGATTAGTTAATATTAAAAACTTTCTCATTTCTGGGGGTTACATATTCATATAAAAAAATATATTATTTTTATCTTTTGCGAAAAGAATAAATAGCCCACACATTCTTGTATACCTAATAATTTATTGTGCCACAACACCACCAAAAATAAATAATATGAAAAAAATGATAAAGGATTCTTTTTTTTAAGTCGTTGTGGCGGTAAATAACTGAGTATATTAAAGAAGATTCAAAAAACAATAGATGAGAAAAAGTGTTAAAAAATTACTTACCACCAGATGAAACGCATGTAATATTTATAGATGCTCCTTCGTTATATGGACCCAATATATAGTGAGGTACATGACTACCGCTATCATCTAATAAAACTAAATTTTCTGGTGGAACTGTAAATAAAATTTTGCAAATTATAAAAAAAAAATTATATGATAGTATAAATAAGAAAGCTATAAAAATATCAAGAAAATTTGTAATGAGAAAATTACAAAATTTTTGTTTTTATATTTTATAATGCAATTATTTATTCTGCAGAAATCTAGTTAATTTAGTTTACTTGTTACTCTTAACTATTTTAATTAACTACTTATATCAAATTTTTAATATTATTTTGAAGGAAAAGTATGTATAACTATTTTATCGCATGAGGGAAAAACATATTTTTATTTAATTATGTAGTGCATTTTGTAACCGATGTAAAAATAATCTAATCAAGCTGAATAATATTATATAAAAAAAAATGTTACATGCAATCTTAAATATCTCATAAAAATAAAAATATTAAAATTTATCATTTGAGTTTGGTTCACAAATTAAATAATCCATACCAAAAATATATCGCATGATACAAAAATTGGCTAGTAGTAATAACTATTACTTGATTTTAACTGGACGAGGAATAGAATCAAATATTAAAATAATGAAATTTTTTTGCATACGTTTTACTGTGATAATGCGTTTCAATGAAATTTTAAATTTTATTAGTTTATCACAAAATTTATCGAATTTATATGTATTATATAAAAAATTACTTCTATGATTAAAATACATTTAATTTTTAAAGAATAACCCAAATAATATTTTTACATAAATATTTTTATTTTGTGTGAAATAATGAAAATGTATTTTATTTATTTTTTTGAAATTTCCAATTTAAGATTTTCTTTTCCATAATATTTTTTTGCAGCTCTCTCCATGTAATAATAACAAAAAAAGAAAAAACTTAGAAATGAACAATTCGAAATTTAATATTCTACAGGCTTTAATTTTATATAAATAATATTTTCTCATATATAAAAAGTTTGAATTTATATGAAATTATTATTGTAGAAGAAAATGTAGAACATGAGTTAAAAAAATCCTTCGTATATTTCATAAGAATAAATTCAATATGAATTTTCATCCTCAAACTAACACACATATTTAAAATTTTTATATACATTTATATAATATGGGATATTGCAAAATAAAAGGATCACACAAAATGAACAATAACTAGAAAAAAACTGTATGTTTTTAAGGAATTTATGGATAAAAATGATGAAAAACAGGAAAATTGGTTTTTTTTTTATCTCTTACATCTAACAATGTTACGAAAAGTTTTTTTTTTTTTAAGGAAATCAAGTTTATTTATTTCTTCATAAAGGAAATATAAATGTATATAACTGAAAATTGGTGTGGGTGGAATTGGTAAGTATTTTTAATGTTTACAGACTTTTAAAAAGAAAAAATTATCATCCTTCAAAATGCAGAACGAAAAATTTAATATATTTTTCTTTTCGAAAGTATTTTTTTTTTTGTATTTTTTTCATCTAATACTGAATATAATTTGTAAGGACGACAAGAATAATAATAATGACGAAGTGATGAAATTTTCTTTCTTTTATGATGGGAATAATATTTCCACTGTTTTTTGTATAATAAATATTTTCTCAATGAGTATTCAAATTAAGCTCATTATTATAATGTTGTGTTGTAATTGTAAGAGATCCTTGATGAAAAAAAAAAATATCTTTTAGTGGATATGTAGTCTGTGTTTGTGCATTGAGTTTAAGTACGAAGAATTCAAATTATTTTGGAATTGGATAATTTGGTAATGCAAAAAGTAATGCAAATTAGTGGAAAATATTGAAATGAAATTTGTCAAAAAAAAATTTAATTTGTTATTTATGGAAATTCTGAATATTTCCAAAAGAAATATGGAAAAAAAAAATATAAAAAAAAATTGTATGGATTTCTGACTTAACTTAAATTGAAAAATAATTATCAGAGGAAAATATTTAAGACACATAAAAAAATTCATATAAATATGAAATTATAAGAAAATTTACTCTCAAAATTATTTATAATCCTTTCCAGCTAAATAATTTCAAAAACAAATTAAAATTTAAACTTATTTTTCTGACCCTAATTTATATAATCACTAGGAAAAAAAAAAACCGGACTTAAAATCCCATAAGATATTAATATTATAATTTATATAAACTTTTAGGAAAATGTATTTTAAAAAGTTATGATACAACGGAAAATATAAAAACTTTATACTCAAAATGAATAAAATAAAATATTTTTTATGATCGAGTTTATAGTACAAAACCAGCAGGCAAAAATAACATAGCCATAAAATGTTCGTAAAGTTTCTTTTAAAAAGAGCAAAACTATTGACCGACAAAAAAAAAATCCTTTTACACTTAAAAAAAAAAAAATCTGTGAAATATTTTTCTAAAATTATACGAAATTTTCTTCTTTTAATGTTTTAATAATAGTGAGTTTAAATTTAATTTCTTGAGTATTGTTAGAAATATAAAATTAGGAAAATTTAGAAAGGATATTTAAATTTAAAATTGTTATTTCCATATATAGTTAAAAAGTTTTTCAAAACTTGTTAAAATTTTCTTATCTTGTACATAATATAAGACACTAATTTGTAATTTCCTTGTTTTTTTTTTTATTATTATTATTTGAGAAAAGTTTTTATTTCTTCTGTAGCACAAAAATTTATAAATGCATTTTAATATGTTTTTAGTACGGGTAAAAAACATGGCAAACTTTGAAATTTATATAAATAAATAATTAAATGAACAAATTTAATATGTTTTTTAACAAAAATCTTTTAAAAAACTTCAAAAATATTAATAAAAAAATATTAAAGAGCGGAAGAAGCTTCTACACAATATCAGATTAACTAATTGCAGTTATAAATGATAGCTCACATCGACGTTACTATCATTGGCAAACATTTTATCATGAAAATTCGTACACTAATATTTTGTTCGCAATACAGAGGACTTGCCGATACAGCGGACATTTCGATGATTCAATATTTCTTATGATATTCTATATAAAATTGATTTCATTACAAATCTCCTCAATTTGTTGTTATTTTTATATCTTTAATCAAAAAATATTGTTATATACTTACTAATAACTTTGAGTTGTACTTTTGAATTTCTTGTTGGACTTTTTTGGAAATCAACTCGACATCTATATGTACCACTGTCTTCATTTTTTGTATTTTTGATTGTCAATGTTGCTGGATTACTGCCAATCAAGAAATATGCTCTTTTATTAAGGATATCTTCGTCAACCCAATGTGAACCATTCTCAAAATGTTTATCTCGTCTATCAAAACTGTATAATTTTGAAATAGAAAATAAATTAATATTCAACAAATTTAATTTTCTTGAAATAATCTTACCTATAAATTGGTTTTGGTAGACCTTCTTTATACCAAATAACTAGAGCTACTCTGTCCTCTGGCACCGGTGGTGTAATATTACATGGTAATCTACCTAATGTTCCTTGTACAGCTTCAGATATAACAAGAGGTCCTGATAATAATTATAAAGAAATAAGAAAAAATTTCAATATTACAAAATAAGGATAAAAATAAGGATATATTTATATATGTATATATTTACATTATATAATTTATATTTTAACAATTATTATTTGAAAGATTTTACAAGTTCATATCTTTTTATATTTTTTTTTTATTTATGTTTAAGTTTAAAGGATAAACAGAAAATATTTTGTAATTGTATAATAAATATAGGATCGCCCCCATAGGATTTTGGTTTGTATTTATAAACATAATTGGTAAAAAGAGAATTTAAAAGGAAAATATTTAGATAAAAATTGTTTTACTTAATAAAAATAAATTGCTTTGAAGATAACTAGAAAATGTAAAAGTGTTACAAAAAAAAAAATATTTATTCCTTTGGGTACATTGAGTAAACAACTTATTAGTTGAAGCCTTTTTATGCGAAAGTGATTTTTAAATTAAATTGATTTTTTTTTCATTCATATTTGAAAAGTTTATTGAAATCAATCCAATGAAATTTGATAATTTTTTATTTAACGCTGTAAATCCTGTTTTAAAAATTCATACGAATTATAAACCTGACAAATCCATTTAAATTTTCCAAATTCCGAAGGAACGAAACTATTTTTATTAAGAAAATTTTAAAGATTTTTATATTTTGAAGTAATCCTGTAAATATTTTGAGCATATTTGAAAGGATCGATTTATGTATATATATAAGACCAGCTGGCGGTTAATAAAACACCTTTCGACCTTATAACGAATAACCTTTCCTTATGAACTATCATTTTTACAAGTTAACTATTAAATGTCTTCGATTTACTATCAGTTTCCGTAAAATCATTATGCAATTTATGCATGATCTACAATTACACATTATTAGAAGTATGTTTATCCAATCAGATTTTATTACTTAATTTTTAATACATATTTTCAATTCAATAAAAAATTAGTGCAAATTACATTAACCTAAAAATAATTTATCTTGTGAAATTATCAAAGAAAAAATTATTTTTAATTAGATTTTCCTTCGTTTAACTACTAATAGATAAAATATTTATTAAAATATTATCCATCAAATACGAAAATATTAAAAAAAAGGATTTGTCAAATAAAAAAATCATTTTTTTAAATAGCCACAAGCTTTTAATAAAACTAAATTTGCTATATAAAAAAAAATCTTTGCGTATATTTCAATTTAACCCAAAAATTGTAAGAGTAAAATTGATATTAATTTTTTCGTCCTTGGCAAAAAAACATAAAAATTTCTTTAGCTTTACAAGTTTTTAAGAAAAAAAATTATTTAAAGAAAAAATATTTTTAAAAAAATATTCTTTTTTGAAGTTTTTTCTTATGAATTTTCCTTGAAAAAAGTTTATTATTTATTTGACTTTTTTGTCATTTAATCACAAAATTGAGAGGGAAAGGAACAAAAGAGTCCTTTTTTCATTATTATATGTATACAGTATTTATATTATATAATAGTAAAATTTATATAGAAAAATATTAGCGAATCCTTTTATATTTGACATCCTTTTTCATAACTTTTAAGAATTAACATGAATATTTTTTTTTTATTTACTTAACAACGAGAACATCATAAAAATATAAGAAAAATTCAAAGCAAAACAAAATGAAATATTTTTTTTTATATTAAATTTATCAACAAAAAAAAAACTATATTGCTATTTTCATTTCACAGAAGGGTTTGAACAAATAAGCTTAAGGATATTTAGTATATAAAATGAAAAAATCACAATTTTTAATATCGAACAATTCTTTTAACAAGTAATAAATAGGTGGGAAATATTTATTATTAAATTATGTTATAAAGCTAATTTTAAAATATTTTCTAAATTAATATGTATGTAATTTTTAGATTACTGCATTGGTTGCATAATTGTTTCAAATACAGTTGAATAAATCTTTTGAAAACATTACATATTATATCTGTGAAATATTTGTGCCAATTCATATCCAAATTCTAGATTTCTATCATTACCAATTACAAAAAATCTGTTATTGAAATTATGTTAATGGTGGTATTATCGCTGGTATTACTTGAAATAAATACCATCTATAACAATTTCGACGTCCTTTTACTAATTCAGTTCTACAGTATCATCAAAAGTAACACATATTTATATTTTGCACTGATTACATTATATTATTAAAATTCATTTGAAATTATTTGAATTGTTTCGATTCTCAAGTTATTGTGAAATGATCGAAGTGAGGTTAGATCATATTATTGATAAAAGAAAAACGAAGTAAACTCGAAGTAGGATCATCAAACCAACATAATATTATATCTAATTCATTATGTAGTTAATTCAATCAAAACAATTCCTTATGTAGTTAATTCAAAACATAAGATAAATCTGTAAGTCTATCAATATATAAAAAAAGATTCTAAATGATTATAATTAGCTACCATTACTAATTTACTATTTTCAAACAAAAAGTATAAATATAGTAAGGATTGCTAATAATATAAAATCTTTATATTCAATGAAATACGCAAACCTTCGATTAAATTATAGTTATTTGATTAACTTAAAAAGAATTTGCATATTTTGGTACCAATCTGCGTCTATAATTTCTGAATTAAATTTTAAATTCTAAAATTTAAGAGAAAATATTAAAAATTGTTTGTAGATCTAATAAAAATTAGACTATACTCGGCTGAAAGCGTGCACTCGTACTGATTAAATTATGCATTTCGCTAAAATAATTGTCATAGTTTAAGTGAAATAATAGAATACAGTAAGGAGCTATATACAGTGAAGAATCTTACAAATGCACAAATACACAAATATCTACAAGTTGCTCAATTTTATTTCCATGAAGTTTACAAAAAATTAAATCACAATATCAGTCAGACTCACTTTAATGATGTGTACGATAGAATATTAATAATATGGACGTACAAAATGAGAGCACGAAAGGACGACGTAGAAAATGCACTCTATAAACTTAGTAATGAAGAAATTGTACTACATTTTAAAGGTAAATAACAAATTCTAAATGGGATCATTGTTACATAATGGAAAAGTTGAAATTAAGTCGAAGTTACTTTAAAATCTAAGAATTTGAATATTGAACCCATAAATTAAACTATTAAAAATCAGTTATTCATAAATAAGGCTCGTTTTATAGTTTTTCAAGTTGTAAATTTTTATTATTATTATAATTATTTTAGAATGGCCACTTTCCAATTAGATAAATCTTCAATAAATTTTCACGTTTACAACTATACAAATAAAATTATTTTAATTTTTGTTATATTTATTATAATAACCAATGAAAAATTCATTCAAAGTCCTATAATTTGGAAAATTTTCAAATACTTTCAATCAACGATTTTTCCTACACAACGATATCATTTAAAATCAACTTAAACAAAAAATAAACTTTAATAAACCTAAACGGAAGAGTAATACTTATAAAATGTAATCTTCTTTAATAGTGTGTACCCCATCAGTTCTTCCTTGCAAATGTTACATTTTGTTTTCAATACTTTTTTTTTTACTTTCCCTTTATAATAATAATAATAATAATAAAGAAAATATTGTAAAGCAGGCAAAAAAAAATAAACAAAATATTTGGATAATCGAAGTAACATTTGGTCCTGTTGAAATTGTTATACAAAAGTTCTTAATATTATACGTAATTTCAACAACAAAACCAGCTGATACAGCTTTTTACTAGAAGATGGAATAATAAAAATTGTATAATAGAATTTCTTAGATATTTTTTATTTTTTGTTTGTATTTCTATACATATATACAGAAATAATTGATCCTTCAACGAGGACTATATATAAAATTGTGTGTCAAAGCAAGCAAAATAATAGAATTTATATTCTTGTTCACCAGTCAAAAACTATTAATACCGATTAAGGATATTTTATTATAATCTTTACAATACAAAACGAGCTTTATAGTAATAGTTTTTCTATGTTTTTTTTGTTGTTGTTGTTACTTCTTGTCTTTACTTTTCTCCTGTTTACTTTTATTTTTATTATTATTATTATTATATTTTTTTTTTCGTTCGTTGTAGATACAAGATTGAATAAATATATTGTATTACAAATACAAATACGTAAATAAAATACACAAATTTTGTAATAGTTAGTTTTCGTTGTATATTGAAAATAAAATATCCTGTTTATATATAGGTCGAAAAAGGTTCATTTTTGTATCTATATCGATATTACATTTTTAGAAACATTATTTTGTACACCTTTTTTTCTGTAGTTTTTGGTCTTTGTACAGATATTTTGTTATAAATAAATAAACTATAATTTTTTTTTTATATGCTGTAAGGATATTGTTCATAACCTTGCATGCTAGTGTTGTTTTAAGAATGAAATTATTTGTTATTATATTGTGTTTTGTATTAGATATTAAATACAAAAAGTTGAAATTATATTTTTCGAAAATTATAATAATTTGGGTCAAAGCTTATATTGACCCAAATTATTATACAGCGATTTCAAAAATATGTGCGAAATTTAGACGCTTAATATAATTCGGAAATTTTACCAAACAAACCGACTTTATTCGGATTACAACTAAAAAATAACATTTGGGTGCCATATTTTTTTAATTGAAATGTAAAGAAACATTAATTTGATCAATGAACCGATTTGTCTTGTTTATTACAACATTTTATAAATTTACTATAGTCCTCATAAAATTACCGAATTCTCTGTTCTGGATAGATAGAAAAGTAAACTATTAAAAGTACTGCCATATCGTTAAATGTTAAACTTTAACAATCGCTTGTCCGATCTGGAAATCAATAGTTACAAGACTATGCATACATGCTGTCAGCTCAACTTGATTTCCTGTGTTTTAATTGACATATATATGTGAAAATTTGATATATTTCTAAGGAATAACATACCTAAAGGTGGATTCATTGTTTCGTCCGACTTACGACGAATTTTTTATATGAAAATTTTAATTTCTCTCATTTTTTAGGTTTTATTTTCGATTTTTTTTGTACCTCAATTTCTTCAATTTAAACTTTAATGCGGCGCATTTTTGAAAATTCAAAAATAAACTTCAATTGAATAAAAAACAATCGTCATAAAACATAAATAAATATAATTTTTTGATTTTTTATATAATATATCTAATAGAAAAAATAATTAAAAATTATTTAAATCAATCGACTTAAATCAATTCTACTTAAAAGCGACGAAACACTGAATCCACCTTAAACGACATCTTCTAAATGAAAAGCTGTATAATTTGATATTAATGTGATTTTATAATTTAACTTTAGTAAATTTGAATTAATTCCCATTAAAATCGTAATTTTCGTCTGAACTTCGACTTGTTTTTAAAATATACAAATTCAAGTACAAATAATAAATTATAATTTCCTTTAATTATAGTACATATCTACAATTATAACAAGTGACTTAAGTTTGATGCTTGATTGTCAAAAATATTATCGTATTTTCATTACCAATTCTAAGATGGAACTATTTTTTTCTAAGTAAAACTTTCTGAATTAAAATTAAAAAATTTTTTTTTTTGGATTTGCTGGAAAGCTTAAGAAATCTTTGACAAAAGGCTAGAAATAAATTAAAGATCAAAAACAAATTCTCATAATTGCGAATATTTAAAATTTTGGAAAACGGAGAAAAGTTTAATATTAATTTTTTTTTTACATATTCGAAGATGATATTCCTTACTTTAAAAACATAAAAGCAAATACTTTTGCTTACAAAACAAGGCGAAGTTCAGAAAAAAATAACAATTTTAATGGGAATTAATTCAAATTTACTAAAGTTAAATTATAATACCAAAAATAATAATTTTCCACTAAATAAATATTGTTGGGCATCCTTTGTTATATAAATATATTAGGTTTTGTATCCTTGTTGTACAATTTTTTTATTATATTATTATCATGTAAGTTTTTACATTGATTCTAAGGGGAAAATAACAATCAACACAACAAGAGGATTCCTTATAATTCATACAAAAAAAAAAATTAAAATAAACTTAGAAAATGTTTGCTTGTACAAAATAAATTGTTGAAAATTTTCAATTCAAAAGTGAATTCCCAGTTTTCTTTAAATATTTTAAGAAAATGTAAAATGAATAACTAAAATTTTAGATGGAAAAAGGATAATTAAAAATGGTGGTACCCATGTCAATAATAAGAAAATCGCTGATGATTTATTTATATCATATGAAAATTCTTGTATACAAAAAGGTTTTCTTGTATTTTCGAGGTAAAGTAGATTTTATATAAAATAATTCATTGATTAAAGTTTTGAATTTAATTCCAAGTGGTTTCAAATTAATATAAGAATATCTTTTCAATAAGAGTTTGGGTAATAAATAGATTACTTAGCATTATCAAAATGGGGAAAGAATTAATTATTTTACTGTCTTTCAAATTTCTAATTTACTTTCATTTTTTTTAAAATGATTTGTTTAAATTATTTAAGGAAATTGTTTAATTTATAATGAAGAATTTACATTTATAATAATTTAATATTTTATTTATATTTTCCAGAAAAAGTAAATATATCTAATGAAACCGAAAGACGAATATAATATAAATTTTAGTATTTCTTATAGTTTTGTGGTCACAATTTGTGACACTACTGGTAAATAATTAATTTTAATTTTGTATTTCAATGGTTTCGATCAAATACAATTTATCATTCCATAAAAAGCAAAAAACGCATCATATTCCGAACACAACATAATGTTAAACGATATAGATTAATTCTATGAAAGATGTAATAATATGATTGGTGAACGAACTATTTTCATAACCAAAGGATTCGTTGAAGTATTTTGTATTCACAACATAAATAAGAAATTTTGCGATGCTCTCAATCGCAAGTTCTTTAAATAGTATGAAACTAATGGAATGATTTGAAACGTATTGTGATTTTTTCATAAAGTATTATATAATTTATGTTATTGAAAAATAATCAGTTTTATAAAGATCACAAGTTCCAATAAGTTTTAAAAGACATAAAATGTACTTCATGCAGGTTAGATTCCCATAAACCTACTGAAAATACTAATTTAGGTTAACGAGTCACACAACTAATCTTTATACCAAATTTAATTGAAATCGAATAAAAATTACTTTAAATTGTTTTCTAGAATTTATAACATTTTCGTAGGAAGATATACACTGCTTCTAGCTATTATGACAGTTTAGATTTAATACAGACACTACTTGTTAAACTCTTAATGGCCGCCTATAATATTAGTTGTTATCAATATATTATATATCTGAGCCACGTGTAATACAGAGTAAACTTCTCCAGAATTTCTGCTTATTCATTCATTAGGTACTTTAGCTTATGTTGATGACGACGAACAATATACATACAGTAATGCCACTTTAGGATATTTGAACTCTTCAATTTGCATAGCATTATAAAACGTAGCAGTACATTGTAAAGATTTGTCAGTTAGTTAAAAATTAGAATCTGAAATATTAAAACCAGAATTTAAATTACAAAATCGTGTACTAAATATCATCTATTTATGAATATTAACATTAGATTAAAATATGCCACATAATTATATAAATAAAACGTCATTAATTTAATTTTATATATAATTAAGTAAATTTATAATATATTTTTCCACGAAAAATTCTACCTCAAACCAATTTCACTTAAAACAAAAATCTACAATTTTCATAAGCAGTTTCCTTAACAATTTCCATCTAATTAAGTTAATTTAAAAGTATACCATAAAAATAAAATTTTAATAAATTAACAAATATTTTTTTTTCATTTAACCAAATCAACTCAGCTCTAAATTGCCAATAATAAAGTTTTTTTTTTTCAACTTAATGTATTTTTTTTTCCTTTATTTCTTCGTCCTTAAATTTATCATCAATTAAGTAAAACTTAATCGTAATCTAATGAGAAAAATTAAAGAAATCCAAAATTAAATAAACTTTTTGATTGATGATAATAAATAAATAACTAAAAGAATTTGTATTTTTTTTTTATACATTTTTCCACTTAAACAAATGACATAAAAATTCTGAAACTTTTAATATTTTCTGCCATATAACAAAAAAAAAATTTCAGCCTACACGCTCAAACAAATAATATAATTTTGCAACATCGTAATATATAAAAAAAAAAATATTAAGTAATAAGTCAAGGAAAATTTGTGGTTTCTAAAGGCACTTAGCCATTTATGTTAGGATATTTTTGTTGGCAACTATATATAACAAAATATTATTCATAAAAAAGAAATTATTTTCATATTAAATATCCTGAAAATAAATATAAGTATTTTCAGTTTATTACTTTCTTAGCTTTTAGAACTTATTTTTATTTTATTATAACCAGATACATACAATGAAGAAAGTACAGTAAAAGTAAACTTTAAAAATTTTATAGTAGACAGAGTGACTAATGATGACGCAATCATTCATTTTAGGTCATAAGTTTGGAAAATCTTAAATGAATTTCCGGAGAATTGACTGTTAACGATTAAGAGACGTTTTTCTGACATTTATTAGAAATTGTGAACATTAAATATAACATAATAAATAAATGTTTTGAATGTTATACCGTATTAAAAAAACAGAAAAGTTTAATTTTAATGTCAGGTCACCAGTCGTGTATTAGTCGGTCCGGAGTTTCCGGTTCATACAAATTTTAACCCTGCAAAGCCTATTCACCTACTAACTAATATATGTATTAGTAATTTCGTGTATTTATGTGTGATTGTCATATACTTATAGCAATTATACTTTAATTAAGAATATTTTTTTTTTTAATTTTTCTAAAATCCTAAAAATGATATTCTCTGCTCATCGCAATGACGATAATTAACAGAATTTTGACCTATGTTAACATTAATATTATACAATGTCCAAGTCCTAATAAAACAGTCATTAACATTTTAGTTACATGAGTTCATAGAATGTTCCAGTTCTATTAACCAACCCCTAACAAAATATCTACTAACTATGTAATACATTTATTATGTTTCACAAAAAAACGACTACACACTTTAGTCATGTTTAATTACAAAACCCTGGAGAATTTTCTTTCCCAACATCAGCCAATCATATAGTAATCATATTGTTTATGTTCCACGAGATATTTTACATTAATGAGAGTTAATGTTTTATAATGTTAATATCCTTTTATATTGTATATAATATATATAAACTAAACGAGAGCAAAAAAGGACATTTTCTATTCAACAAAATTAACAAGCATAAATCTTCTTTTCTTCTCCATTTTTCACATAATGTTATAGTTAAAATCTTATATAAATATAAAAAGATAATTAGTCCTAAATCCACATTCAAAAATAAGAATATAAAAATTAGTATTACAGAGAATAAAATTTTTTATTTATTTTCATATTTCATATTTTCCTTGTACAGCATTTAAATTCCAAAAAAAATAAAGTTCATTAAAATTCCCCAACAAAAAAAAAAAAGGAATTTTATTGTAAAAATTCCTCATTATAATTCCTTTAAAATTGTAAAAAATACAAAAAAAAAATCAACTGCAATTCTATGCAAGAATATAAAATTTTCTATCTTACAAACCTCAAAGAATTTTTGTTAATTTAAAAAATACAGAAATATTCATATAAAAAGTTACCCATTTCAAAATCTAACCTCACAAAGTTACAAAAAGATTTACAGAAAAATCAAAAAAAAAAAAAAAAAAATATATAAGAACGTAAAATTATAATTACAGAAAACAAAGAACATATAGAAATAATTTTCCAATTTTGAAAATATGGAAGGACGATACCGCGTGAATTCTATTCAAAATGTTACAAAATCAATGTACCATAGTAAAGAGAAAGGCGGGAATGCTATGGTAAAGGCGGAAACAAAAAAGTTACTTTTACTAAAGAAAGTAAAACATAGAAAAAGAGTCAAAAGATTTTTTTTTTTTTATTTTATATTTTGCTGGCTTAAAAACTTTTTTTTTAAAGAAATAACCAAAATGACCAAAACTTTCTGGGTAAGTCTTGGGTTACGCCCTGATAAAAAAAATTTCAAACTCTGTCGTACAGCACAGCAAAAAAGTTTTTCTTACAGAAAAATTATTCGGTTTTTTTTTTGTTTTTTTGGTCTTTTTATTTGATGACAATTTCAGAAATCGATAAAAATGTCCTGCGGTTACATTATAACAATTTTAAGATCATCTTGTTGACTTCTTATATTATTGTAATTTCAGAAATGTTTGTTTTTTTTTCAACATGAGCTATAAAAAATATGTGAAACGAAATTGTAAGATTAATGAATGGATATTAAAACCAAAGTATACGTGTAACAAATGTAATTTATTTAAGTAAATATTTAAATTGTTTTATTTAATAATAACGAATTTTGTTAATAATTTTATATTGTACTTGTATAATGTAGAAAATGAAATAATACCAAAATTGTAACAAATAATATGTCAAATGCAAATCAGCAATTAAACCATAAAAATCTTCAATAGTTTATAAATAATTATTTATTATGTAATGAATTATCTGAATGTAATGAATGTAATTTATTACGAAACATAACAAATGTTAGTTACACTGATAACTAATCGGAAATCATTCAAAAAATATATTTATTTATGATATAATTAATTTAATTAAATTATAAATATTAAATTGGATTATTACACAGCTCAATTTACTACGAATTTGTAAGTTACGTAATTTCCTACATGTAAAATATAACCGAAATTATTTCTCGTCCAATTATAATCCACATACCTTTGAAAATCAATGAATCTAAACACAAATCTCTCGTTGACCAACAAGGAAAGCTACTACAGAAATTGAACAATATTGAATGTCCCCTAATGCGAGATAATTTTAGTAGAGGAGTCAAAATATTGTTAAATATCTTGTCATTTCTGACAGCGTTCTAAAGTAGTAGGTCAAATATTATTAAATTTGGTTGGTAATAATGGAAACGAATAATAAAAGATCAGAAATTTCAACGAAAATGTTTAATTAATTTAAAATCTATAAATTTTTTACAATATTCTTCCGACAGTTTTGGTTTGGTTTTAACTTGTTTGATGGATGGGGAATGGGAAATCCTATAGCTACCGTCGTTATTTCTATGGGCTTCGATTGGACTTAATATACAAAATGACCATCAAATTTTTACATTTCATTAGTAAAATGTTACATAATAACGTTACATTACTACTGATTGTAACTTTCGTAACTAATTCTATTCTTTATACTAAAATTGATAATGCTAAACATAATAAAGTTATTTTAAATTAAATATTTATACTCAACGATTTATATTCTAAAGTCTATAAAATCTAAAAGGATATTCTAAAATACATTTTAATGGAATAGTAAAAAAAAACACGAAATTATAATCCGACAAGTTGAATACACAGACATATATAATCACTAAACCAGAGAAACATAATTTATATAGTTGAAAGATACATTGTCTGGGTATAGTAAGTGGGGCGGAGCAGTTATCTAATAGTTTGGTATTTTTTTCATTCGACAGAAAATTTACAATTTCACTAGAAATGGATAGGGCGAAGGAATATCGATAAAAAAAATATTATAGAAATGGCATTAGAGATAGGGGAAAAAAATATCTTTAAAAGAAAATATTCAAGTTTTTTTTATATAATTATAATATAATAATATAAAATGAATAATACTAATAATAATAATAATATATTTCTTCATTTCGATCAGTCGAAATGTGGCGGAATTGAATGAAATTTCATTAAAATCGATTTTAATATAAAAAAAAAATTTCATACATAAAACTGCCAACAATAATTTTCAACTTTTTGATTTTATTGGGGAGGAATGGGGGTTGAAATATATATATATATATAAAAAAATATAATATAAAATTTTTGTGTAGGAATTTGATAATCTGAAACAAAATCTAATGGGTTGGTTTTTTTTTCTGGTTCGGTGGGATGATTTTATAATACTGATCTGATTTGGTGTGAGGGAATAAATTTACAGATTTTTTTTTTCAGTGACAGCGGAAATAGCTTTCAAGCTGATGCGATTTTTGTTTTTGTTTTTTACTATGCCTAAGATTTTTTTTTTTATGTCAATTTTTATGGTAGCCGGAAATTTTATTTTTATATTATATAAATACAAAAAAAAAATTGTTATATTAAATTTATTGAAGTTTGGTTACAGAATATTTTTATTAGATAATATTTAAATAAATAATAATAAAAAAAATCTTATTGATATTTTGGTAAAGGATTTTGTATTTACAAATACAATTTTTGTTAATAATTTTGTTTTTATGGTTATAATAAAAAATAGTTTGAGTTTTTTTTTTTTTAATGTGTCAGTCAGTTAAAAAAAATGTTTCAATAAAATATTTTAAAATTAAATTCATGTTTTTTTATGAATTGTTTTTCAATTTACATTATTTTATTGGTTAATTTTGTATTTAAAATAAAAAATATGTTTATAAGTATTCTGATAATCATTAAAATGTTGGAAATAAAATTATTAAATAATTTGAGTGGTTCTATTTTGTGGTTTTTGGTAGTATCATTTTTTTTTTTATTTTGTGATTTATAAATCAATTTGTGATAAATTATGGCCAACCACATATAGAAATAGAAATATTTAATTTGATATTAAATCTAAAATAAATTCATAATTAATGTAATACAAATCTGTCATAATTTAAGTAAATTGTTAGTATTATATCGGAAATAATCTGCGGTCTAAAAAATGAATTGAAATCTTTTGAAAATATTATGTAATCATAACTGAAAATAAATTTAAATAGATACAAACGTTTTACCCAGCAGACGATCCTGCAAAGAAATTGCATCCTTAAAATACTGTTGGTTGATTGGTTTAAGTTACGAGTCTCATACAACATGACGGTGACAACAATTAGCATATTAGGACCGTTTTTCAACTACTCTTCACTAGGTTTAACTAAGATATAGATTTTAGATCCACCTCGTGGTATTTAGGAACTCTACCATGTGTGTAGGTTTTGTAGAAAGTATTTGTTTGATTGAAGAAGCTATAGGAAAAACGTAGATAGGTTCCTTAGTTCTGAATAATGGTACTGAACCCAATAATTATGTGAGCATTCTTTTGTTGAAAATTCGACCGTTCTTTTGGTTAACGTTATATAAAACTGCTAACAAAATGTTATTTAGCTAGTATTTTTACAAGTTAAAACTATAATAATAATTAATTTTCATTTTTTCCGCATTTATGTGAATAATTTTTACAACCGGTTCGTATGAGGTTAAATAATATAAAATAATGTTGAACTATGAACTACATATTTTTGATTGAAATAAAATGTTTGATTAGTGACAAGTTTATTAAATTTTTCATTAATTTCAACAACAAAAATCCTATTTTAGATATAAATGCGCACACAAAAATCACTATTAAAATTTATATTATTTGCTCATGAATAAGAAAAAATTATTTATCCATGAATAAGAAAATCATATTTTTTCAAAAAGAAAAATTCTTTACAATCTAGAACAGAAAAACAATCAAGATTAAAAATAAAAATTCATTAAAATGAACATACAAAAAATATCTATTAAAATATATGAATATATCACTCCTTAAAAGTATAGTTTAAGTATGTATACAGAAGGATAATGAGTTTCTTCATAAGGTTCTTAAGAACACTCGATTAAAATGCATAATATTTCAAAAAAAAAAAAAAAATCTAGAATTCATAAAAACAACTAAAACAACAAGGAAGACTAGCGTAAAATAAAATCTCCTTAAGACAAATTCCGTATAAGCTATGCAAAAAAAAAAAAAAATAACCGGAAATGGAAAAATGGGAGTAAGATATCACTTTTTTTATTTTGGTTTACGTAAATGTAAACAAAAAACTAGCAATAAAAAAATTGGAAAAGTTTTTTTTTGTATCCTTGTTGATAATTCAACATCCTTATACACTTTAATTCTGTTAAGTACTGTTTTTTTTTTGTTATGCTGTTGATGTGTTATTGTTGTTATCCTTATATGGTATATCGCATATTAAATTTCTTATTTAAGGAGCAAACTAATGAGTTCATAATGTTTCAGGATTCTATAAGAATGTTCAATGAATATGTGTATAGGGTGTGAAGGATAATAACAGAGTAAAAAAAAACTATTAAAAGTCATTTTACTTTTAAAAAACTTTAGAAATGAATATTATATGAAACTTTGTGTTTGATTATAAGTAAAATATTTAGCAACAAAATAAACTTTGTGAATATTTAAAGGATTATTAGTATTTTTAGGGCAATATTGTATCTAGGAGTATAAAAATATAATTTTAATATAATTTCGATATTCCGCAAACAAAAAAAACTCAGTCTATTCCTATATGAGTTTTCCTATACACGCAGCAATAAACTGGGTTTTCATAAAAGACAAAATTTGAAAATGAAAGAAATAACGAGGATGTTATTAAATTTAAATGTATACGATAAAATATTTATGTCGATGTATCTTATTCAAACTCAAACTACCTGGAAGATGATTTTTAATTATTTTGATTATTCGTTTTGACCACGGAATAAAAATATTTCAGAGGTTTCGAAAAATAATTTGAATAGATAAATTGTATCGGCCATATTTATCTAGAATCTGTATATGTCTATTTAAAAAGAAGTTTAAGAGGAACAATTTAAGATTTCCAATTAATTCCTCAGAACAATTCTCTGGGCGGACTCGATACGATGGTGTGTACGAATAATATCAAACATACATTATATCAAACGTACAGACTTCCAAATAGATCTATTGAATTCAATACTGAATTATTATTAATCTGAAAACCTTGTCAAATAGTGAAAAAGGGTAATTCAATTCTACTAAACGCAAAGGGACGGTAGTTATGGAATGGAGTGTCACTATCAGAGTAGGGGAATTTCCCAATAAACGGGGCAAAAAGAGATATCTATGTCCTCTTTTTATGTTTAGTCAACTTAGTATGGAAAACTTTAACCTCTTAAAGCTATTCCCTAAGAACATATAGGAAGAAATATAGTTGAATACACGGAATACTGGCCAATAAGCGAACACGCAAGTATCTTCACCTGCAAGTGTCTCGCACTGGCCAGGGTCATTCATAAATATTTCTTTTATGGCAACCTCTTCCTCAAGGAACCCAATGATATTGTAATACAGACATAATTCATTTCCTGAACATCACCCTGTCGAAAAGTGGTAACGTTTTCGTCTTCTTTATCTATGATACTCAATAAGTATTATTGAGTATCAATAAGTATTAGCTAATCAAAATATAAATTTCCATATGTTAATTTTTTTTTAAATATCAATTACAAATCACAATTATTATTTTTATAATTCCTTTAATTTCACAATTTCGTTATCAAAAAAATCACCTTAAATGTCTCATTCCTGTATCCTGTGTCTGTTATATAAACATTAAATTAGAAAAAAAAAATGTTTCTGCTACCAACACAATTATAAATTGTTTTGTATTTTCTAATTAGCTTTTAATGAACTTTTTCCTGGCTTTCTTTTTTATTCACCAACTTCTTCCTCTATTATAGCTAAAACTTTTTTTTTTAAAACACCAGAATACCAACAACAAGAAACTTTTTTAATATTGTGTTCCTAAAACAAATTACAATTGCTTTTAATTAAGGTCAACATAAAAAATTTACCAATAATAATAAAAAAAAAAAAACAGATAATAAAAGAATTTTGTAATAAACTGAAAAAAAAGGTCGATTGTAAAGAACAATTAATTTGATTATCTTAATTGAAAATTTATGAATTTAAACCTGAATTTCATTTCAAAATTCTGAGAGTATATAATTAATTTATAAAAGTTTAAATAAAATACATAAATAGCAATTAAATAGGGTTATAAATCGATTAAGTATGTCTGGGGGGTGGGTATGGGATAAACAATTTAAGTCTTCGAAAATTTTAATTTTGGCACACTCTTATTACTAAAATTTGTATATATAACGAATACGATTTATATAAGCTATGTATGAATGACTCGGAATTTTGTATTGAACGAAAACTACCTATAACCAGCTTTATATCATAAATGGTAAAATAATTGTGTTTATTAATATCTGCATTATTTATAGCATATTTTCTGTTCATACTTTTGAACGTCAGCTATTGTCACAATTATTTTTGATTATTCCTTGATAAAAATGATTTTTTCTAATACACTGAATTTGTAATCATATGCCGTGCTGTCTGGCCACGAAGATTACAATCGAATCGATTATTTTATAAAACAGAGTGTAGTGCATCCACATGTAAAATAAGATGGAAATGGCCTGCACACATTGTTATGGAGAATATCATAATTTCAAATTATATTTTAATAGAAAAATTAAAGAGATAATTATCCAAGCCGAGATCCATGCCATTAAACTATGCATTCGTGAGAAAATCGAAGAAAATACCGCGATTAAATCATCTACATTCTATCGGACAACAAAGCGACACAATTTGACTACAATGGCCGAGGTGATTTGTGACAGTGGGACCGACTTAGGTCCTATCTGATCTAATAAGATTAATAAATATCACAAATAAAAATTATCAATTTTTTAATTAGTTCTCAAAAGATTCTTTTCCATTTTCATGGTCATATTCATTAGTACTCGTACATCTTCAAAAACTATTCTTTACTATGTTAATAAAATTGTTGTAAAATACTTCCACGGAAATAGAAAAAAGAACTTTCTTAAAATTCCACAAATTTCCTTAAAAATATTGACATGACAATTTACAATTAACAATAAATTCAGCAAAAAGAAAACAAAGATTATTTTTTTTATTGATGAAAATTATTATAAAATAAATAAAGAAAAGAAAATTATTATAAAAAAGAAAATATTGTTAAAAAAAACTCTATATCCTTTGCCTTTCCCAACAAACTTTTATCAAATTTCGACAAATTCACTTTCATCTTAACATTTCCACACATTTCACACACTGTACATCCTTATTTTGATGGTTGTTTTTGGCTGCTATTTAAGTTTTGCGGATCTTAAATGCCGAAAGTAATTATCTAAATAATTATTATATTTTTCTGATTCTTGTATAAATTAGTTTTTTTTTTACTAATACCCAAGAGTTCTGTGTATGTATTTGTATGTCAACGAAAATTTCCAAGGATTTTCACCATGTTTTTAAGATATTTTCCTTTTTTTTTACATCTTGTGTTTTATCTCTACTAAAAAAAAATGTTTTTCCGTGATTTCCATTGTATACGTGTACATGATTTTATAGCCACAAAAAAAAACGGTTTTTCCTCAACTTCTATATTATTAGCAATTTTTTTTTCTTTATTTTGTTATCGTACTTTTTTTCAAGGATATCAGATATTGATTTTCTGTCAGTAAAAAGGACATAGGAAATGACTCGGGTATTTTTTTCAATTTCTGTGAGAGCGGTTTTACAATTTCAGGATTTTTTCTTTTTTGCGGGTTTTTTTTGTCTTTGTTGATATTTTCATTATTTATAATAATATTTTTTTTTTTTTTGGTAGTTTATAAGAAAAATGTCCTTCGAAAATTATATACGGATTATATTTTCTTTGTCAATTATTATTTGATGAAAATTTTGGTTATTTTTATATTATTATAATTATGAGAGGATTAAATAAATAATTTTGCTTTATTTATGATATAATATATTTTTTGTTGAAAAATCTGAGTTTTGAAATTGTATAAAGCTGCTAAATGGGGGGTTCATATAACTCATAGCTAGGTTAATATATTTCTACTAAAAAAACTCTGCTTTATTAAAAATGAAAAAAACTCTTATGAAATTTAAGAGTTTTCTGAGTTTTTCGCATTTAAAATCGTTTTAAAAACGTGCATGAAAATTGAAAATTTCGGATTGTTTTTTTTTTTGTGGAAAATGGAAATATTTATATAATAAAAGTATATTTTTTTTTATAATATTATGACAATTGGGATAATTTTTATTTTTTGAAACATGCTAACAGAATAATATCATGTCTCTTTATTAATATTTCCACTATTTCAATTTACCATATAATAATATTCATAGAATTTTTCCTATGTAAATCCTTATTTAAGTTTTTTTTTTGTTACTGTTGTTGTCATTTAGTCTAATAACACAAAACGATGTACAATACGCAATACCCAACATAAATATCTTTAGAAAACCCTCAAAATATATTCATCTAATTCTATGCTGTCGGCTTTTGTGTATAATGTGAAAATCTTTTGTAAAATTATTTTCATTTATTTCATGTTGGTTACAAGTCACTGGTACACAGTGATAAGCCATAAACATTGTACAAAATTTAGTAATATATTATGTTCTGATAAATAAAATTAAAATCTTCTTTTAAGCAGATTTAAGATATTAAATTTGTTTATAGTAATATAAAATAAATTCATATCTTGTTGAAAGGAATAAAATTTCAAAGTTTTTTATATTTAATTCCGTGAAATTATATGGAAAAATATATCAGCTTATTTTTTATTTTGTATAATAAGAAAATCTGAATTTTGTAAATATAGTATTAAAATTATAAATCATATTATTATAATTTATTTAATTCTTTTCAAGTTATTTTATTAAACATTTTTTATTTTCAATTTAAAAACACTACAATTTCATGCATTTTTAATTAATATCATGATTCTGCAATAATATAAAGTATATTACCTATAAAAATATTTTACTGTGGATATCCATTACAAAAATTTAAACAATTTACAAAAAAAATTAAGTTTACACAGTAAAAAAATAGTTTTTATGATATTTCAAACTGTCTGTCAGTTACTGATTAAATGGTCGAATTTTTAAAAATATTTCTTTTACATTTAGAAGAATTGTTTTTGCTAGGTTTTATTGTAATTTCAATTTTATTTTTTCTATGTATGTTCACAGTAATTTTTTTCTTAGTTAAATGTAACTAGATTCCATCTAGTAAAAATATTTAATTGCATTTACGGTCAGTTATTTATAAAAAAATCCTAAATTCTCTTCAAATCGAGAATTTTTCCAAGTTTTACAATTAAAATAGTGAATCTATTTAAATTTACTGAAATCCTATTGAATACAATTTACTGAAATGCTATTGATATATTCATTTTTTCACCGCAAAAAGTTAGCTTAAAAAAAATAAATATATTTTGTTACTACTTTCTAATTTTTTTTGTAATTAAATTCAGTATATCCTCCATATTTTACGACTGATTATAAAAATTGTTTTTAATCTTTTACATTTAAACTATGTTTATAAAATAACTACAATTATTTAGGTTCTAACTAGAATTAAAGTTATTTTTATTTAGATTATTAGTCAAAAACAAAACTTTTAACTAGATCATTTATTTCCCTGTTATTGTATCGAACATTTCTCTCCATACTATTTCAACTAAAATTATTTAGTGAAATATTTTAACTAGATTTTTAACTAGAAACCTAACAGTTCGAATTCTAGTAAAATTTGAGCTGAATCTAGTTTAAAAAGATTTAGAGTTTTGTTTTACTGCATTATTTATTGTATCGTATTTTTTTTTTTTTATAAATAAAAATTTACAAAAAATCCAAAATCAAATCTGTTAACTTTCCACATTTCCATTATTTATACTACCAATTTTTATTAAGAGAATATTATACAAAATTTTGTAAATACGTACTTTAAAAACTATGCAAAATAAAATCAAATAAAATACCTACAAATTCAGTCATTAAATGAATATTTAAATGCAAATTTCCAACTAAAAGGTTTCAACAAAAACAATAAATTGACCCAGTTATGGAAATTTTTTTATGAAAATACAATTTTTTTTTTAAATTTTTTGAATTAATTTCAAAGAATAGCAAACAAAAATATTGAGACAAATTAATTCAAACAATTTACACACAAAATATAAAAAATATACTATAACTTAACACTTGAAAATATTTCATTTAAATCGCCTCCGTCTGTAAAAATCCTTAACACGAAAGAACCACAAATGCTTAACATTTTTCACTTGCACATTTTCCTTGCTAAAATTTTTAATTCCTATGTATTTTCATAACAGATTTTTTCATTTACCTTAAAAATGGAATAAATTTTCCAAAAACAAAAAAGTTTAAATTTCTTATACTCTTTAAAATCTGCGTTCCCTTTCCCACACTTATACGCTTTTATAATTTTTATCTATGTTTACTTCTTATATCCTGAAAAATATTATAAGGAAAAAAAAAATGGTTGATCGATATAAAAAAGCTGCTTTGTACACATACAAAAATAAAAATCATAAATTTTTTTTATCTCAAATGTTTATGAAAGGTTACAGTTTTTTGTTGATCCTAAATTCTGATAGTTTTTTTCATTTCCAAATATAAAATTTTGGACGTTAATGTAAACACTTGAATTGTGTCAGCATTGAAATGAGTACCTAAAAGTTTATTTCGGATTTAAAACAAAGTCGACTTTTTTTTTTGTGTAGCTGCTGAAGAAAATTATATTTTTTTATAGTTTTGCTTTGGTGTTGTGGTTTCGCTAGTTTTAAGTTAAATCATAATTTTTAATGGATATTTATTTCTTTTGTTTGGTGTTAAATTTTTTCGTGCATAAATAAAGTTTTTTTTTATATACTTAAGGGTTTGAGTAGAAATTAAAAAATAAAATGGAAAATATAAAAAACTTTCCATACTGTATCTACCCGGAAGAATGTATTAAGCGACATTATTAAATTTTTATAGGAAATGGAATAAACTTTCTAAAAGGTTTAAAAAAATTAAGAAGAAAACTTGTTTTTGTCGCTTAAGACATTTGACTTTGTCGTTTATTACAAAAATTTTCGATGTCCCTACAAAATGTCACTTAAAATAATAATTTTCAATCATACTACAAAATAGTTTCCAACTATTTGGTGATAATTACCGACATCCTACAATTTTTATTTAAGAAATATTTCCCAGTATTCCGAAGAATTGAATATTATTGGTGAGTGTTACAAAATCGCAGAGAGTTAAATATTGTTCAAAATCATAGGTGAATATGCCGCAGAGAATATATTATTATTTTTCATATAATTTTTGTGTACTATTTACTAACCGTTTTTTAAGCAAATTTGTTTATTATTTTTTATGGTTTTTTTCTTATACTCGTACTGCGGAATGTAAATCATTTATTCCAATTAACTGAACTGATCCTCTGCGGTACTTGATACATTTTCTATGAATGAGCAGAAATTAGTACTGGTTAATATGGCGAAAAACTTTAGTACCCGAATCTGTGCCGGTGCTCATCATAAAAAATATTTAAAATAATTATAATTTTAAAGTACTACCAAGATAACAAGCTCTTCACTGTAACTAAATTATATTCTTTTTTTTTTTGTATAAAATAGTTAATTACAAAAATAATTAACAGTACTTCATTGCATTACTAAATACTGTTTCAGTACTTCGAAGTATTTCATTGAAGTACAGAGGAATTCAAAAAGTATTTCAAAGTACATAATTACAAATTTTTGAGAATTACTGGATTGCAGTAAAGTAATGCATAAATTTAAATACTGTTAAAATAATTATTTTGTACTGGAAATATTTAAGTACTGCATTAAACTAACTCAAATGAACTATACCTGTATTTTATATTTTATGAAATTTTTAATTTGAGCGAAACCCAAATATACTTTATTAAATTTGGAAATAAATAAGTAACAAAAGTGACAGTTCAAACCCTTCGTTTTTTACAACAAGAGCTCTACGAGAACAAGAAAATAACAACGAATTATTGTAGATTTAAAGAATTACACCGCATTTATGATTTATAACGAAGTAAATATATATAGTTCAAGAATATCTTCGAGATATTTTTATTTTTGCTTCCATACTTGGGCCACTTTTCATTTTATTTAATACTGTACATCATTTGTGAAATGTTTTTCCTAATTTACTACATTGAAAATTCAATTTTGCGTTTAAGAAAATATCATTTAGTAATTCAATAATAATCATTGAGAAATAAATTTTAAAAGTAACATAAAAATTCAGCCAGCAACATTCCATTTCAAATTTATTATTATAATAAACTTCATTTTCCACCTAAAACGATAATATTTCACAAAAAATGTAGAAAATATGATCTAATAGTCTGTAGTAATAATAATAATTATGATTAATTTTTATAATAAAAATGAATATTTCTCTATATTGTCATCTTTAATAGATAAATTTAAAAGCATCAGCCTTTATGGCGGCCAAGTAATAGACAATTTATATGAAAAATGTTTTAAATTTAGAGACATTTTTTCGTTGTTGTTTTTGTCAAATTACTATATAAGTAACAGAAAATGGGTTGAATGTACATTAACATTGATCGTTTACTACATCTTAAATTAGAATTTTACGTAAAATGGAACACGAATGGGCAAATTGTAATTAACAGCCTGGTTCTAGTTTCTTCAAATTGCTATAAAAATGTTAACAATTTTTATTTAATGAGTTGTAGAGTTCTGAATATTTATAATAATACTGATTTTTATGGTTTATAACTTTTATCGAGAATTAATTTCAAAATGAATATCTGGTTGATACCTAATTTTGTAAGTATCGATACATCATGGGCTTTCAAATGGCTACCAACAGTTAAAAGTTTGTAGATAAAGCCACTTAAGATCCGGAGAAATAGATGAACAAAGTAAAACTATTAGGTCAATTTCATCTAGCACAAAAAAGCCTAGCTTAGGTTAGGTTAAGAAGGGTGCGTGAAAATACAAAGTCAAAACGCATCACGAGATATCTCGATGGTTGCAAGTTTCAAAAACAAAACACCAATCCTATCAAAAATTCTACTTACCTTTATGAAGAGATTAATTCTCCACAAAGACCAAATCAGAAAAGAGCCTATAAATCAATAAAAATTATTTAACTTTAAATTTAATTAAAGTAAAATTTAATTTAATTTTCTTCACCTGAATACTTATTACCGTATTCTAATTCTGGTCTATTTCGTATTACAAAAATATCTGTGAAAATTTTTGGGCTGATATTATAAATATATTATGAAATACGCGACGCGAATGATTTAAAAATAATTATATTATAAATATATGAGAGTTTCAGAAATTTGAATAATCTCTTTATTTTATTTGAATTTTTACATTTTGCTAACAGATTTCTAATATAAACCAATATTTATTGATCGAAATATATAATATTTTCCCCATTCACATACTTGTTGTCTACACTAATTCAAATATATTAAATAAAATTTGTTATTCGAATAATCTTCATAACCGACAAACAGCCTCATACAAAATTTACCATAGTGTATGAATATGAATCGATTATTTTTTTTTTATTCATGAATATTTTTATCCTTTTATATGATAATAATATATATAATATAAAAAAAAGCATAAATACCAAAAATTTTATGTATTAAGATTTTTTTTCTCCATTTTGATTTATATTTTATGTTATAATACAACAAAGAAATACGTCCATAATATATTTTCTTCAATACAAATAAATAACAACAACAAAAAAAAAAATGTTTCTTTATCGTCCTTATTTGACTATTTGGATGGAAAGTTTTTTTTTAAAAAAAATATTAGTATATTTTGTACAGAAATATGAATAATAATTAATTTGTTATCTGTCCATTGATAAAACTCAATTTTACCTCTAAAAATACATGGGTACATAATATGGAATTGTATTTTTAATTCCTTTATTTGGTCCTTCACTGATTTTGCCGGAAGAATAGAAATTTTTCAGACATTTTTATCATTAGCAATAATCACAACACAATTAAAAATTTAGTAATATTTTATTTATTGATTTTTTCTACGAAAAACTGGAAGCAATTAATGAAAAATACATCATAAAAATGACGCTTAGTTACTCAAAATTATGCCAATGAAATAGTTTTCGCGGAAAACTTATTAAGAACAGAATGACAGCTGGCCGTCAAACTTATTATTGTCAGTTGAAGAAAATAAGTTTAAGACAAGAAAATTGTTTTCACATTTTTCTTAACCTGCATATAACACCGATCTGATGAGCCAGAGAGCATGCTTTGAAATGTAAAAAAAAAAAAAAAAAGTTGGATATAATAAGATGAGCTTGTTCTGCGAAAAACTAGTTCAATTTCAAGTTTTTTGCTCTACCAAGTGGTTCGGTGGCGCAACGGCGAATTCAAAGTACTATTTCCAGTATTAGAAGAATTTCTTGTCCAGCTAAACGACAATGCTTGATTATTATTTTTACACTTTCAGTACACCGAAATTGAAGATGAGGTAAAATTCTTAAGTGTTTATAATTTATTTGCAAATGTTTAGTATTCGATTTAGATCGTTAAAAATTACACGTACTTCAAAAAAAAAATGATTTGTCTTATATGGGGCTAAGTTTTGACATGAAGAGTCAATGTAGTGTTTTTTTTTAAATTTATTTAATATTTTTTGATACTTTTTACATACCCCTTAAGTTCAATATATTTTTATTTCATTTTTATAAAAATTTAAATAAAAAAGGCATCATGTAAATGTTTCACATTCTATTTTACCGAATAAACTTTATAGATAGAATATATATTTTTTATATTACAAAAACGGAATTTTTCATATCCCGCAAGGACATTCAATATTATAAGACAAGAAGAAAAAAAAAGTTTTTTTTTTCTCTTTTTTGTTTGTCCAAAGCTTTAAATTTTTCTCTATATATATGTATGTATATGAAAAAGTCAACTAAGCTGCTAAATAGTGTAGTTGGTGTTTGGTTATCCTTTTTTTTAAATTTTTGTCGTACTCATAGTTTTTTATTTAGAATGTTCGTTTTGGTTTATTAATATCTACATAGTTGTAAAATGTTTTTTTTTTTCATATTTTACGTCGCCAATGTCCTGATCCTCGGAGAAAGATTAATTTTTATATTTTCAAAAGCCTAAAGTAATTTCAGGATTAAAATTCAACAATGTCAAACACTTTTAATATGCAACATGAAAAATGCAATTAACTAAACCAATTCAATGGAATTAAAGCTTGTACACATTTTTTTTATTAAAATTTGTGGTGTATAGATGAAAAGTCTGCAGTAATTCAATTTATTTGAATTAAAATTTAATTTAGTAAGGTTTTCGTGAACATAGAAGGACCGATTTTATAAAATATAAAATTTAATGAATTAAATATGTAATTCCTATTTGGAAAGACTGACATAAAATATGGAGAATTTAATTAAGTAAATATTATTTTTAATGTAAAATATCTTTGTTAAATTTCCGGAAAAACAATGTATATTAAAATTCGAAAATTTAATCTTAAAATATAGATTCATTATTGTTTGACTATTTGTAAATATTTTATAATATAAGCCATAAGACGTGATTTTATACAAAAGATTAAAAAAAAATTATCCGTGAAAGCTAATTCGAATCAAAATACTCAATTTGGTATTTTTGAAAACATGTCGCGTTCTTTGTTATCGAATCGATATAATTTGTTGCTATAATTTCGATAGAGTTTGTACACGTTTTTATAAAGATAAAATATTTACAGAGGTTTTATAATTATCAATAAATATATTCATTAAAAGAGGCTTTAAGAGGCTAATTATTCCTTCAAACAGCCGAATGTCAAAAAATCATGCATTGTGGAAGTAAAATATGAAAATTGTATGAAATATCCAATTGATCAAACTGATTTTTCTTACAACATTTTGATACATTGAATGAAGAGTTGTACAACCGATTAATATCTGAAGGGACTTTCACAACTTTTAATATTTATATTATAATCTTCTATTTTAGTTATAACTTAGAACCAATCAGAGTTAATATAAAAATGTATTTTGGATAGTTTAACTACAAACTGGTTACAAATATATATATATCGATAAATTTCTTAGAGTTTAACATTTTATTGATAACACTTAATATATAAAATGTTATAAAATATTCAAATATTTGACGAAACCCAATTCATATTTAATTTGACATTCTTAAATTATATTTGATATTTTAAATTTATAATTATCCTACAAATTAAATTTTTGGAAAAATGTTGCTGTAATACTTTCAGTAAGAAAAATTACGCTACCGACATCCATAATATTAAATTTAATGTGAAGCAATATACAGGGTATGCCAAAAAGTAGTTTTAAGTCGAAGAAGGGAATCAGAAGACTCCAAAGCTTATCAAAATCACCCAAACTTATGTTTAGCGATTTTTGATAGTTTATGAGCTATATATTTGTTTTCTATTTATTCTGTTTACCTCCCAGTTCGACGAATTTTTCTTATTGTGGCATGAAAAACTGTGACAGATGCTTTTTTTTTTTTTTTAATTATGTAACTAACTGGGTAATGCAGTGCAATACGATTATATCATTGCGCCGAACATACTCGTAAATAAACTAAAATTGATAAATTTCAAGGTTTAAATGAAAAATAATATTAAAATAACCTTTGCCCAAACCTAATAACTTCCCACATTTTATCAGTTAATTATCCCGGAAATTACATTGCGATACTTTTACGGCTTCACTCTTAAAAAAATAATTTAAAAAGTATAAAATTTGAATTTTTATAGTAATTAAGAAAATGATTAAAACAAAATAAAATGTATTTAAAATGAATTTATTTACAACACGCTTTCATAATCCTTCACCACCCTGCAATGACTTAACATTACTCTTTGTGACACCCTGTTATAATACAGAAATTCTGTTTTTGTAGTATCAAAAGTTAATTTCTACAAATGGTCTACTAATTATTAACTTTATTTATTATCCTTTATAAAAAAAAATATGAACAACCAATTTCATAAGAACATAAAATTTTGTATAATTAATTTATATTTTATATTAAAAATTTATTTTATGTTTTAAAAAAAAAAAAATTTATATTACATAACAATATTTTACATTTTCTAGATTAAAGTAATATTTGAATGAAAATGCAATGCGTACCAAAATTTCTTTTTTTTATTTTTCATATATATTTTCATAATATTTAAATTCTCTTTGATGTTGTTTTACATTTGCATAAAAATAAAGTATGCATTACAAAATAAATAAAAAAAAAAATAAAAACATAAAATTATTTTAAATTTTTTTTTTCTTCATTTTCTTTTTACTTTGGTTGCTTAGCAGTAACAAAAAATCTAATTTAAAATCATCTAAAAAAAAAAGAAAACCATAAAAGTACAAACTCAACATCAATAAAAACATAATTTTTTATAATGTTTTATTCTTAATTTCACCCTCTTCTAATTCATTCAAATATTTATGTTATTTATAAGATGGATAACTTTGAATAATATGAATTTTATGTAATCGATTTTCTTCGTTTTTAACATTTTAATTAATAATTTATAAATATAAAAAAATTATATTTTAATTATTATATTATATGATTTTATTCGAAATTATTTTATAATTTTAATGTGCATATATTTCCAAAAAATGATTTTAATTCGAAATTTGACTTTAAATTTCATCATAAAAGCACCATAAATCTACTTTTAAAGAACAATGAAAATATTTAACATTACACCGAACCGGAGCACCATTAATCGCACCCTGTAAAAAGTTTTTCAAACATACGAAAATTATGTGGTTACACAAAAATTTCATTAATTCAAAAATGAAAAATTAGAGATTAAGGTAGAATTAAAAAAGATTTTTTCTTGTATAATAAATAATGTAAAGAAAATTCTTGGATAAATTTATTAAATTTTAATTTTTAATTAATTGGTGAAAATAATATAAAATTATGGGTAATTAATAAAGGTAAGTTAAAATAACGACGAGTTAAGAATTTATAAAAATTAGCAAATATATTTCACGACACAGTCAATAATAATTAATATAAAAAATTGTTTTACTTATAGATAAATTAATATGGTATGTAATTTCGGGATTTCAACGTTCAAGGGGTAATACACAAAATTTTCGTTAGGAAATTATATGTAAAATTAATATTTCTCATTAAGGATATTTAGAAAAATGTGAGATCTCAATCACAATTATTAAAATAATTATTTGAAGTTATAAGGGAAACGTACCCCACACAGTCGCAGTCTCATCAACATGGATAAAATGCAAGATACTTTTATGGAAATAGAAAATGCAATGAAATTTAAATTTTAGTGGAAATATTTCTATAATTTTATTAATTATAAATTGATAAACTGAGAAATATATAATAAAAATTAAAAGTAAAAAGTAAAGCACTTAAAACTAAGGACTACGAAATACGAGTATTAACAGAAGGTATGAAACATATATTTAGTTATTTGAATTACTTATTACTATAAAGCGCGAAATAAGAAAAATATTGCTAAAATGTTCATACCACGTTGTCAGTACGGTACAACTAACCTAAAATTTTAATTAATTTTGAAATATATGAAATAAAGATTTTATAAATTTATATAAATTTACCACAAATCTCATAAATATTCCAAATATTATTAATAACCATATCACATATTTTTTTATATTCTGCTCTTTCCACAAGTTTTTTTTTTGCTTCCTTTTAAAACCATTTCTGCATCCGGGGAAATAATGTATAAATAAATTTTTGAGAATTTTCTTTTTTTCATTTTTCTAAACATCATTGTATAATTTTCCAACAGTTTTTTTTTATTTAACTTTTTGTGTTTGTGTTAGGAATTGGTTCAAATCCACAATTTTAATATTCAAATACATTAGAGATATCCTTTTAGATCCTTGGTATATAAAATATACTCTTTGATTGTATATTTTATGCAGGATGTCATACATAATTTCAAAATATTTTCATTTTTTTTTTCGAAAGGAAAGTTGGATGTGTGTGTGATCCAGTTATGCAGCATCAATATTTCAGTTCTGCTTCATGTAATCTACTTCATCCGATATTCCAAACAAAATTGGTTATATAGGGTCATATTCATGGTATGATATTATATATTGAGGAGGGATTACTGGTTTTTAAAAAAAAAAAAAAAATTGGTAATGTTTATATTTTAATACATTTTCCCAAAAAACGACGAAATATTGGAAAATCTAGGGGTTCGAAAATTTTCTATACGTCTATACGTAATTTTCTAAATATAAGATATTCTAACGAAATGTAAAATTTTTGTGTGGTTTCGGTTTGATTTTTTTTTATATCGTTATGCAAGTTTTTTACTCCTTTTTTATCGTTTTTAAGATCTTTCAAGGATATTTTGGTTTTCTTTATATAGGAATAATAAGAAGAAATACAAAGAAAAAAATGTTTATATGATTTTGAGTATGTTAAGGGGTTAAAAATTTTTTATGGTGTTACAATTTTCTTGATAAAATATTTAACTTGGAAAATTTGATGATCACAGAGTGCTAACGAGTTAAGTATATATTTCTTTTTTTCGATTGAAGTGTGCTTTTTGTTGGTTATGTAATGTTGAAATTTGAATTTCATGAGGTTTTCTTTAAGAAAAAATAATTGAAAATTAAATTAAGAAAATTCTTTTTTTAAATTTATATAATCTTAATAAGAATTTTATAATTATTGATTTAATAAATAATTATTTATAAAACCGAATTATTATTTTCAGTTTATTTAAATTTCAAATTTGTATTTGATTATAGTACAAGAAATATATTAAAATAAAATTTTAATGTTGGGAAAAATAATAATGAAGAAAATTATTTAATTGAACATTTTTAAAATGTTTTTTTAAATAAATCTCAATATTAAGAGCAATTGTAATACAAACCTAAGTTTGTAACATTTTTAAGGTTTAACATTTTTAAGGTTTAATATATCCTGACTATTTACGTTCTATTAAAGGAATTAATCGACCCAACTTATTGTAAATAAAATTTTCATTGAATTAAATTTCACGAAAACAAATTTATTTTCTACTGGAAATCTTGGCATAATGCCGAAATTAAAAAAAAAAAACGAAATAGTTGATTAACGAAATAATGCAATTTAAAAATATTGAATTAAATTATAGTAAATTATTTTTCTTTTAATCAATATAAATAGAATTCAGGGTGGTTGGCACTGTACGTGGTACAATATTCAAAACAATAAATTAATGTATGATAAATATAATAGAAATTAAAGAAACCAGAAATTCTAATTTAAGGGCGACTATAAATTAGCATTTAAGTTCACGGTATTAAGCGTTCGTAATGATCACACACATTTGTTTTGTAGCACACACATTTGTTTTGATATAAATCAATCAATATCAACTTCTGAAAGGCCAGCATTACAAATTATCTTATAATTTGTAGTTAACTTAATTTTAAATTAAATTTTTAATTTTTTTTAAAATTAATTTGTAAATTTTAAATTCAAATTTGATTTTAAATTTTTCTGAACAATTCGAGTATATGATAAATTCGGAAAAGCTTCAAATAATTAAACTGCAAATAATTTATAATAAAAGGTTTGAATCATATTTTAAAAAATGTGAAAAACTTTTTATTAAAATTTTAAGTAAGTGTTCGATCTTCCATACAATTATAAAATGCAGTATACTTAATTTTCAAACGAATTACCTGAATAATTAATTAAGACATTTACATAAATCAGAATAAATTTGTTATATGTTAATTAGAGTCCATTGTGAAATCTATAAAATTATATTAATATTGCTATTCTGCTAACCATTCGAAGGTCTATCTCCACCAATTTCAATATATGGATTATTTATTGAGTAATTATGAGTGTGGATATCGATTTCGTACGTCTTAGTCAGTGGATTCAGTGGGTCTATTTCAAAATTCCCGAATTATTTTCATTGCTAGACAGACATTCTAGATACTACGCCATTCTGTTAGTAAAGCTTCTTTGAATGATTCAATTCCTTTTCAAGAAAACTTAAATCGTTTTCCACATTCTGTAATTTAAATTTTTTGAAACTTGATGTTGATAAATGTGCTATTACTATATCAAATTTAAGGTAATTACCAACTACTTAATAAAAATCTACCAATTGTGAAATTTTTTCAAAATTTGGAGCTACAATTTAACTTTAAATTGCATTACAATTTTATTATTAATAAAGCAAACTCAATACTAGGTTATATTAAAAGATGGCCAAATGAATTTTCAAATCTTTATATTTTAAAAATCACTATTACACTAGCCTTGTTAAACTTGATCTGGAATACGCTAATTAAATCTGAAATCCATAATTCGATGTTGATACGCGTCGTATCGAATGTATTCAAAGAAATTTTATAAAATTTGCTTTCCGTGAATTTCTTTAGATTAATTCGTTAATCTTGTCACTGTATCAGAAAAAAAGGTGCAGATTGACGACGTAATTTTATTAATTGGAATATTTAAGTTTGACATTGATTCAACATTTGTTTTAAATGAAATTAATATGACTCATGACCATAGATTAAGATCTCCAAATTTGTTTGAAGTAGAATTCCATAGAACGACATAATGGCAAGTTTGAGCGTATTAATAATTCTAGTCGTTATTATAATAAATCAATAATTATAATTTTAGTAAATTTTAAATTTTTCTTTTTGTTTTCTTTTAATGTTATGTATTATAATTTAATTCAACTTATTGTGAGTTATTAAAATGTGCGAATTCAACAGAAAAATAAATAAAACGTAAGCCGATCTGAATGAAATTTGTTATAAATCCTCGAAGTTAATGTTATAAATCCTCGAAGTCAAATTTTGAGTCTACATTCTTAGATTAGTAGCATTTGAATTTCATAATATACTTATGTTGCGATTCATAATTCACAAAACTGCATGAATGTATTAAAATTTACAATAATGTACTAAATATTTTTGTAAGTATATTGATTACTGTAATTACTGTGATTAAAAATTACTTATAGTAATTTGAAGATAGTTTTTTTATACATTTAATATTTTATATGAAATATTTCTGCTTCTCGCGCTAAGTTTAAGAAATACTGATCTAGTGCTTATATATAAAACGGAAATTGCGAATAAAAACTAATTTATTTTTTAATAGGCTTCTATGAATCTGATTTTTATGAGATTCTCACTCATGATTAGCATCATACTTTGTAACTAGTTTAAACATATTTATAATCATTTTGTGTGAATTGAATATATGGAAGAAAAAAACAGAACTTTATAATTATATAGTTTAGTTAGTTAATATCATAAATTTGTAATAGAAATTTAATTCTTAATTTAAGTTTTTTAATTTTGATTACATATTTATATTTTTGTTTAAACCTATTAATTTAAAATAATTGTCCAAAGGCAAAGTAGCAAGTTTTAAGAACTATAATTGATATATTATTATTTTTGATGAAAAAATGCTATATTAACAAGAAGTTAATCTACTAATTAAACTTAAAATGTTCTAAATACATATGAAAAGATAAAAATAAATAAAATATTCAATAATAAATTTAAACTGATAGTAATTCTTATGAAAAATAATTTTTTGATAATATTGGAAAGTTGAATTCAAAAAATAAAATATAGAAATTTTGTAAAACAAGGATGTCATAACTAACGTAATGATATACACTCCAATAACGATAAATTTAATATTTTTTTTTTTTTTTTATCCTTATTCACTCCGCTTGGGAGCATAGGGCTTCAGTGCAGATCTTCCACCTTACTCTGTTCTGTGCCGTTACTTTGATTTGTTGCCATGTCTTACCAATTTTTTCTGCTTCTTGTAAGACTGTACGTCGCCATGTGTTTCTAGGGCGCCCAACCTTTCTGCTGCCCTGAGGGTTCCAATCTAGTGCCTGTCTTGCTATGGAGCTTTCTGCTGATCTTCTAAGTGTGTGGCCTATCCAACTCCATCTTCTCTTTCTAATTTGCGTGATGATAGGCTCTTGCTCCGTAATTTCCCATAGTCCGGTATTTGATATAGTATTTGGCCAGAATATCCTGCATATTATTCGTAAGTATTTGTTAGTGAGTACTTGTATCTTGTCGATGTCTTCTTTTGTTCCTCCATCAGTTGCTATGATACTACCAAGGTAACATAATTTATCAACTTCCTCAATATCCGTTTCGTTTATCTTAATCGGATTAGTGCAGCGGCTGCCCGTGCAACCATTCTTCAAGCAACTTTAGTAAACTATACAGCCATTTGAAGCCAGCACGCGACATTTAAAGCAGTTCTTTGGCACTGCATGATCGATAACGATAACGTGTATACTCTATGTCATATTTTTTAATAAAAAAAATGTGTATATGCAGCTTTAAAAGTCTTTAACGCAATAAAGAGCGGCATAACTACACACAAAGCTTTGCATCGTTCAGTAACTATCCTCAAAGCTACATTTATCCTATAGAAATTTATAAACTTTTTCTTAAACTGTCGTTAAAGATAGCAAATTTACAAAATTTGATTTTAAACGTCCATTAAAGATATATAACGCCGATTTTTTTCTTTTCTTAATAATTTTTTTCTTCAATATTTTAATTTAAAAATTATAATACAGCAAAATATATATTTAAAATTCATTAGTAAAGAAATATGTTTAAAATTGTGGAGTTTATAAACTCAAATTCATTAGCAGTAGTACCAATAAATTGGATAAAAAATAACGAGGTAAATATTATTTTTTATATGTATTATATCATATAAATATTTTTAATCATATATATTGACTAGGTTAAGTGGCATGAAAATTCATCACCAATTTATTCAAAAAAAGGATTATTCCCGAAAAATAAATGGAAGTCATATAAAGTAAAAATCATGACTTCAAAAAAATATGGTTAGTATTATGCAAACTTACTTAAATACACTAAACATTATAAATATTTTTTTTTATTTATAGATTCATATGAAGAGGCGAATTTAGCATTAAGCCAAATAATATTGCTGGACAAAACGGATATTGAAACAGATGATATGGAACTAGCTTTAATTTCGGACACATTTTTAACAACTATAAATAAACCAGTAGAGTTTTTGTCCAGTGATACAGATGAGGGATTTGAAAATCCATTATCTGTAATCAAAGTTACCGAAAATATAATTTTAAAATCTGGAAATGCTATACTACCAGCAGGAAATACCACACAAAATAGTAATGATAATGAAAAATCGTTTAATATTAACAATTCTGTGGTAGCCGGAAATATTTTTGATCAAAATCTTGCATTTCCAGATGAATGTATTGAAAAAAACATTGAATTTTCTGAAGAATATAATAATAATTGTGAAAATAATACTAATAATTATATTTTAATGCCAGCTGCCACATGGCCAGAACTATTAAAAAAAATGGAACATTTACAAATTACTGTGGATAAAATCTTAAGTCAAAATCCAATCTGCAAATGTAATCAACAATTAAATATTTCACAAAAAAAATTTATATCATCAGAATTGCTACCTTTGGAAAATATTGAAAAATTAATTGAATTTGAGGAGAAATTATCTACTACCGATGATTTAAAATCAGATTTTGTAAGTAATGAAAATATTGTTTACCAAGCATTGAAATTTTAAAGTAATTATTTTTTCAGAAACAATATTTGTTGAATAGACTTACAACCAGAGATCTGCGATCAGTGACCAAAATTATAATTTCTAAAGTTTATAGTTTGGATGTACAAAGTAAAATTAACTTTACAGGTGTTAAAGGAAAAACTGGAATAAAAACTTTTATCTCGACAGATTTAATTTTACGTAAGCCAATTGCTAAAAAATAATGAGAACATTTATTTTCTATTTTTACTTTTACAGAAGTAATATATGAGTACGTTCCAGAATTAATTATGCTGACAGAATTGGATGATAAAATCGGAAAGGCTGAGGCTGAATTCATGTACCAACTACAACACTTTTATGACAGGAAAAGGTCAATGCAACGAAGAAATAATTCTCTGGCAAACAAATTAAACAACAATATAAATTCGCAAGAAAATATTCCTGAAAAGTAAAATGTAATCAAAATCTTTTATGCTTAAAATTATTTTAAACGAAATGTGTTGATTACTTTTTGAATTAATATTACATTCAATTACATTTGAGATTTTTGTTTTTAAGTATACTTTACTTAATTTAATATTATAATATTAAAATATATTTGTGATTATTTTTTAATTGAAAATCTAATCAAAGCCTTATGCTTAGAATTATTTTAAATGAAATGTATTGATTACATTTTCAGTAATAAATAAAAAAAACAAAATACAATTTGAATTAATATTACATTCAATTACATTTGAGATTTTTGTTTTTAAGTATACTTTACTTAATTTAATATTATAATATTAAAGTGTATTATATATATAATATTATATATATAAACAAGTGATTATTTTTAAATTGAAAATGTAATTAAAGCCTTATATTTTAAATTATTTTAAATGAAATGTATTGATTAAATTTTCAGTAATAAATAAAAAAAAAAACAATTTGAATTAATATTACATTTAAGATTTTTGTTTTATGTATACTTTGATTTAATTTAATATTATAATATTAAAATACACTTGTGATTATTTTTCTTTACCTTATCATTTATAAAGTGTGAATAATTGGAGAAACAAAATACTTTGCTCCATACAAATCATAAGGTAAGCAACAAATTTTACATAATATATTATTATCTAAATGATATTTAGATACATGGTCTTCAAAGTTTCCAGTTAGTAAATCAAATAATAATGTACATTTTTCACCATTCAGAGGTTTTACACATATAAATTTTTGGCCATTAATAATAGTCACATCTCCATTGGCATCCATTTCGAAAAATTTTACTCGTAATATAACTTTGTGTTTTAGCATAATGCAGTTATCACTATTTTTGTCAGCTAGAATATTAAAATTATGAAATTGTGCTCTAAAATATTTTTTCCCACATTCGGAAGGTTGTAAAAATTTAATTAATTCTTCATTATTAACTGGAAAATTTAGAGGTGCCTCATGTTTCCAATGTTCAATAGTACGATTAAAGCATTGTTGAAGTGGCATATTTTGAGTATGGATCATCGCTTTTAGCCTTTTAATACGTGATTCAAAGGCGTAACAACTATAGCTTTCCAGTTGTCCGTGGCGCTGAACATCTTGCGCTAGGTGTATCAAACCGTGAATATTGTATGTCATATAATTTGACCCATAAATTTTGGGAAAAAGGTTTACAAAGTACAATAGTAAAGATTTAGCATATTCGTTATACTTTAAGTGATTTAATGGCGATGATAATATTCTAATTGCTAAACTGAACGTCAAAAAATGGTTATATGTAGATTTCGGTATTACATTTTTTAAGACTGTTGGTCCTGTGTATAACAAAAAGTTCCTAAAAGTAAATATGAAGTATTGTTTACAGTTGTTTTGAAAAGTTTAATAAACTGTTTTTAAAAAATATGTTCAAGTTTTACCTATATTCGGTAGCCTTCATTTTCAAAACATACTTGAGACTTCTGGGCTTTCTCTGAAATTCCATTGGAAAAAAATTTACACATTTTTGTAAGCGGTCATTAATATTTATAAGCTTTTTAGCTGGCAGTTTTTGACGATTCACTTTAGAAGATAAAAGAATTAATATTTTTTTAACAGCACCTTCGTCAACAAGGTGCATTTTGTCTAGAGGAAAATCATTAACCATGTCAATAGGTAACTTTTCTAGTATTGTATGTTCTTCTGATATATGGTGATCGTCATTTTCTGTTCGAGATAAACGTTTACGGAAAGATTCATCAGTCCGCAATGGATCATTTGTTGATGTATAAAGAACTGAATTACTTATATTAGAGTAGCATCCTCTTATTTCACATTTAGTGCAAGCTGAATAACCTCCATGACTTTTCACAAGTTTTAATGCAGCCAGGGCAGGAGCATCTGCTACTATAGACTTTAATTTTACAAAATATATTTTGTTGCTATAATTATTTTTGTATCCATTATTAATCAGCTCTTTTAACTCATAAACAAATTCAAACAGAAAATTATTAAAAGATTGTGGTTTAGTCGGACCATTAAATAAACCAACTTCAAATACTTTCCGACTAGCACTTGTAAGATGAATGGCTCCAAATATAGGCCATAAGGAATTTGCTCCACTCTGTGACACTGGAGTTCCATCAACACTAAAAGATAACCAAAGTGTATTAGAATTGATAGTGTTGTGCAAAAAAAACTGGTTTAGGTAATTATTAATTCCAAAATGAATATATGAACCATTATCTATTTTTCTGGTGACTATATTTCTTGGTGTTTTTAACAATGTTCTGGCATCTTTTGGTAGATTTTTATGTTTTCCATCTTCAATTAATATTTTCAATAGTTTTGACAAATCTACCAAACAAATATTCGAGTTGACAGCCCATTCAGCTAAATTATGTTGAAATTGATTTCTATTACATAATTCCTGATACAAGGATAGAAATATTATTTTATTTTCACTTTTAGATAGACGGAAATCTTACCTCTGAAATTTGTGTACAATTATGTATATTTTCGGTTAAATCAATATTAGTTGCTTCATCAATATTAGTTGTTTCATTTTCATATGCCGTAGGAGTTGGAACTGAAATTCGTTCTTCAACCACTGTCTCATTTTGATCCGAAGATGATAAAGATGTAGTAGAAAAATTGTATTTGGCCGAATTTAAATTGCTGGCCGTCTTAAAATATTTTTTTTTTCTATAAACCCTTTTTGGTCTATCTAAAACTCGCTTCAAAGGTTTCTTATTTCGAAACATGATTTTAATTTTAAAGCAAAATATTAATATTCAAGTAATACTGTCAAATTTAAAATGATTCTGTCATAAAAAAAATATTAAAATGTTATAGCATGTCATTATAATTCACATTTCAATATGAGTGAAATATAAAGCATTTTAAGCATGATTAATATATGCGCCGCCATGGCATAGCGTGACTAATGTGCATCTACTAACCCCAACAACGCTGGTTCGAGCCTCGTAGGTGAAAGGTAAAATTGTGTATATTAATATAAACTTAAAAATGATATTATAAGATTAACTATAATGGAGTATAAAAAAAACTAAAGAAAACCACTAAAAAAAAAAAATAAAAAAAAAAATTATATAATTTTTTTTTGAAATTTTTAATGTCATGTATAATATTTATTTATATTATATCGTCGGGTATAACGAACCCTATAAAGAAAACCAATAAAAATCTTTAACTGTCGCCATTATGCATTCTTTAAAGGACTCTATATATAGTTTTTTCACGACATCTTTGAACAAAGCGTCAAATAACTTCATAAAATCGATGTCGATCCTCTACTAAACCGTGATCTTTTTCTTTAAAGCCCGTCACGCGGTTTTTAATAAGACTTTATAGAAAACTTTAAAGTGTGGTTGCCCGGGTGTTTATTCTCATGCATTTTGTTTTTCTGATGTTAATTTTGAGGCCAACTTCTAATGCGCACTTTGTGAGGTTGTTGATTTTATTCTGCATGTCGCTGTGTGTGTGGGCCAACATTACTATATCGTCTGCATAGTCTAGATCTTCCAGCCTTGTACTTAGTGTCCATATTATTCCCCTTTGGTTGTTGTTGTTTGCTTTTCTTAGTACATCGTCTAGTACTGTGATGAATAGTAGTGGGGATAAGGCACAGCCCTGTTTTACTCCGTCGCGTAGTTTAAATGGTTCACTGTATTTACCATTATGTTGAACAACGTTCTCAGCATCTTCGTATAGCGCTTGTATAACTCTAATAATTTTGCTGGGTATTCCTTTATTTCGAAGTGCTGCCCATATTGATTTTCTTTTGATTGTGTCGAACGCTCTTTCAAAGTCTATGAATAGTAAGTATAGAGGGGACTTCCATTCGTTAGATTGTTCTGTTATAAGTCGAAGCGTATTTGATTGGTCTGTACAGCTTCTCGTTGGTCTGAACCCTGCCTGTTCGTCTCTAAGCTTTTCCTCTATATGGTCTTGTATTCGCGACAGTATTATTAGTGCTAAGATTTTGTTGACTGTGTTAAGTATATATTTATATTAACTTAATATTTCCCTTGATAACGTTATTGCAACCAAACGTTTTATTTAGTTTATTTTATAAATATATAATATTTTATAATATAAATAACGTTATTAATAACTCTATGTGGTTACTTATAATGAAATATTAGTGATCATTTTTTTAATCACTGTAAAATATACATTAAACAAGGATTAATTATTGTTGAAATAAAAAAACTTTATAAATAATATTTCTCCATTTCCATTTAAGATGAAAAAGATTAGAAAAAGTTTGAATTGTTAGAACTTTAACGAATCTGAACGAAAAAAAAACTAAAAAGTTTACCTAGTAAAGGATTTCATTTAGCGAATATTTAAAGATTGAAAACCATTTAAAAAAAACCCCATCACTAGTTTAAGAGTTTCTGGGATAAATACCATAGCGAAGAAAATGCTGAAGAAAATTTATTTATTTAATAAAATATGGTCTTAAATTTTGTTAATGGCGAGAGAAAAATAAGAAAAGTTTAAATTGTTTTAATTTTACTTTTGGTTTGTGTTTCATTATATGAAGTTTAAAAGTTTCATTTTATTTAAGGTCATTTTTGTTTTGTGTTAATAAATGTTTTAATGATGCTTTTTGCTAGCAATTACGAATTATAAACAAAATTTCTATACGTTGCTTTAAATTTTGAATTTAACTTGGCACTAAATGGAAATAACTAAAAAAACAAATCTTTACGTTTCCGGGGTTGGGAAATTCCAAATATTCTTTGGACGCATGACGCATCCGTATCCGAGTAAAATTTGTGATAGGTGGGTTAATAATTAAATTTTCTGAATTATGTAAAATATATTTTTTTTATTCTAGGGATATGAACTTATGTATTAATATAGCAAGATCCTCCTAAAAATAACAATTTAATTACTAAACATTAAATACATTATAAAATAAATGTTTTTAAATAATTATTATTAATTATAAAAATGTTAAAAAAGTCTGAGTTTTCCGAGTTTTCGCGTATAAATCGTTTTAAAAATGTGCAACGAAATTGAAAATTTCAGATTATTTTTTTTTTATGTGTGGAAATATTTATAATATAAAAATTTAAATTTAAAAAATATTAAAATGAAAAGTTAATTATTATAAAAATGACATATTTCCAATTTTATGTTAATATTATAATGAACATTATAAAAATATTTGAAAGTGAAAATGAACAGTGTTTTTTTTTTAATATTGTTGTGAATAATAATTTAAAGATTTTTTTATATTCAGTCATTTTGCATTTGCATCAAAACAGGTAAATTTTTTTATTAAATATTTTACCTTTTGATATTTTATTATCAGTTTTTTTAAGTTTTGCTAAAATTTTTGAAATTTTTTTAAAATTTCTTAAATTTTCTACACATTTTCTACACAGACATCTTGTGAAATTGTCCTTACCATTTCCCTCTCCATTAAATTTTCAAATGACTATTAAAAAAAATTCAGATTCAGTTACAAATTCTATTTAAAATAATATAATCCTTAAATTCTATTATTCTTAAATTTAATTTCAACTTTATTTAATTCATTAATTATTTTTATTAAACCTCTTCAACCTAATTTTTATCAACAACAATCCAACAATCAACAAGAGTTTTTGTCAATCACAAGAAAATTTTTATTATTTTATCAATTTTCCTGCGCTTATATTCGATTTTTCTTCTTTTTTTTTTATACATATTACATTATTATATATAAATCGCGGAAATATTTAAATAATTTTCGTATTTCCGGGATTATTCATTTCATTGTATGTTAACATGCCGGATTTGTTTCTTTTTTTTCATTTATATCAAAAATTTACATATATATTTTTTTTTTTTGATCCTTTCAAATATGGATTGAATGAATCCTGAACAATGTTTTTGGTGAATAAATAATACATCTTTTCTGTTTAGTACCACTATACACTACACATATATATAATGAAATAATATTTTCAATTTAATAGTAACTAGAGGACTGAATGAAAATATTTTTTTTTTTAAAATAACTGAATGAAAAACTTACCATTTTCCTCTTCAATATTCCTTGCTATCGCGGCTATAACAATTGATGACGAATAAAATCCAAATGAAAGTAAAGTTGGTAAAAAAATCCAATGAAACAGCATATTTTTTCTATTATTTATTTTATATTTTAATTTTATTTTATATTTATTTTTTATGTTTTTTTATATTTTTACATTTTTCTTTTCTTTTTTTTTTTATTTATTTATTTACTCGATGTTTTCACTTTATTTTTATATTATATTTTTTTTTCAGCCCTTTTGGGATTTTTTTTTTTATATTTTACTGTGGAATTTTTTTTATATAAATAAATTCGTTATTTTTTTCGTTTATTTTACTATATATATTTCTTATTTAAATAATATTATATATTTTTTGAATGTTTGTACAAAATTTTACTATACTTTGGGGTTATCGTGTTGACAGTAGTAGAGTAGTAGATTTCAAACATTCAAAAATTATTTTGGTTATAGATATAAAAAAAAAAGTGTAATACTTGAAATGTTGAAAATAATGGACTCATATAAAAAGTGTACAAACTTATTGTTGAGCTTGATTTAATAATTTATAGGAAAAAAGGATCAGTTACTCAGATTTTCTGATTATTATAAAAGCACATCCGCTACTGTAACAGGGTTATTACAATACTGTGGCATATCCGATCTGTACACATTTAGTGTCGGTTGATACGATATTCATTATTTTGTGGAAGAGAACCAAAATAATCTTCTTAACTTGTTCGTGAAGTTAAATGTCCAAATATATTAGCTTTTTCCAGTTAATGACTTCTGTAATGTAATATAAATTTACATTGACGGGTCAGTAAAAAAAAAAATTAAGTACTTTTGTTACCAAGAAATATTTAATTACAGGAAATGTCAAAAATAAAAATTCGAATTGCTTCACCAACAAATTAAAATTTTGTTAATATTTAAATAAAATAATATTCTAGCTGACATATTTGTAATGAATAGAATTACAAAACTATGTCCTGGTAACTTTTTGGTATATTTAGCGAACATACAAATTTAATTGCACTTCCTGGAATTAGTAATGTGTATGTGGAAATCAATATTAAATATTATGAATATAATCAATAGAAATCTTATAGTAATTCCAAATAAATTTTATAAATCTCTTACCAAAATTACTGATTTATATTATTTTTAACTAATATAAAAAATATACTATTTCAGTATTAAATCATGAATTTGTTAACGAAACATTAAAAATTAAATATAAATCAAAATGCCGTCACACATTCAATAAAAACACGACAAGGACGAACAAAACAAAAAGTAATAACTTGTCAAGGCTTTCTATGTCCTTTAATCATTATTTTTTTTTGTTCGTTTGTTATTTTTCGGCATAATAGAATAGAATAAACAGACAACAACAAAAAAAAATTTTTTATCTGTAGAATGTTTTTATGCTTCGTTTGAAGAAGATAAACAACTATTGCAACAGAAAAAAAATTATATATATATATTTTTTTATGAATAACAAAAGTTATATTATAACAAAAACAAGAAATAAAATATTTTGTATCTGATATTAAAATTTATATAAATTTATTTATCTACTAAACGTAATAGCACCGAAAATCACAATTGCTATAAAAATATGTTCAAAACAACGGCACAGGAAATCAAAATCAACAAAAAATTGCAGAGTTTGGAAAATATACAAGAACATCGAAAAAATTGAATTTTTTAGCATATTTGGAATGAAAAAAATTAGATTAAAATAATTAACTAATTTTGTTTAGTTTTTTATTTGTCTATTTGACCGAATGGATTTGACAACTACTCCGTAAGCATGAAAAAAAAAAAATTATTTATTCATATTAAAGTCAATATTCTAGTTTCTATGTCACGAAGGATCTAAAATTATGGTTGGTTGGGTTGTTTAAGTAGCGAGTCATATGCGGCATGGCGGTGACCCTAATTAGCGCGTTAGCACAGTTTTACAACCACTCACGTGACTGACTGGTTACAATGATTTTAGATCAAGAACTGTGCCATGTCTGAACATTTCGTAGCTAACGATACCCGCCAAATGTTTCCTTCCTGGCTCTAACCAAGTCTGGTAACTTGCAGGTAAAGTGGGTTATTTTTCTTACTCATTTAGTTGTCCGCAGCTGCGGTATAAATGTTTTAATAGAATACCTGGTCTGACCGCGTATTCGCCAACTGGACAGTGCCCCGTGGACACAGTTGTAGACCTTGTAAAACGCCGCAAATATGTAAATAAAGGTGCCTTAAAGACAGCTACTAAAAAACTGAGTTAAAAATATATTGCAGAAATCATAAAATGTTTTGAATTTTGAACAGTTTTGTAATTATTTATAGCTACTAAGTAAGAAGCTTATTATAAATACATAAAATACCCTCTTCAAAAATTAATACAATCCCCTAATTTTGTTCCCTGATTTGTTTTTTTCCCTAAATAATATAGTTGTAAACACGGCGACATGCTGTAACCTACAAATGAAAAAAATTCTAAATAAATAGTCAGTTAAATAAAACATATAATAGAGTTATATTCAGTGCGGGGTGGTAACAGATGGGCGCACGTGGTTCACAATCAAATATAAAAAATATATTATGTATGCCACCACCACGGACTTCCTCCATACAAAAAAAAAGTGAAGATACATTTACACATATATTTTTTTATTTTTTTTATATAATTTATTACATTATTTTACACTTATTTTTCACGAATTTTTCCTCAGATAAATAAGGTTTTTTTAATCTTTTTTATTTATTTAGGTTAGAAATGCACTGATAGCACTGAATCACTTAAATAATATATTTTGTTGATGTTGAAAGATTTATGTTTATGCATATATAAATAATATTAAAATAAATTATTATGAATTATTTTCTCTAATATTATATATATATATATAAAAAATTATGTATATTTATGTATGTACATGTTTTTATTTTTAAACGTTATATAATTTATATTTGTTATTAAGGAAAACTAAAATTCAGTATTCACATCCCAATCGTTTTAAAAGCCGCATCACCAAATAAACGACTTTACGTTACGAAAAAAAATATGATTAATATGAATTGAATATAAAAATTTATTTATAAGTAGATAAATATACATATATAAATGTAAATATATTTATTATTCGGGCGGTGAACTATTAACAAATTTCAAAATAAATTGGTTAAAATATAAATATATTTGTATAAAAAGTTTTTTTTTTCTACTATCATGAACTGAATTTGTACATAATTATTTTTGATTTATTTATATTTTAATAATTTTATTTAACTTTAACCAATTCATAAATTTTACTTAAAGTTAAGTTTATGTCGTAATATATTTTTACTATACATTTTCAATAATTGCAAATTTCCTAAATCAAATTTTATTATAACATTTTGTTGAAAAGTTAATCATAAAATTGAACTTTTTAATATATACACTTAATTTAAAACAATTTATTGAATCCTTTAATTATTATGTTAATACTTCTTAGGAGGGTATTGAAAATTGAATCCATTAAAAAATTTCATTCCATTATTTATTTATTAGCACACAATTAAATATTTTAAGGAATTATAAAGAATTTTTAATCCTCAACAATAACATTTTAATTTTCACTTATTTTTATTTTTCATTTTATAACTAAAATTTTATATATTTTCTTAAAATATTTCTAGTTACATTTAATTATTTTTTTTATATTTTCATAAAGTTTTAATTAATGGCATCTTTAAAAGCGTTTTGTAATAATTTTATATTTAAAAAATTGTCGATTAATTGTTATTATATTGATATTTTCAAATCTATAATTTTGCTTTTTATAAGGAAAATAGAAAATGTAAAATTTTCTTCAAATAAATTTTTTATATTTTTATATTTTTTTTATTCAAAAGACCGAGAAAGTTCGACCGTACCCGCGGGATCGTAAACTCTCACTAAAGATTTTATGGTACATACAAAATTCTAAAAGGGAGCATTCAGAAAATATTAAAAGCATCCAAAATAAGATAATAAATATATAGCAAAAAAAAAAAATATTCTGTAAAAGTTATGATAAAAATGTTATTATAAATTCTGTATTACGACAAACTGAAACTGAATTTTTACGTAGTATCGGATTCGGAAATTTCCCCCAAATAACAAAATAATATTTTATCTCTTGACATTTTTCTGCAATAATGTAATACAAAATAAAAATATTTTTATTTAGGGTTTTGGATTTTGATAATATAACAAATTTTTATAATTTACAAGAGTACATTTTGTATTAAATTTTTCTGTACTGTACGCATGATTTCGATTTGATTGAAATTATAAAGTCTCTCCGACGATTATTGTTATTTTTTTCGGATATACTGTAAGACTGTAACAATTTTGTACAGCATAAATAATTCGGAAATAACATTTTAAAATATTAGAGAATGAAAATTTGTTGAACTCATAATTGTGAGAGTAAAGAAATTTTTGTAAAGTGTGCAGAACTTAATAAAAATATTGAAATAATTTCGAAATTTCGGAATGAAAATTTTATATTAGGATTAAAATGTATAAAAAATTTCTCCTTTTTGGAGACTTTTTTCTGTAATTTTAGATTTTACTGATTTTTACAGACATATTTTTAATATATCTGCATAAATTAAATAAACATTTATAATATTATGCAGAAAATTTTATATTAATTTGTTGTATTGTGAATTATTCAAATAATTTATTGAAACAAACTTCTGCAAAAAGATTATAATTTTGTTATGAACTATAAATTGTATAGATACTTTTGTGAAGGGTTAGATAATTTGAGTAATATAAATTTTATACAAATTGAATTGAATGTAGAAATGAAAGGTCAATTATTTAATTACATTCAAATTTTGTTCATTATGACTTAATTTCAAGGTGAAAGAGTTTATAAGTTGAAATTTTTTATCATTCTTTTCAAAAGTAAATTAATAAATATTTTTAAGTGATAGATAAAATTGTAAATATTTCAATTAGGTATTTTGTTTGGTTTAATTTTGTCCAGTATAAAACTCATTATTTATTATGAAATTACCTTTTGAGAAGCATAAATTAGTCAATATTATATGTTCAGGGAAACGTTAATTTTTAATGAATAAATATATATATATATATATATATATATATATATATCTAAACATAAATATAGTTTAAAACAATATTGTTTAAATGATAAATCCACCGAAAAATGGATAAATTACATAAATATAAAATTCTATATAGCGACGACCTAATCATATCAAATTCAATTTCGACATTCTACCGCAAATAATTAAACCAAACAAAATAAAAATAATTTATTGGAAATAAATTTTATTAGAATTTGTAATTGATTAGCTGAAAAATATATTCTAATTTATTATTAAATAATATGAAAATATTGTCAATCAATTTTATAATTTCCTTATAAATAGTTAGTTGAATTTCCTCTAACACTAAAGTTTATATAATTATTTTAAATGATAAATTTAATATACACCTAAATAATATCAAATTAAATTATTATAACATGATTTTCATTTCGGAAATTAATTTAATCTGATAGTTTTATAGTTAACTAACTTTTGACCAAATTATTTTGCATAATTAATAAATTTACCATATTTTAGTTTACTTATATAAAAATTATAAATTATTTACAAAAATATTAATAAATAAATTGAATTCTGTATGAATTTTAGTCAATGTGATATTTTAAATTATAATAGCTAGCTAATTAGTAATTTTCATTTAACATAATATTATAATACGAAAATTCGGATCAACAAATAAACATAATAAGCTTTAAATTTTTTTTAGGTATAAGCTTTTCAAATTTGAATTTAAGTTTTATTTGATTACAAATGGACGAATTGTAAGGTGTGAAATAATATTATATTATTAATTTGTATTAGCTTTGTTTGACACATAAATCGACACCAGGCTCTACAAAGGCCTTGTTTAATACTGTGATAATTAAAGTTCATTAAAAGTATTTTTTTAATAGCCAGCATTGGTAATCCGAAAAAGTATTTATTTTGATATTGGTGCAAAAATATTTTCGTTATTATTTTAGATATGCATATTTAACATAAACACTTTTTGTTATCGGCTATTCAAAACTCAAACCTTAATTATTTTAATTTTAATAATAATACGTTTTATTTAATATCAGTTTTAAAAAATATTGTCAATAAATTGGTTGAAGTAAATCAGTTTAAGGTAAAACAAAGTGACAATAATTAATAATGTATCGTCGAAAATATAGTCATCAATATCAGATAAAATCACTTCTCATGATAAGATTCATTACAAAAAAGAAGTTTTTTGAATAAACTAATTTGAAAAACCGGAGTGTCCCACTTGAAATGGAAATAATTGTGACTAGGCAATAAGTGTCATTCATTTTATGAAGCTGTTTGGCAAAATATATTTACATTAAACATTAAAATTTATTCTATGTGCTCAGTAAATCAGAAATATGACATTATGAAGCTGAAGTTCAAGGTTTCTAATAAATGCTTAAGGTTTATATGACATGGATGCCAAACAAAATTGTAGCATTATTAGAAAGTGTAATTTTTATAATTCGTTACATTTAAATTAGTAAATTTTTATTATTTTTTCACAACGATTTTTCTTATTTATCAAAGTATCTAATACAGTTTTCACTAATAAATACTAACAGTTGAAGGTTTGTAGGACAGTCATGGAGTAGGATGTCTAAAACTTTTAAATATTTAATGGTCAAATAAAGTGCAGAGTAGAATTGTCGTCTATACAAAATGTTTATTCATTGTAATAAATTTTTTAGACCACACAATTATTTGCAATATTTATGATAAAATTTATTAATGTATTTTGTTTAGGTTAGGTTATCTAATATCAAACATTCATAAATGATTTCAATAATTTAAATGTAGAAGACAATTAGGCAAAAATATTAATTATATATTTCACAAATTATTAAATATATATACACCAACAACACGAATTCAATATTATATCTGATCATTTGATGTCATTGCAGCCACTGCTGATCCAACCCCAATTTAAATTGAATCATTTCCGTTGTTATTTATATGATGTAAATGTAAAACTTGAAAATTATACATATAAAATTTGTAAACAAAAAATAACTTATGCAAAAAAAAAACGTATATACTCATTAATTAAACTGCCCTCTTTTTAAAAGCATTTTGTTTATATATTTTATAATGAACCACAAAATCAACTATAAACAGATACGATACGACTCGCTATCTATTTATGTTAATAATATAATAACGAGAAGGGGAATTTTTATTAAGCCACTCTCTCAATATTATGGGCTTTACAACAAATAATAATATTATTGAAAATTGTGGTAAATTGTGAATATAATAACAGAATAACAGCCTGAAAATATGATTCGCCTAATAAAAAAAAAACAATTTTAGTTAAAAATTTGCATTGTTTGAAATCATTTGATCTACTGGAACTGGACTCGCAAAATGGCAATGGCAATCGTAAAATTAAACAACTTGTTAAAAATATTCTATTCAATTAAGACAATTTTGAACCTGTAAGCAACTTACAATTGTGAAATTATTTATAGTTGCCCTAAAGCGCAAGTTTTCATTTCGTTTTCTCACTTTTTAAATTTTGTTATTTTTTAATATAAAGAAAGATATTTTATATTACAATAAAAGAAAAACGTTGGCTTTGCTCAATGTGGGAATCATTACTTTTACTAATCCTTAAAAATTAAAATTTCAGAGTTGTTTCCCTACAAATTCAGGCTGCTGTAAAACTAAAAAAAAAAATCTACGTATAGCCAGATGTCAAATGTAATAGTACGTATATGTCAAATAGCTTTCAAAAGTAATTGAATGTAAATAAATTGTACGTATATGTACAACATTTCAGATCTGTATTTGATATAATTCAGAATTTTTTTTATATATGATCGCAATGAACTTACCTAGATAACATTTACTTTAACAACGTACAACTAGTTTGCTGAATATGTACTGTAAATGTCTTTGAATATGTCCAGATTCGTATATCACACTGCAACATTTATGTTATGTTTCGATATTGAATTTAGCTTTTATCTGTTGATGTTTACATTTTAACCTAATTTAAGTAGGCATTTTAAATGCATGTCGCGGATACCCACCAAAATGTCAATAAAATAAACAAAATAAGCATTAACCGAGAAAATAATCAACAAATAAATAAAAAAAAACTGCCAATGACCATCACAAGCAATAAAATTATGTGTTCATAGGAAAATAATTTTTTTTTTTTAGATCAATTTATAAGACCAAAATTTATGATACAAAACTAAAACAACCAATTTTATTATAATTACATAATTTTGAGTTATTATATTGAGCAATTAAAATTTGAATTGAATTTAATTATTTTATTATAATTACATATTGAAATATTTCATGGGGTTAATAATAATTATAATTTAGATCACCAAATGCAAATGTAAAAAAAAAGTGGTGCCGGAAATTTTTAATTTAAATTTTGTCTGATTTTAAAAAAATATATAAAAATTCAAAATTTATTGTTTATCTGTATCCAAATATTAATTACTAATTAAAGTAATAAACTTTTATGCTTTCCTCAGATCTATGTACTTTAATTACCGCAGGTATAGAATTAATTATTTAAAAAACGTACAGAAAATATGATTAAAAATTTCGATATGAAATTTGTTGCAAATGCAAAACTTAATGTAGTAGTTTACAAAATTGTGCGTCGCATACCTATTTCTTCATATATTTCTGTTCTTCTTCTATTCTATAGTTTGTCTAAATGCAAGTTCCTGTAATAAAGAAGAAAGCTTTGGCCGACAACAAAACTAGAAGATTTTAATTTAAAAATCGAATTTTCGACTATAAAAGATAAAAGTGGCATTACCTGAAAGCCTTCCCTAAAAATTATAATAGTCTCTTAGCTACGATTTTAATGTTTTCAAAATCATTAATTTTGTGCAGGGTTACCAGATCTTCAATTACCATGTTTAGTGTGTTTATAAGAGTCTGCCAAGTCATTTTCCTTACTAACAAAAATATCTAAAGTAAAAACGTTGCTGTAATGATTATTAATTATTTTTCAAATTAAAAAAAAAAAATAACTAATTTTAAAAGATTTGTCATCTAACTTCAAAAACAAATAAATAAAACCAATTTCCCACCTAAAAAAATTAAAAATATAATTTACTTTTCATCCCTCAAAGAAAAAAATAAACCGAATTGTTATTAAATTTCATTTAAAAAATGTCGCATATTTTCCCCATTTAAATTCATAAATAATGTTGGGTTTGAGGTTTATAAAAGTAAAAAAAAAATTGATGAAAATTTCTACAACATCGTATTTTCTTGTAAATTTTCAATATATATTATTAAAAAATGTATTTATTTTTTTCAAATTTATTTCTTTATTTTTTGTTTGTGGTTTACATTTTTATAATAAAATACAGAAAATATTTTTTTTTTTTTTTTGGTTTTGGAGACATTAATCGATTACTCAAAAGTATGAAAATTGTGTACCAAGAGTAACAAGCACCCAACAAAGTAATAAATCATCTGGAAGAATGTCACGTTTTTCTATATTACACAACAAGAAGAAAAAAAAACAACGACGTTCACACATTTATGGGTTCATTCACACCTTTAAATAAATCTCCCGCCAAGGGAAATTTATTTAGTAGTATATTTTCAAAACGTATTGAGATTTCAATAATATTACTAATATATCCCAGTATAATATTTAAGTTTTTTGCTGATGATGTTTATATTATAAAAGGATTTCCTTAGAAAGGTTTGCAAAAAAAAAAAAACAAGCTAACACATTTAAAGTTCTTGAGTTGAAAATGTGTCAAAGAAATGTCAAATTTGGATAGCTATTTTTTTAGATTAAGAAAAATTAAATAATTTTAGAAAGGAATTATGGCAGTTTGTGTTAATAGTCATAATTTATATTATGTACTTGTAATTTATGTTTATTTTATTTTATTTAAAGGCAAATTTAATGTTGATAATTATAACATCAAAAACACCATTGCCGTCTCTCTCTAAAACAATACTTAAAAATACAAAAAATTATATTGCTACAAATTTAATTTTCACGCAAGAACTTTCATTAATGTGTCAATAGAATTTGGCATTCTTAATAAAAGTTAAATTACTTCTAGAAACCATAGTTCAAATAAAAATTATTGCTTTAATCTCAACAAACCATTTCAAATTCAATTTTAATAATGCTTCCTTGAAAAAAGGATTTACATCAAAATATATTGCAAAATATTTCCATATTATTAAATGGGCCGAATATATGATGTCAACATCAGTTTTACAGAGGGGAACCAAAAATTCAAAATGATTATTCAACATTTTTCAATATTATTTCCGCGTTACACTGTTGTTACTAAGGTGTTAAATTAAGGATTTCGTTTTTCAAGCATGTAAATTATAATACTGTCAAATTTGAAAAATATAAATTTACTATTGAAAATGTTTAACTTTATTTTAATTTTTCTAATTTGACAATATAAATAATGAAGCCTCAAACCTATGGTAACCCAGAACTCGGAGTTTGCTAAAATATCAATTCAGGAAATTTCATAAATTGATGACAAATTAATGTATATTATTATAATTCGAAATTTTGATTGGGAACTAAGCGATCGACCTTAAATTTAACATGGCGCTAACTTACTGACAGACGTCAGGAACAAAAGTGTTTCATAAATTTCATTCAAATCGGATAACATTATTAGCTATGTAATATTTCTGCGCCACCTAGGAACACGAATTTTTTGCATTTTTGGATCTTCACCCTCCAAAACATAAAGAATTGGTTTTTCCAAACGATCTGTTTAGTACAAATTGCAAAATAAGCATAACCACCTTCTCCAGTCTCCACAATCTTTCAGTCTTGACTTATAATAACTTTCTCTAAGGTTTTTTAATAATATCATCAGTTAGAGCGCGTCGTCGGTTTTGTTATTTGGATGGCAAGCAAGACCGATACAATTATATTAATATTAATTCATTTTAAACAATTATATAAAAATAATGAATTCTATTTGATACATATATTCATTTGAAACTACTTTAACATTATCCAATATTTTATTTGTGCAGTTTTCTTCTCTCTGAAATCGTCCTTGGCTTTTTAATAAACAACTTTTCAGTTTTTACTAAATATTTCTAGTTCACTACTCAATGTTTGTATATAAAATATATTTCAGCAAAATTGCTAACCAGTTAAAATGATGTACAAGAAAGAAATTCCTTCCTCTATTATATTCGTAGCTTGTAACTTACAGTAATGCCAGTCTAATATAAATTTTAATTAAATTTCGTTGTTTAATAAAGTTTTCATTCATTTGCAATATTGTGCAATGGAATAAGATTAACGTTAGTGCATTTCTACAGATTTGTATATAAAAAGTTTTCTTTTGGTTATTTTAGTACGAGGTCTGTAGGTAATGTCAGTGTCAGCCATATTTTAAGAGGTGATTGTTAAAAAACGTAAATGACTACGAAATTCAATTTTTCTTTAATGCTGTCTTATAAGCTATCGAAACACAGTTTTGCTATATTCTGGGTCTCAGCACTTTCCAATATGATACTTATTGACGCGGCCATCTTTAAGAGTACACAAAACTTAGTACTACATTTGTAGAAACTTTGAATTTTATCAATTTATGTGTTCAGAAAGAATTTTTTATCATTATTTATTATATATTTAATGAAATCCAAATTTTCTGTTTATGGTTTGATACTTTTCACAGAAGAACATAATTTGTATTGCAGTAATGATTCAATATTCAGAAATATATAGAATAAAATAATGACGCACGAATAATCATCAATATTATAGAGTAATTCTTTTTATTTGTCTTAAAAATTTTCTTTGATTTAATATCGAAACAGATAAAATCAGCAGTAACAAAAATAATCTTTATTTGGGTATGTTAAAAGAGCATATAAATGTTAGTTGGTTTGGTAAGCAAAACCTTGACTCTTATTCAGATTTTCAAACTCGGTAATGAACTCGGTCAATTTCAATATAATCATTTTAATCAAAGCTAAATGCATTTAGAAAATATTGTTGACCAAAACTGACAATTAGAAAAATTAATAAATTTTTTAATAATTCCTTGGAAATTTTCCAAGATTATATAGTTTTTCTTTAAATATTATATAGAAATATTTGATATTCAAATGAGATTTGTCCGCTTTTTATGCGGATTCATTTGTTTAAGATGATTTTATTTTTTTTCAAAAAATTTAAAACCAAAACGATTCCAAAATTTGAATAATATAAGTTTTTTAAGACAATATTGTATTTTCTAGTATAATTTTAGATAAAGAAATTGGGAAAATAAATATAAATGTTTTATTTAATCAAGTTAATGGAAAAAAGAATTATTCTAATTTTTTATTTATATAATTTTATTTTTTAAGTTAAAGAAAACAATTTTTTTTCTCCTTTTTTGTTTATTTTTTCCAAAATTTGAATATTTTTCTAATAAATGCAAATATTTTTCATTTTCATTGAAATATTTACGAATTATTTTATTTTGTTTATTAATTTTATTTAACCCTTTTGTATATAGAATAAATATGTAATAAGAAACGAACCATAATTCAAAATTTTGACAGGAATTATGATTACATATAAAGTTTTAGAATACGTAAATTTAGTAATTCAATTACTTTAATTGATTATGATTATATGGAAATCAGGATGATAAATTAAATAGCAGAAAATTTTTAAAGAAAATAGTTAAAATTTTTAATTACTTAAATTTCTAGAAATTTAATGTTTAATGCTCATACATTTAAGTAGCAGGATTTAGTTAGTAATTGTTCATAGTTCTTCGTAAAACATTAGTAAAAAATTTGTTTCTATATTTTTCATATTTCAGAGAGAAAAAATAATTTTAAAGAAAATGTAATGGTTTTTTGGTAGCCAAGAGTTCAATGTGACACTTAGACGATGAATTTAACAAACACGCGCGCACCTCTTCGTAGTATGGAATTCTAACCCTCTTTCAAATGCTAGTATTGAATTATGATATTCCTGAGTGTTATCAATTTTTGGGATCGTTTCCGCATACTTTTTCTTCTTAATGAGTTCTTGTTGCATTTTAATTTATAATCAATGTATTTACACTGATAAAGTTTTACTTTTTTAATTGTTCTCAATTCAACTTCGACTTTTTGACTGTTGACATTTCGAGTTGTAAAATAGTTATTTGTAGCTTCTCAGTAAATTTCTAGTTGCTTTTATTTATTTACATGGTTTGAAATTCTGTTCTAATGCATCCAAAATACCAACCTCGAAGCGATTCATTATTTATATTATAAATAGAATTTTAAATAATTTTATTGCAAAATAGTCACACGAATTTGACCGAATGCATAAAAAATTCCAATAAATTAAATTTTTATTTCGTTGCAGGCATTACATTTAATAATACATTTTAAATTAATAAAATATTCCGAGACCGCGAAGTATGGAAAAAAACCTATTAACTACAAAATTTATACAAATTACTAAATTAAATCTTCATTTTCCATTTAGTAACTTATTTATGCTTTTTCAGAGGTATTCAAAATTTCAAAAATAAATATAATAATTTTGTATTTCCTAAAGCTTAAGCCAATATTGAAAATTATTTGATCTTTTATATTGAATGTCCATTACATTTATAACGATAAACTTATTTTATATGATTTTCATTCGAATTTGTGCAAGTGAAATAATTTATTTTAAGAATATCGAAATAATTTCGTTATTTATATTAAACAATCCATAAAATTTCAATCTTTTAGTTACGAACTAAAAACTAGGTGTCCAGTTGATGACACCAATATGGCAGCAATTTAATTAAATGTTCTTTAATTTTCCAATTTATTTATTTGCATGAATTCAAAACTACATAAACAAATATTTGAGTCCCTTTAATCTAGAGTTCTTTAAGTATAATTCTTTTTTAAATTTAAAAATATCTGCTAGTGTAGTTCTTAAGGAAACTATGCTTGTAATGATTCTGCATTTTATTTTTTTTACTTAATACTATGGTGGGAAACAATTTATCTGTAGCATTTTATCCGATTATGTGCCTAAACGTATTGTCACGTAAGAGTAGTTTCCGGTTTGAACGTTCGTAAAGATGGTTTTTTTTTTTTTTTTTTTTTTTTTTTTTGCTAAGGACTGTTAGGAGTGAATTTCTTAAACACCCACAACTACATTCAAATTTTTTATCTCGTCATAAATTAAATTACGATAAAATTTATAACTAACTATAGAAGAAAATGATTTGATAAACATAGTATACGTAAAGTTCTAGACTAGGCCGTTTTTTCTATGTATATTTATAATAATAAATTTCATAACTTTTACGTGACATTTTTTTTATTTTTGTAAGAAACGTGTAATTTTTATATAGTATATAACTCGAGAATGGATAAAAATAGTTAATTTTAGCTAGATGAGTATGATATGAGTATTAAAGGTACAAATATACTTGTACAATTGAAAGATATTTTTATTAGGAAGGACATCAGCAAAAATAGACAATAATTTTATTGTAAAAGGTAAATTAAATTATTTTAAGTGAATTATTTGTAATAAAGTTTAAAAAAATTATTTATGTATTTTATTACACACATATTTGGAATTGTGGACAGTGACTAAATTATTTTTAGATTAGTTATATATTTTTTAAGGATCTTATATAGCCTTAAAAATGAAATCATAATTTTGTAAAATGAAAATACAAATATAAATTTCAATAAAATTGTGAAATTTTTTTCATTATGAGCTTTAAGAGCAGGTTTAAATAAGTTGATTGTGTGTGTGTGGTTTACGTCTTGTGTCACAAGACGTAAACAGGTTTCAGTAGAAATTTGTTCTCAGTTTAGCTAGGAAGAATTATGTTTTAGTGTATCAATATCAGTTTGTGTGACAGGTACAGGCCACATAGTCAATATATTTTAGAATTTCCAGAATAGGACAACATTTTTTATAGTAAAACTTCATTTAAAAAGTAATAAAAAGATTTTTTTTTGTCATTTGTTTGTATAATTTAATTTATTTAAAAATAAAAATAAATCTTAAAGGAATTTTTAAGTTAACGTAAATTTTGATTATACGGAATACCAAAACACTTTTAAATTTTTCATAGTAGCATGTAATCCCGTATCTTATTTTCAGTCTCGGCATTCCATGATTGCATTATGAAAATCGATAGATTGGTACCGGGATTTGCATTGCACTAAATTACATAATAAAACACAAAATTAATCAATAATTAGTTTAATAAAAAACTATAGTTTAATTTATTTTATAGCTTTACCAAGTTCTTCTTCTACAGTTTATGATTTTTAATTACAAATAGTGTAGCAGAAGAATTGAAGATCGAGTTACATGAGCTGTTAGTAATGTCTTTCAAGTAAGTTACAATTAATTTACGACATTTAGTTAACAAGGAAGCAATGCTTCAACTGTATTGTTTACTAATTATAGCACAATTTATAAAATATCATAAAAAATATATTTCTAAATATATAATGAAAATTTTGTTTATTGATTTAAATTATCATTTCGAATGAAATCTATTTACCAAAACGACTATAACCTAATTTCAATATCAAATAAATATTTGATTAAAAATAAATATTCCTAATAAACAAAAACTTAAAAAAAAATTTTGCATTCATAAACAAATTTTCTATTCATATTTTAACACCGTATGTGATTTACAACATTTACAATTTATACCATTTTCTGCATACAATGCACAAATTTCTGACCACAAAATATTTTTCCATTTTTACAATATTAGAAAAACTCCTACGTAAATTAAATTTTCCCATTTATTTATATTGTTTTTTTTTTTCATCTTTAAACAAAACCAAAATAAAAAAAAATTATTACTCAAAAGTATCCTTTATCCTTTTAGCTACCGTAAAAAACAATAATTTAATATTCTCAGGAAAACTGTGTATAGTTTTGTACACTCCACAGGAATAGAAAAAAGGGAAGTGTTAATATCAGCATTTTAATAATAGACACCCAGAAAACAAAAAGAAAAAAATTAGTTTGAAAATAGAATAAATGTACAATAAAAACATAGCCTTTTAAGTATTATTCAACATATCTTAAGGACATATCATAGCTATAATAAATATATAAAAAAAACTTATTTGAATAGAAAACTCGGAGTTTATTAAAACAACAATTTGTAGAATAGTAATCAGGAATGTAAACAGAATTTGTAAGATTTGTAGAACACATTTTATATAATTCGAAAAATTTTATGAGTCACTGAACTGATCGACTTCAAATTTTATGAAGTTTGTTTAGACTGTTGTCTACTATAACAAATTTTATTCAAATCCCGATTACCGTGTGAGATATTGTTGCGTGATTGAAACAAGGACGCGACAATTTTCTCGAAAAAAGTAAGAATATCCAATTTTTTCGGCAGATCTTTCCATTTCAACACTTCATAGTTAATCCATAACTCCTTGTAAAACTATTGAAAAAAAAGGATATATAAAATATTCTTTATGAATGCAAGAAATTGCTGTAAACTATCCCGAATTATTAAGGATAACAACAAAATTTAGTTAAAGCGAAGAAGGAATGGCGTCAAAATATCATAAAGTTTTTCTGATTGTGTATCCTTTTTTTTCGTTTTTGATTTTATATATAAAATAATAAAAAAAAAATATGTATTCTTTTATGTATGAAATTTCAATGCTGGATACAATTTTTTTTTTTATTAATATTTTCAAATGGTTTGTTTGTTATTATGAATGAGTTTTTTGTCATTTCAAAGATTATAAAACTTTTGAACATTTATCAAGATTTTTTTTATTTTTTCAGATATTTAATATTTCGGGCAAAATATTTATGTAAGAAATTGTGATTTTTTTTTTATGTGATAGAATTTTTTCTAAAATAAAAATAAAAAGTTGGAAAAACAAAACTTGCACAATCATGAATTTTATATGAAAATTTTTATTATGATTTTATGAGTGGAAATAGCGAAATACTTTTTGAAGTATGTACCCATGAAAGTTATGAAAGCTGGTATAATAGTAAATTAAATGTTCAATTATATTTAAAAAAAAAAAAAAGTTTTATATTTTATTTGACAACGAATTTCAGTTATTTTAAGGATAATTTTATATATGATTTTCAAAGGTAAATTTTATTTCTATATCAATTTTTAAACATTTTGTTATCTTATCTTACGAGTATTTTGGCAAATAAATAATAAATATATGATATTGTGAAAACTTTTGTAAGTAAACAGTCCCAAAAAAAAATACTATTCTGAATGATCCTGCAGATTTTGTTTCAAACGAAATTGAATAAGACATACAAATTTTATCTGATTATTATTTAACATAACGAGATGACATGTAAGTAAGTAAACAATTTCTGGACCGGAATTATGAAGAAGATGAAGTGAGTTTAAGACATTTTATACTTTCGCAGTTTAAACTTTATGAAAATGATGTTAAACTTAAGCGGCAGATAAGTTTACCTTAAGCTTATGAAAAATCAACAAAATAAATTAATAATTTTCATTGAGACATTAAAAATTAAATTGTAAATTGTAACCAAAGATTCACATTATTTTTATTTTATTTTGCTTAAATGGGGAACTTAAAAGAGAGCATTGTGACCTTATCGGATTTATTATGCTTTTATAACTCCTTTCCCTACCACAACTTGATAGACTTAAACAAACCTAGCATGTTTTAGGTAACCATATGGACTAGCATGTTTTAGGTAACCATATGGTGGTGAGTAAATAATACTTTTCCTAAAAGATGTTGTCGTGAATGCCTACCTACTACTTTGTGCATTTTCGCATTAACCTACGAAACACAACAAAACACAAGACTGACAATAATGACAGCGTTCAGTTGGTTCTAGCTGAACCACTTGACGAATAAAGCGATAACCGAACTCGCTTTAATCAAGCGCTTGTTGTACCCACATCGCAACCAGTTGACATGCCTGGCATAAGCACAGCTTAGCTCGTCGGTTTGGGGGGGGGGGGTTTTCGTTGCTAGATGAGTACGATTCGTAACTATTATTTTTGCATGTCAGAGGGAACAAAACTAAAAATAAAAAAAAATACTACAAAAATAAAAAAAATTGAAATTTGAAGTTAATCATCCGAGATACTACTATTTGAAATTGGTTCCTATTGTAATTTCATGTTATATTTACAAAAAAAAATAAACATAAATAAAAATACACGTAGGTATTTCATTATTTTGAACATTGACGAAATAATTTTAAGCTATCAGATGTTTCGAGCTTTTGGCATTACCCACCCCTATTTGTGCTTGATTCAACACAAACTCCTTGACAACACATCTGCCGTTTATATGTTGTCCCTTTCGTACTACGAAAACAGAATTTAAAAACAATTACTCGTATTGATCATATCGCCATGTTTCTTGTGGGAAATCATGAAAAGAGTTCACCACCGAAAATGTTTTGTTTACCACCACATCATTTTATCAAAATAAATCAAAATATATATAAATATGCAATATAATAAATCATTTATTTAATATTAAAAAAACATCTATATATTTTTTTTTCCTATTTATATAATTTCATTATAATAGATTTAATATAATGTTTTGTATTCAACAATTTAATTTTTATTTTAATGTTGTTTAAAACAACTAAATTTTATTTCAATATTTTTAATTTTTATTTTAATGTTGTTTATTACAACTAAATTTTATTTTAATATTTTTAATTTTTTATTTTAATGTTGTTTAGAACAACTGAATTTTACTTTAAATATTTTTAATTTATATTTTAATGTTGTTTAGAACAACTGAATTTTACTTTAAATATTTTTAATTTTTATTTTAATGTTGTTTAGAACAACTGAATTTTACTTTAAATATTTTTAATTTTTATTTTAATGTTGTTTAGAACAACTGAATTTTATTTAATACTTTTAATTTTTATTTTAATGTTGTTTATTACAACTAAATTCTATTTAATACTTTTAATTTTTATTTTAATGTTGTTTATTACAACTAAATTTTATTTAATACTTTTAATTTTTATTTTAATGTTGTTTATTACAACTAAATTTTTATTTTAATATTTTTAATTTTTATTTTATTTAATATTGTTTTCCAACAACTGATTTTTAATTTAATATTGTTTTACCACAACTGAATTTTTAATTTAATATTGTTTTATAACAAGTAATTTTTAATTTAATATTGTTTTACAACAAATAATTTTTAATTTAATATTGTTTTACAACAACTGAATTTTTATTTTAATATTGTTTTACAACAAATAATTTTTAATTTGAATATAAATTTTAATTTATAATTTATAATGATTTTTATATTACAGAATATCTTTGAATTTGTATATATATGTTTTCTTTTTTGTTTTAATATATATATTTAATATATTTACTTTTAATAGTTTAATATATTTTTTTTTAAATTTATAATTTAAATTATGTTTACTAGAATTGTAATACGTATATAAAAAAATTTAAAAAAAAATGTACTCACGAAATAATCCTGCGTCGTTCTGGTTGTACAAACAGTGACTGCTGATTACTTCTGATTGCTGATATACTGCTGAAATCTAATCTAAATATTTTTTTTTTATATATTTTTACAATTCTATTAAAATTCTTTAATTCAATTTTCTTTTTTTTTTTTTTTAGATAAATTTTTGTTTTTTTTTGTCCTTTTTTTAAAAAAATTTAATTCTGATATAAAAAAATTAAATTTTACTTTTGAAAATTCAAAAACTTAATTTCAGTTCATACAATTTCTATTATTTTTAATAATTACGTAAAACAACGTATTATTTCAATTATAATATGATTTCTTTTTTTTTTTTTTATATATAAAAATAAAATATAATTTATTTACAATTTCTTCGATAATTTTAATTATTATGAAATATATTTCACAAAATCTATAAATTTTTTTTTTTTTATATATATATTATAAAAAAACTACACTTCTTAGAATCTTGATCTATCTTTCTATCTTGATTTATATGTATATTTATTCTTGATTTTTATATATAATTATTCTTGATTTTTTTTATATATATTCTTGATTTTTATATATATTTATTCATATATGCTGATAACTAAAAAAATTTCTAAATTAATATGCTATTTTATATAAAAAAAAAACTCGAAAATTTTACCTATAAAATTCACGTGTAATTGGAGGACACAGCAACTTTTTCTGCGTGTGATTTTCCTTTTTTTTTTATTTACAAAAAAAAAATAACTTCTAAGTTATCTCGTTATCTGTATCGTTAAATTAATCCGTACTAATAACTATATTTTTTTTTCCAATTTTTATTTCAATATGTATTTAAAATACGAAAATAATTTACAATGTATGTCTTTTCACGAAAGCTTCTGGAATCAAAAAGAAGGAAGTCGTTTTTTTTTCGATATTTTTAAATTTTTAGTGCTTCCTAATTAATAATTTTCTTATGGCACCTTACTACCATTCCAATATACGCGTAAAAATCTAGATTGCATTGGAGCATGCGTTGGCCACTCAGTACTAAATTATGTACTTTATTTAAGCTCTGGCAACTTTGAACTTCCGTCTTCTTCCTCAATGTCAAAACTCAAAAGTCAAAAGTTAAGTTGTCGGACGTCCATTTTGTAGCATGAAGTATTATTTCTTTATTATTATTATTTTATATTATTAAATAATTATTTCTTTTTCTTACTTTTTATTTTTAGGAATTATATATTTTTGTTTCTTTTTAGATTTTAAAAATTATAAAATAAGATAGCCGCGTAACACATGGACTAGAGCATAGAACTTGTTTTTTTTTGTGGTTTTATTAGCTTCCAGTAGATCTTGTCCTCTTGTTCAATCCACCCTCATAAAATGAGGTTGGAATCGCCTTATAGTTTCCGCAGAACGACTTTTAAGCTGACCTTATGCTCGTACTAGGAAAATGTGGTATCGTATAAGTGATAAATATTATTGGCCATATTGTGTTTCTGGATATACCGAGGTATTTCAAATTTACGTCATTGCTTATTTATTATCAATTTACAAAATATATTAAATTTATCAAAATTTTACTAACACAAATTTAAAATTTATTCTAAAATTTGACTTATTACGAAATAGCAAGAAAAAAAATATTCCCATTTTGATAATTTAATTTCATAACAAATAATTATGATCCATTTATCCACATTTCTCCGTATTTAAACTGGTCGTATAATAAAAGTTTTAATAATAATAATTATTGTTGTATGTATAAGAAAAAAAAAAACAAATACAACAAGAAATTTTTTTTAAATACCGAACTATATATGAAAGAAAACATATAATAATTTCATATCCAAACATAATACATAATAAATTCATTTTTGTACATAAATTTTCATACTTTTTTCATTTTGATGTTAATTTTTTTTTATTGTGGAAAACAACTTGACTATTAAAATATTTTTTTTTCTTTTTATTTTGTTTTATGTGTGTATATATTAAATAAATGAATTGCAACCCTAGAGCGATTTAACATTTATTAAGGACTATATACACAAATTAAATAAACGTATATTATAGAAATGTTCATTTACGTCTATTAAAATAGATATATACATTATTATGCAGAAATATTGCTAAAAGGGTTGAAATTATCATATTTTCGTTTTGTTTTTATTCCGTTAAAGGAATATAGCAATAAAAAAAATCCTGGACTTATGTATTAATGAACGAAATATTTAAAATATCCTAGTAAGCGAGTATCTAATTCCAACAAATATAGAGACATAAGCGCCACCTTTCCGATGCCAAAAAAAAAAATGGCGCTTAGGAATGAAGCTGATTATTTCTTTGGATCAGCGAATAGAAGTTTAAAGAGAGATTTTGTTAGTTCATTAACAAAATAAAAGAACACAATAAAAAAAATGCTTAGAAAAAAATTACAGTGGATAACAAATGTTAGTAATGTAATACAAGCAGTTAAATAAAAATAAATTATTCAAAAAAAAAAACAACATTACATTAAAACTGGCTAAACCACTTACATAGGGTAAGTATATAGTCTTTAATGCTATTACTTCCCAACCGACGCCACTTTTTTTGTATTTCAAATAATTAGAAATTGAAGAACAAAATATTAAATTTAAAAAAATAATCAAGTTAGCATAAGTTTTAGTTTCGAGGTAAGTTAGTTTCGCGGTTCTAAAAAGAACGCTACTCTTCCCACCGAATTCTGTTCTCAATTCTTTACTAAATTAGAAATAAGAAACCCTGCTAAAAGCAGTAAGTTATCATTGTGATAACCAGTTGTTAAAACAAATTAAAACAAATAAATTGATAGCTCATAAGTTGTACTTTTCTATAGTTCAAATCAAACTTTTCAGCACTATTATTAAATACACCTAGTATTCTGGTGGTAGGTTTGATGTTGTCGTATTCGGTACAATGAAATTGAACCTTAAATAGCGCTCATATTTAAGTGAATCAAACATTGATATTTATGAGGAGATTTGGTTATGGTAGAAATAAATTGATCTACAAATAAGTTCTTCGCTATTTCCACACGCATTTCTAAAGTTTGCAGATCAATAAAATATATGACTAAAGAATACTGGAAACAAATTAATAAGCAATGTCGAATTTTATAAAAATCTTACAGTTCATAGTTAAAACTTCTAGATTGGAAATTGTAGAAACAAATGTATTTTTTCCATTAATCGTTTTAATGTTAATATATTTACCTCAAGGATTTCATATTCAAATATTTTGGAAATACAGACTACGGAAAATTTAAACTGTATAGTATTGTCGAAAATTTACCAATAAATAAAGAATCTGTTTCAAGTGGAATAATTATTTATGATGTCTATATAATTCGAATTTTTAATAATTACTCGTACAACCAAATTTATGATTTAAAATTACTCAAATGCATATTTTAAATGCTATACAAATAAAAGATTATTTCAAATTATTCAAATATTAAAATACTAAATAAAACTATTTTTAACTAATTTTCATTTGCAAAAGAATCCCTAAATTCATTATGTAATTACTTACCATCATCACAATATTAATTTGTCCTTTAAAATTGTTGTGTACTTTTTGTGAAATATATTTTATCCACCAATCAGGAAAATAATCTTTATTACTAATTGCTCTCAAACTCTTGTTTTACTAATGAGAAGTTGAGAAGACATTGTTAAAGTTCCAGATATTCACAAAAATTTTTTACTCAGTATCACATTATTTACTTTAATTTCACCATTTTTTTTTCTAATTATCCTTCTCATCCGATCCTGTTAAATGCCACTTTACATTCAAACCAAGAATGAATTGCTGTCTCAAATATAAAATGCGATAATTCCATGTGAAAAAATAATTTATGTATAACGATTTACATGTTCTATTTTGCTTTGGCTTTATCAACTTAATTAAAATAGCTCATTTTCAAATCGCACAATTTTACTATGATGAAAAATATTTTTCAGCGTTAAAATATTCTTCACCAGCCACAGCGAATTAATTCAAAAGTGTAATTTTCATCCAACCAAATATATATATATAAAAAAAAAACAATATTTACGTACAGAAATTTAAAAATAATGAACGTGAGTAAAAATTGAATTTGAATGAGGCTGTTCAAAAATGGTTTCTACGATTTGCTCTGAGGAATTAATTCTGGAGGGATGTTACAAACCTTCCTAGCAATAAGAGTAGATTAAAATTTTTCGATATGGTCAGTCTAGAAGATCAGAGAATTGTTTCAAAAAAAAATTATTATTTTCCGAATTGAAATTGATGAACCCAGCAATAATACCGCTTTATGTTCTCAGATAAAATCGGAGACATACAAGATTTTTTTTACAATTCAGCTTATAAAATTAAATAATTTAAAAAATATACTATTTACTGTCAAAATATTGACAATTTGAAGGCGATCGTATAAATATTCATACGAAATTTATGCATACCGTTTACTTTTCACTTTTTTTAGGCTACATTAGCTGAGCAACTGCTGAATTTTTGACAGCAATCCAATTCTCAAACAATTGATTCATTTTTGTATTATTATATATTAAATTATAAAATTATTTACAAAATTATTAAGATAACATAAGAAATAAAAAATGTGTTTATAAATTATCCTTAAAAAAATCTTCTGGATTTATTTCGTCTAAATACCAGCTAAAAATTTTATTATCAAATTTATTGAAATCATCTTCTTTCACAAGCAATTTCTCTTCAGGTAATCTTGTATATTTAAAAGGTGATATTATTTTTAAATCTGTTTTTTTATGTACTGGACGACTGTCATAAACTTTTGATTTAACATTATCATAATTTGGTAATTTTGGATATTTAGGTAAAATATTCCTTGAAGAATCATTATTTTTAATACAATTATTTGTTTTATAAAAATCCTCTGTAGACCATCTAGGTAAAGAAGACATAAATGCCAAATTTTTAACATCTGTAAATTTTCTTCGATCAATTGGTTTTGATACTGATAAATAATGAATTTGTTTCCTTTGTGTATATAATGATATTTCAGATTTAGTACGAAATGTCATTGGTTTTCTTGGTTGATTGATAATGTTTACTAGATTTAGTCGATACTGATATGTAATTGCATTTATTTCAAATGTTTTATGTAATAATTGTGTTTCAACTTTTGGTTTCAAAATTTTTTCCTTAAATAAATTTGTATAGCCATGTCCTTTAATATTACGTAATCCCGGTTCATCCAAACATTTTAATGGTACTAAATTTGTTGTTGAATCAAAACGAAATTTTTTCATTTTATAAATTTCATATTCTTGATTATTTGTAATATTTTGTTTACATTTTTTATGATTTGGGCATGGACAAGTTATTGGATTAATTGGATAATATTCATTTGGAGGAGGTGTCATTATATTATTATGTATTGATAATTCTGTTATTGGTATATAAGAATTTTGATAGAATCGGTAGATTAATGGTTTACTTGATAAGTTTTTCTGTGGCACCTGTTCTTTCACACTACAAAAAAAAAACACCATTTTTTTTTTAAGAGTTTTTTTATATTTAAACATTTACTTAGTGAAATATTGATTTGGTGCAGGCGATGATGGATCCTTCCAACATAACGATAAATCACGAATCATTGAACGTGTTGTTGGTTTCCTTTTACGACAATCTTAAAATTGATATGTACATAATATTAGGAAAGATTTTACAATTATCGTTTTACATGATTGATTTTAAACTCAATTCGAAATTATCGATATCAAGATTTATAAATGGAAGATAAAATACATTTATATGATTTATTGAAATAACTTATTGTCTTCAAGATTACAATATTTTAAAGCGATTATATTAAGAACTTTGAAGACCTTTAAAAACAGACTTTTTACAAATACAGAAAGTTCATGTTTGAAATCGTAATGTTTCATTCGTAATGCTCCTTTAAAACTAAAATTTTTCAATATACCTATTTTTGATTTTTACCAATCATGTAAACCGATTAATTAATTTAAATAAATTTATATATATACAATAAAACATACCCTCATAAAACATATATTTATGTTTTGTATTTTGACATCTAATATGATTTTTTGATGTTATATCATAAAATTTATCATTTATTTTAATTTTTTTTGTTTTATTTTCATACTTTGACCAGAAAGAACCTTTTTTACCTTCAATATTAATATGATTTTCCTTTGGATAATAGAGATTCGGAGCTAGACTCCACGAAGCTGGATTCACCAAATCTCTATTTACATTTAGTGGTCGTATTTTTGGAGTAAATTTATTGATATTACAATTTTTAATAATATCTGTAATTTTAATAATTTCTTATATATATTATTCTAAAATTATTGTTCATAATGAACTAACTAACTCTATAATTACCTTCTTTTACAGTTTTCTTATGTTCATAAATACATTTATTAGCTGTAACATGCTTAATTATTTGTTCATTTCTATTACTATTTCGTACTTCTATATATAAATAAATTATAAATAATTATTATATAAATTTCATAAAATTAATTTTATTTTACGTTTACTAATAAAATCTTCACATTCATTTGGTAAAAAATTTCTTTGTTTAATTGTCATTTTTATTAATATTTTATTATTAAATTTATATATAAAATAAATATTTTTTTTGTAAACTATATTATTATTAATTATTATAAAAATTATAATGATTTTAAATTAAATAAAAACTAATTACATTTATTTCTAAGTATTTACGATATAAAATTAAATATAAAGTTCATAATTTTTTTCAAAATGCTATATAGAAAAAAGGAAATTAAAATTTTCATTTGTCTTACAAAATAATGAAAATATAAATTAAATTTCTTTTACCATAAAATTTATATCCAGAATTGACCGTTATGTTATTATTAAAGACGGAAATTACTTTTAAGGATCACTTGTCAAAGGATATGTTTATATTATTATAATTTTTTTTTTTTATTTTACTATAATATATTATTAATTTTCTTTTTCGAGGGAAAACTAACAAAAAAAATAAATAAAAGGTCATCAAATTCTTATTACATCATTACGAACGGATGTAATTATTTTTATATTTTTCCGGTATACCGGATGTCTGCTTAAGGTATTTTAATTTTTTTTTTTATTGTCATACAAAATTTTATTACAGAAAATTATTATATAATAAGTTAGATAACTTTCTGATAATGAAATTGGTTTGTTAATATGATCCTATAGATATAAAGACTATAGAGGGGGAAAATTGAAATATAATAAACTTCTTGGTAGAAGATGAATTATCTAAATTCTGAGTATATAAAAGGACGAAGCAACATATAATATTCAACTGTAAGGTTCTAATGTCCAAATGCCTGAGGTGCACCCATGGTTTTATGATTGTGGTTCTTCGGAATCATGGACAATGTAAAGGTTTAATGAATCGAAATTAATTTGAACCGATATTACAATAATCCGGATGACTGCAACGATGATTAATCTAGTACAATATGATTTTTCATCTAAAATGTTGCTGTAATAGTCGAGTTTATATAAAAATGTAGTTGCAGCATGAATTATGATTTAGTAAAATTTGGAGTGTCGCAGTTTCAGTAGCTCCTGATCAAAATTCCCAATTTTAATATATTTAACAAAGCGTGGTTTTCACAAAGTAAAAAGGAACTGTAAGGTACAAGTAATATTGGATATAATTACGAGTTGTATATGTTACACGACGGCATAATATATTTTACGTTATTTTTGATTTTTCTATCTTCGAATCAACAATAATTATTACATCTAATTTAGACAAGCACTAGAATTATTGCTGTATATATAAATCGGCGTTTGAAAATATATTTTCCCAATTATCTCAAGGATATGCGTAATGTGTCGCTTACCATTTATAAGAAAACCTTTTGCAAAAATTTGGAACTGTGGATCACAGATAAATGAATTTTCTCTAAACTAAATTATATACAAATTATCAAAAAACTAATAATTTGTTTGAGCCAAATTATACTTTATATTACCTAACCAGTAGAATATAAAATGGAATCAAAATAGCCTAACAAAATAATCACATTTTATTTATAATGTGAAAAAAACTAAGAACCTAATAAATATTCTTATCTTCTACAATAATATTTTAATAATCATACCGAATTTCATAAATTTAAGATTTAAAAAAATATTATTATTTATCCTAATAACATTATATAATTTAATAATTCAATTTATAGTTATATAAAGATAATATTCTGACCAACATAAATATAACCCATAATCTCACTTAGAAACTGACCGCCAGGTTAATTTCTTTTCAAGGCAATCGCATCATTTCGTTTGACTGGTTTTCACCCATCCAAAAATTATCTGATTTTCATTTTTATTTTTGTTATTTTGGGATCACCATCAGGGAGAATTTAAGAAGGTTATAATGCTGAGGTCAGTGGGTATTATTTTTGTTGAATCAGATCAACTTCTTTACTAGATAAAGAGAAATATTTTTTTTCTGTCGCTACAATTAGTATTAACATGAAGAAAAAAAAAACTAAATTAATAAAAAATTTAAAAGTTTTTAAATTTATTTATTTTGCCTGATATCATACTTGAAACTTTGTTATAGACTTTTTTATGAGTTTCAGAAATTACAGAATCTAAACTAATAAAAAAGATCCTTCACAATATTTATTATTATGTAAAAGAACCCCATATTTTTAACCGCTTCTATTTTATTTCTGATTTTTCAAAATTAATATTGACAATATAAAATCAAAAATATTTTAATTAGGGTTTGGTAATTAGAAATCATAATTTTATCCTTTCCCTTTCCCTAGGTGGACTTTCTTGCATATATATAATATAAATAACTATTTTGTAAAAGTTTTGTTAAGTATTTTCAAAAATTACAGATTTTATCGAAACCGAAATATTTGAGGAATCACAGGTGCATCTCAAAGAGGATATAACGCAGTTTTCTAGTATAAGCAGCGAGTTTTCTTTTAATTAAATACAAATTTTTGTAATATTAGAACTAGAAAAACTTTTATAAAAACTTTTTTATAATTTTGTATATAGAAAACTTTTGATAACATTAAGGTCAATTTCTAACTATGTAATTAAAATGCGAAGTTTTTGATCAATTTTATATATACATATATATAAATATATATATATATATATATATATATATATAAGTGTTGAAATTAATCAATTAGGTCACAAATAATTTTAAAATTAACTAAGTATAGATCCAGTCAGATGGTTATTAATTATACATACAGTAAAAAATGGATTTCTTGATAGAATTCGTAGTTGTGTTAAATTTTTTTTTTCGAAATTTGCATTTATAATATAAATAAAAACATACTGTACACATAAATTTAAAATACTCTAGGTACATATAATTTCGAAAAACTTATTTCTACTTAAAGCATCCTTAATATCCTTAATAGCATTGAACTTTTATTACCATAGTCTCCAAACTTTAAATCAATTTTTTTTTGTATGAAGTTTGAACATTAAAAAATATAATAACAAAATCCTTCATTATAATGAAATGAAATATAATTTTTTATTTTGTATTTTGTTGGTTTATTCATAAAACTGTAATTTTGTTGCGAAATTTCTAAAAATTTGCATATTTTCGTCCTTTAAAACACACAAAACGAAATGCAAATATTTTAAAAAAGAAACATAAAAAAAAAAAATATTTATAATGAACTCACCAAAAAAAAAAAAATCTTCATAATTATAATCCACACAGAATGAAAAAGGATCTCATTTCATAAATCATTTGAAAAAAAAAACTGAAACACAACAACGACAAACAAACCCTAAATTAAACAACAGCAAACCGAAAAAAAATGTGTTTGCTCATTGTTCGTATCTATGTTTTCAGAGTTTTTCCTTCCATCTTTGTTTTTGCTTGGGAAATCAACAAACCATGGAAATTAAAATGTTAATTCAGTTTTCCTCTCACGATTTTCCTTTTTATTTAAAATTTTCAGTTTATTTTATATTTTTGGTTAATGTTCCCGCTTCTTTTTTTTTTAAATGAATTTTTTTTTTCCTGAAATAAATGTCACATTTAAATATTAGCTTCATAATTGTGTAATAAAAATGTCAAGGGATTAAATGTTTACAATCATAATTATGTTTATTAAACGTTGTTGCGATAGGAGTTTTAGTATTACGATTCCTTTTTTTAACATAATTTGTAAATTTTTTTTAAAAATAATTCTTGTGAAATTCCCTTAGAAGGTCAAATGTTTCATAAAAGTCTGGCCATCATCAGACGCTATAAATGGATTATCCTATTTGAATGTTTTGTAATGAAAAAAAAAATTATACTTGCATTATTTGTTAAAATATTTAATTTTCTCATTATTATAATAATTTTCATCCTTGAATTTCTTTTTTTTTCTGTTTTTTTTATACATTCATTAAGATTAACATGAGTTTTTATTGGCTTATAAAAATTCTGCTTACTCGTTTTTTTTTAATATTATTTCTTTGTTTTAAGAGAACAAATATTATTCAACACAAAAAGGAAAACGATCATAAAATTTCCACCGCAAAGAATCATAATTTTTTGGTAATAAAATTAATAATGTTTATATACAATAAATTATAATTTTAAACAAATTTTGTAAATTAAAATTCTGTTCAATGTAAAATGTACACTAAATCAATTATATTCTTAACGCATCAAATTTAAATTGAATAATTTTATATCGACAAGTAAAAAGAAATTGTCAGTATCATTTTTCTTGAGGATATTAAAAATAATTCAATTACTGAAAACTATCCTTTTTTCAATATTAGAGTAGTTTATAAAAAAATCTTATATTTTAGAACCTCCATGAGATCCTAATACATAATAATTATACTCAAACGGTGTAGGGTGTAGGCTACAATTCACAATTTTTAATATTATATTATTTAAGTTGCACTTTATCAATAACTTTTGGAATAATGTTCAAAAATGATACATTTGATAAGAATTCCATGAACCAATTTCAACCAAATTGTAATCAACTTTCGTAATCTTAATACAAAATTACTAAATACGAAATTTGATATTTGTAATATATTACAATACAAGATCGTATTCACTACAATTACTTTGAAAATTCCGAATTTGGAACTTGTCTGAAGTAGCGGAATTTCGCACACCAATTTAACCTATTCCACGAGGGGCTGTGATGGAATAGTTTAAAAAAAAATACTTGACACACTAAAATAATCAAAATTTGAAAATATATAAATTTGGTTCGCCAATTTTTGAATTCACGGACACAAAATCTCGAAAACAAATTTATTCAGTTTTCAATAATTCAACTTAGCAAACAAGCAATTTATTTGCAATAAATAATTAAATCCTTCTTTTACTTTTTACATTCAAAAATCTTTCCTATTCTATACTTTTCAATGTAAGCAAATCATAAGGAAATTAAATTCAATTTTATTCTAATAAAAATATTAAATTATTATATCTTTATAACTTAGTCAGCATATAATTTAAATTATTTATATCAATATCAAAACTATTTCTTTCTTTCCACTCTCTGAAATGCATTAATTTTATATCACAGAAAAAAAATATCATTTTATTTGCTCGATTTGCAATAATATTTTGTTGAAGGATCAAGGATATAAATATTTGTTATTATAACTAGATAAGTAATCCGTAAATCATTTCTGATGAAATGTAAAGATTATTAATATTTGTTAAACTATCATATCAAAAAGCAAAAAAAAAAAAAAAATGAATTAATTTATTATATGAACTCAAAACAACAACAATAAAAAAAGGATTTATTGAAATTTTTCATATTTTATGAAAAAGATTTGGAAATAGTGTAATCGAGAATTGAAAGGATTCTAAGTGCATTTTATTATTTTTATGTATTTTGAAAAACTCTTAATAATATTACGGAGTTAAGCAAATATTTAATAATGATTCAATGATGAATTTGATTAAAAATATATTATTTGAGAGTTAGCTTAAAAATCATAATATCATTATATAATTTTAATAATAATAATTATTAAATATACAGATTCATTTGATTGAAAAGTTTTTCAGAAAGTTATTTTGTTAAATAATTTTTTTATATATAATATTATCAAAAATAAATAAAAGTTAATTATGTTATGGACGCTTGAAAATCACAAGCAATTAATATGATAAATTTAAAATGACTTATAAGAGCCAGCAGTCAGCAACCATTAATTTAATTTTATCATTAATGTGCACAAATCTAAAATTGGTAATGCATTATGTGATCTAAAGCTAATCATTTCCTTATCTGGGCGTTAAGCGAGGAAGCCTTAAATGGGGATTTAATATAAATTCAACAGATAATGAACTTACAAGATTTTCTGCATGAAAAATTCGCAATTATTTCGGAAATGCGGAATAACGTAAAATAGTTTAATATATACCGTCAGATTTACATTTAGCTGAAGTTGTACTGATAGTTTTTAATTTATAATAGTGCTTTATTTATTGTTTTATTATTTAAATTAACATTTATAAATAAAGGGTCCCAAACCAACGCGAATTATACACATCATCTTTGATTTTTTCGCAGTGGCAGGAAAATTTGCCTGTAATAGTCACATTGACGCGAAATATTCGCAACGAATCATAAACAAAATTTGACATTTAAAAAAATATTGATGGTTTTCATATCGTTACGGCGATTTGAATAATTTTTAAATAAATTTAATTTTTTATTATGTTGTTTTATAATAATAAGATTATATGAAGCCCTAATTTTATATGCAGTAATATTATTTTCACTAATAATTTTTCAACATGCTTTCATAAGCCGCCATATAACAAATGCGAGCAATTCGCTCCGCTAAAACTGCGATTAATTCGCGGTGGTTTGAAGAGACCCTTATACCATTTCTCATCTAATAATTTTTTCTGTCAAATTTGTTTTTTATACTTATAGTTTTGTTTTTAGCAACGAATATCTGATTTTTTAAATGCTATTTTTCAATATTATTAAATGATTTTTAAAAGTAAATTTAATTCTATAATTAATTATATTGTTATTTACTATTTAAATAATTAAGTGTAATTTAGCCAATAAATGATACTAAATTGCCAAAGTTTCCAATTTATGGTACTGGCCTACACAATTGTTGTTTGCTGGAGCTCTTTATTCTTAATTTTGTTTACTATCAGTCCAATGTTTTTTTAGCCAGTTTGCCGTTTGCATTTCTCCGGATATATCAAAAGAAGCTCCAGACTAATTTATATGGATGGATTGGATATCATTTGAAAAATTTGAAACAATTAAATCAAAAAATATTTTATATTTTTCATATTTTTATAAAAAAAATTTTTTTTTGTTACAATTTTTCAAATATATAAACAAAATCATTAATTTGCCATCAATATAAAACCAAATCATAAACAATCATCTTTATAAAACTTTTGATATTCATAAATTTTCATAAATTATATGTCAAAAAATGGAAAACATGTCAAAATACATAAAAGTGTTTGTTCTAATTTCTACATAATACTCGTACTATCAACACCCCCAACCCAACCTAGCCAATAACAAAAAAAAAGAAAAAAAAGAACGATAACAAATTAAAAGTCCACAAAACATAAATAAATTTTTCGATTCCGATACATAAAATCGAGAAATAAATCACAATGTAAAACCGATAAAACATGTCAAACACTTTTAAATTGCAAACTTTAGCAAAAACAAAAAATTATTATAAGCTTTCGTTTGTCTATCGTTCTGTTTGATGATGTAAAACATTTTGTATTTGTATCATGTCAGGCAGGATTCCGGATCATCAGGATAACATATTAGATCTCTTTTTATATTATTTTTTCTGCTTTAAATAATATAATAATTTATATATTTTATAAAAACCAGACAAAAATGAGGAAATTGTGAATTTGTTTTTGCTGTTTTGTATTATTAAAGATTTTAATCGTAATTTTTTCTAAAATCGAATAGATCAATTTCTATCATGAGAATAAAAAGGCTAATTTGTTTCGTTGGCTTGTCAAATGTTATCTGAAGAATTTTTTGAACTGATTATTATTATTTTATATTGGGGGTGCGCGGATATAGTAAAAATTTACTGCACAAGTTCAAAAAATTTCCAATATTTCTTTTATGTATAGGGAAATTTTGAAATGGTAAAATTTCATATAACGAAATCCTTAATTTTGTTAACTGGTGGGTGTTCATCAAAGGCAAGTCATGTAATTTAATATAATTTTAAAATATGTCCCATGTCAAATATACGTCATCGCTACTATAATAATTTTTAAAGATCAATCTTTTATTAAAATTTTCATTTCTCATATAGTTTAGAAGTTTCGCAGTCAATTAGTTTTTATTTGAACATATGAAATCAGTTGTAAAAATTTTTTATATTGATAAATAGATTTAAAAACTTTCAAATCGTAAAATTTAAGAATAATTTTATAAAGTTTTTGTTTTAAAAAATGTTTGTGATTAAATGAGATGTAAACTAAATATATAATAATAAAATAAATTAAAATTTTTGAAGAATATAAAAAAATATTTTTATACATATTTTTTCGAAGGACATAAAAAAATGTGTTATTTAATATTTTAAAGTTTAATAGTTTTGCTAAAAGAAATAATGCCCAAAAGAAGAAAAACTGACGACATCAACTGAACTATAGAGATAGTTTAATTTTAAATTAATTTAGATTTTAAAATTTAAGAAAATCCTTTTCTACATTGAAAATCCTCTTCTAGTGTCTCCCGATTTAATTGATGATTGCAGTATTTAATTGATGATTTGGAAAAATGGACTTCTTCGGGGCTGATTTATTATTAATTTAAATTTAATTTAATATAAAAATTCAAAATTAAAACACTTTCTAAATTACATTTATTAACCTTAACTAATTTAATTTAAACTTGTAACGCAGAAAAGTGGTCTCATGAGTTTCCTCATGAGATGATGCTCGAACTGTTGGAAAAACAAAAAAAATGACCAGGCCACGGTCCCTTTTCCACGCCATAAAATTCTGTCAGGGAGGAATATTTTCAACAACAAAACAGATTTAGGATATTGCTCACGTCCTCCTTCTCAGCCAGGCCTAGTTACGCGGTTGGGCGTGGGCTGAGCAATATCCAGGGCCAAATTTTTCCGTTCAAGAATAATACTTACATTGGGTAAACATCACCTAGAAAAGGAAAGGATGGGGAAAAGGAATGGTGAGGGTTAAATATCCAGGACGTTCAATCACATGATTTTTCTAAACTATTCCATATTTATAAAACAATTTAAATAAAAAGAAAATAAATTGGTTGGCACATCAATTATATAATTTATTTATGATTTAAAACAAAAGAAAAAAAGAAAATATACTACTCTACTATAATCATTAATAAAAAAAAATCAATACAAAAAAAAATATTTTAAACTACTCTACTTTTTATAATTATGGAATTTAGATAACAAAAAAAAATATTTAATTATAATTAATTACCTGGGATTTATAATTTATTCAACTCCTGAAGCTTCAGCGGCCGAAGATTTACCCACTATTTTATTAATTTATTATTATATATTTGCTATTTTCAAATCTACTTTAAATACAAAAAAAAATCTTTAAAATTTTTAAACGACTTTACAAACAAAACTAACTTTACACTATAATAAAAAAAAAAACAATTTAACTTTAAAATCAATCTACTTTACTTTACAAAAAATCTAATTCTATCACCAACCAAAAAAAAAAAATATTGTGGTAGGTTGTACTTGGACGACCTTCCCGATGTTGTTTATGTTCTGCCCTGGATCAGCGATTCATTATTGTTGTACTTATTATATGTGCCTTGCACATATAAAATTAACGATTTTTTTATTGATTTAAAATAAAAAAAATTATCAATATCTGATGTTATATTGTTATGGTATTATGTTTGTTTGGGTTTATTTTTAAATTTTATAATAAGTACTTCACTACTATCATATAGTTTTTTTTTTTTTTTTTTTTTCCCTTTGTATTGTTATTGTTAAATTTAAGGTATATATTTAAGGTATATTTTTTTAAAATCAATTACTTTTAATAATTGAACACCACCACTATGTCTTATTTATTACTATTTATATATATAGCTACATATGTATCATTTTTATTGTATGGCGGTTTATTTTTAAACTTTTTAATTTTTTTTTAAAAAAAAAATCCTTATTTTAATAACTATTTGTTATATTACTATATCTTTATTATAATATTTAACTATTTTCCTTTTTCTATATTATATTACTCTAATTTTATACTAATTTATACAAAAAAAAACTATATACATATTAAACAAAACAACCAAGAAGCAAAATAAAAACCACCGGAATACTTCACAGCTAATTACCAACTAATCTCGGTCGTCCACTACACCTAGCAACATAGATCGATATCGATCACCCACATCAATCCCTTTGTTGTCTCCGAAATTCAACCCGAAGTCATCACCCCATCCGAAAGTTTCAATAAAATTATATCTTTCTTCCAATCAGAAATAATTTTCATCCGAAGGGCTGATTAACTTCGGATTCAATTTTGGATACAAAAGGGGAAATTGATCTAAAGTAATCGATACCGAATCTATATTTTAGATGTAAGTGGAACGACATCTATATGCAACTAGCTTATTAATTTGATAAAAATATACGTGATAGGCGCCTATGTAGTACTAGTTCTCATTTTAACCGCTAGTGTTTAGTTCTAAACTACTACAATTTATAAATAACAAAAAAAAACAATAATTTTGTCAACGAACGTGAACGTCAAGTGCATATGCAGCCATGATGGATTCAATACAAAAAGGTAAACAACATTTTTATATATAATTTTATTGATTTTTTTATTTATTTTCTAATAAGAATTTTATCTATTTTCAGGAAATTTCCGCTGTTACAAAACTGTTTTTCTAGCAGCGAGTCTTGAGCTAAAGGAAAACTGACAAAAAGGAAATTGGTAACAAAAAAAATTAAGTTATGTGTTCATTATTTATTCAACGTTTATTTATTTCTTTTCAGCTTTGACTTTGCGATATTTTTGGATAAGGATTAAGGCTTTAAATCTTTGGCATGTCGACGGACAATTTTGTTGCTACCAATGTCTTGGACATCATAGCAAGCTCGACCCACGACCCTAACAACTTTACATTTAACAAATGTAGGAGCTAGTTTTTTATTAATGCCGGCAGCTTGGTCACTTAAAATTGTGTTGCGACGAAACAGAATTTGTCCAGGTAAATAAGAAATATTCTTAGATCTTAGATTATAAGTTTTTATATTTTTATCTTGAGCGCGTTGTAAATTGGCCATAATTTTATTTTGTATTTCGCTACGGTGTAAATTAGCGTCATGAATTGGAATATTACCATCACTTAAGGCTTGTAGTTTTTTCAATAAATTATATGATGATCCATGGGAAATCATATGGAAGCCGAAAGTGAGGTAATATGGCGAGTATCCTGTGGAGTCATGAATGACATTTCGTAACGCACAAGATATTTCGCTTAAATGTGCATCCCACTTTTTGTGATTTGAATTGGATACTGATTTAATGTATGCCCTAATAGATGATAATAGTGTACGATTTACTCGTTCTGATGCATTGGCTTGTGGACTATATAAAGCTGTTAAAAAATGTTGGACACCATGTTTTTCTAGAAATGTGTTAAAATCTTTCCCTACAAATTGTACGCCATTGTCAGAAACTAAAGTTTCCGGAACACCGAACAATTGAAACACATCTTGTTCTAGAAATTGAATTATCGGACCAGATTTAGCTTGTTTCAACGGTTTCAACAGAACGAACTTGGTGTGTGTGTCCAGGACAATTAATATAAAGGTGTTACCCTTTGAGGATCTTGGATATGGTCCAAGTAAATCCACACATATTCTTTGCCAAGGACGTTCTGGAATATCCTTTTTACCCATTAAAGGACGAAGAATTTTATTAGCTGGTTTACACTCTTTACAAATTTCACAATTAACAACATAATTTATAATTTGATTACCCATACGTGGCCAATAATAAAAACGTTTAATTTTTTCTAATGTTTTAGAGGCACCCAGATGAGCTGAAATTGGATCATCATGATTTTCAACAATAATTGAGTTTGTGAGTGACGATGGAACCCAAATCCGCCACTCGAAATCATTCCCTTGCCGTCTAAAACCAACACGTTTATAAATTACGTCATCAACAATTTTTAAATCAGGTAAAGATTTTTGATTTTTAATAATTATTTTCTTTTGGTCTTCGTAGTCACCTTGTACAAAAGCTGGATCTTTTAAATTTATAGCGTCCATGCTTTTCGTAATTATCTCGACGTCTCCCCTAGATAAAGTGTCAGCCACTATGTTGTCTTTCCCTTTTCGATGCACAATATCAAAATCAAAAGCTTGCAGTTTTAGACTCCATCGTGCTAAACGTCCTGACAAATCAGTAGTTTTCATAAGCCATTTTAAACTAGAATGATCAGTTATCAAGGTAAAGTGAGATCCTTCAACATAAGGACGAAACTTTCTTATACTCAGCAGGGCTGCTAAACATTCTTGTTCAGTCACACTGTAATTTTTTTGTGCCGGATTTAATTTTTGTGACATGAAAGCTACTGGATGTTCTTTACCATTTTCATCCTTCTGAAAAAGGACACCACCTACCCCCGACATACTTGCATCACATTGTATAAAAAATGGCTTATCAAAATCAGGATTTACCAGGACTGGAGCTTCTGTGAGCTTGCTTTTGACTTTGATAAAGGCTTCTTCGGCTTTTTCTGACCACTTATCTTTACAGGCTTTCTTTAAAAGATCGTACAAAGGAGCTACGGTATCTGCATAATTATGGATAAACCAGCTATACCACCCTGTCATACCCAGGAACCTACGAACTTGACGGACGGACTTTGGACGTGGAAATTCATTAATGGCAATTACCTTTGAAGGATCAGGTTTAATTCCTTCACCGGAAATTATATGTCCTAAATATTTAATTTCTGTTTGACAAAAACTACTTTTTTCAACATTTATTGTTAAATTAGCATTTTTTAAACAGTTTGCTATACGCTTTAATAGCCGCATATGAGATTCGAAATCATCGGAAAGAATAAGCAAATCATCTAGGTACACTATTACATCTTCATGAAGCTCATATGGAATTATTTTGTCCATCAAGCGACATAATGTTTTTGGGGCGTTAGTTAGACCAAACGGCATTACAACAAATTGGTACAAATTTCTACCTGGTACTACAAATGCTGTTTTGTCGCGCGATTCTTTTTCCAATTCGACCTGCCAAAAAGCTTGCTTTAAATCAAGAGAGGTTATATATTTTGGTTTCCGAATTCTACCTAAAATAGCATTTACATTAGGCATTGGATATGCATCTTTTTTGGTGACATTATTCACCGCTCTGGAATCTAGACATAACCTAACTTCGCCATTTTTCTTTTCTACCATAACTATTGGCGATGCCCACGAACTTTGACTTGGTTCTATAATTCCATCTTTCAGCATTTGGTCTATTTCGCGATCTAAAATTTTTCTTTTATGCGGGGAATAAACATAAGATTTTGTGTTGATAGGGGTGGCATCCCCAACATCTATTTTTTTTGTTTTACCTAAACCCTGTTTGCTGAAAGATGGAAACGTAGCTATCACCTCATCTAGTTCTTCGCGCTGTTCTATAGTTAATTTATGTAATTTAACATTATTCTTACCCAAATCTTTTTTATTTTGTTCTACTTCAAAAATTTGAGCAGGAATAATATTAAAAGAATTCCAGAAATTAATACCTAAAATAACCTTTTTTTTTAAACTTGGAATCAGGTAGAATTTAACGCACTTCTCAATATTATTATATTCTACTTTATTTACAAATCCTATAATATTTTGTTTTGCCCCATCCGCGGTACACGCAACTGAATTTAATTTTGAATACTTACTACCTAATTCTTCTAATAAATTTAAACAATTTTCACCTAAACAACTAATACTTGCACCAGAATCCATTAACCCATACAAAAAATTATTACCTATCTTAATTCTAGCTGCATATCTACCATCTTCTTCCACAGATAAGCTGGCAGTTCTAATTTCTCTTCTATTATTATTTTTCAACTTAAAATACTCTATATTTCTAATATTATACTTATTTTCTATTATTTCATTATTAATATTCTTATCATTTAACAATTCATAAATATATTTTATTTTTCTAGGACGATTCATTCGTGTGTCTGAGTACACATATTTTTCCACATTCTCGGAGGACTCAATATTCGCGGGCGTTGACCCCCCTTGGAACAAAACCCGATTGGAAGTTTCCCCTCTCACTACACGTAGGACAATTAAATTTAGTAAAACCCTTTTTACCACAGGAATAACAAAATAACACGAAATCTTTTAACGAACATTCACGAAAGGTATGACCAATATCATCACATTTAAAACAAATAACATAATTATTTTTATTTTTAGGTGGTTCTACAGCAGCAATTTGTTCAGCTGCATTTTGATAATAATATTGTACATTATTTGGATGCAGTGATATTGGGTATGTCTCTTCAATTTCATATATTTGTGGTTTCCTAATTTTATTAAATTCACCAATTTCTCCCCATAATTTTTCAAATTTTCGGCATATTCTATCCAACTGATCAATATCCACTACATCAATCATTATCAATTTTTCCCTCAATTCAGGCAACATATTTGCCTGCAATCGAGCTAAAAATTCTTCATCCGACATTCTTATTCTTAAACGAAGATTTAACTCATCCAACTCCAGCCTAAAATCACAAAATTTTTCGCGTTGTTTTTGATTTCTATTATCGATTAGTTGCCGTATTTCCATATCGGATTCTTGTTCGCAAAACTCTGTTTCGAAGGCCTTTTTTAATTTGGTCCAATTCAATCCACTGGTAGAATGCTTTTCTACATAGAGCCAATACCATTTTTGGGCTCTACCAAGTAATAATTGGTGTATTGAATAGACCAATTTATTTACAGGATATTCTTCCGCGGCAGCTAATCGTTCTACCCGAAACAAAAATCTTCCGATGGAAACCTTCCGGTTTGTTCCATCAAAAAATATTTGCCACTTCGAAACTGGATTTCTATTCGATGTATAATTTTGTGGTTCTAATTCGGTTTCATTCCTTTCTATCTCATTATCTATTAAATTCTTTCTGTCGGAGTTGGAAGTTCTAGTGGGATTTGTGTTAGAAGGATATGTAGGATTTGGATAGGAATAAGGAAAATCAAAATTTCCATTATAATTCGGGTAAGGATTTGCATTTAAATATGGATTAAGTTGGTAAGGAGAGTTGTACTGATAGGGATAATTATTGGAATAATAATTTTGAAATTTAGAATTGTAATTATTGGGATTAGGTGTAAAATTATTTATCGGTTTCGTTCTATTTGATATTACCGGTATCCGTGTATTACCTTTCGGTATTGAATCATTTTTCGGCGTTTTGGGTAATGCACCAGTGGACAACATATTTAAATTTGATAAACCCGAAATTAAAGGTTCTGATAGTTGGTCTTTTTCATTTTCCATATCTTTACTACTAACTTTAAATTTTTCTAGTTCTTTTAATCTATCCTCTTTGTCTGCCTCATAACCAACTAATAAACTAATAGAATTATCAATTTTTCCTTTTATTACTTTTATCGAATTTAATAAATTCGGATTTAATTTTTCCAATCTATTTAATCTACCTACTAAATGAATTATTCTATTTTCAGCTCTTTGCAATTTGGATTCATCCGCCTCTCGAACGCCAGATTCTATAAGTGAACATAATACTTCTGCTTTTTCACGACACAAACCTAATTCATTTGAAGGTGAGTCAATTTTATCTACTAACACTACATTACTAACATTTTTTTTCTCTTTATCTAAATGTGCAGCCAGTAATGATTGACATCTACCAACAGATAAATTGGTTTCTAAATTTCGAATCTGTAGTTCATAAATTATTTCATCCTTTTCTAAATATTTTGGGTCCATTTTGATTATTTATTACAAGAAAAATAAATAACAACGAATATATATATAAAAAAAAAAAAAATTAACACTATTAACTATTGACTCAATTTTTTTTTTTTTTTTAGTTTAGAAAAATCATGTGATTGAACGTCCTGGATATTTAACCCTCACCATTCCTTTTCCCCATCCTTTCCTTTTCTAGGTGATGTTTACCCAATGTAAGTATTATTCTTGAACGGAAAAATTTGGCCCTGGATATTGCTCAGCCCACGCCCAACCGCGTAACTAGGCCTGGCTGAGAAGGAGGACGTGAGCAATATCCTAAATCTGTTTTGTTGTTGAAAATATTCCTCCCTGACAGAATTTTATGGCGTGGAAAAGGGACCGTGGCCTGGTCATTTTTTTTGTTTTTCCAACAGTTCGAGCATCATCTCATGAGGAAACTCATGAGACCACTTTTCTGCGTTACATAAAATGGCGCCCAAAGTGGGGCGGAATATTTTCAACAACAAAACAGATTTAGGATATTGCTCACGTCCTCCTACTCAGCCAGGCCTAGTTAAGCGGGTGGGCGTGGGCTGAGCAATATCCAGGGCCAAATTTTTCCGTTCAAGAATAATACTTACATTGGGTAAACATCACCTAGAAAAGGAAAGGATGGGGAAAAGGAATGGTGAGGGTTAAATATCCAGGACGTTCAATCACATGATTTTTCTAAACTATTCCATATTTATAAAACAATTTAAATAAAAAGAAAATAAATTGGTTGGCACATCAATTATATAATTTATTTATGATTTAAAACAAAAGAAAAAAAGAAAATATACTACTCTACTATAATCATTAATAAAAAAAAATCAATACAAAAAAAAATATTTTAAACTACTCTACTTTTTATAATTATGGAATTTAGATAACAAAAAAAAATATTTAATTATAATTAATTACCTGGGATTTATAATTTATTCAACTCCTGAAGCTTCAGCGGCCGAAGATTTACCCACTATTTTATTAATTTATTATTATATATTTGCTATTTTCAAATCTACTTTAAATACAAAAAAAAATCTTTAAAATTTTTAAACGACTTTACAAACAAAACTAACTTTACACTATAATAAAAAAAAAAACAATTTAACTTTAAAATCAATCTACTTTACTTTACAAAAAATCTAATTCTATCACCAACCAAAAAAAAAAAATATTGTGGTAGGTTGTCCTTGGACGACCTTCCCGATGTTGTTTATGTTCTGCCCTGGATCAGCGATTCATTATTGTTGTACTTATTATATGTGCCTTGCACATATAAAATTAACGATTTTTTTATTGATTTAAAATAAAAAAAATTATCAATATCTGATGTTATATTGTTATGGTATTATGTTTGTTTGGGTTTATTTTTAAATTTTATAATAAGTACTTCACTACTATCATATAGTTTTTTTTTTTTTTTTTTTTTTTCCCTTTGTATTGTTATTGTTAAATTTAAGGTATATATTTAAGGTATATTTTTTTAAAATCAATTACTTTTAATAATTGAACACCACCACTATGTCTTATTTATTACTATTTATATATATAGCTACATATGTTTCATTTTTATTGTATGGCGGTTTATTTTTAAACTTTTTAATTTTTTTTTTAAAAAAAAATCCTTATTTTAATAACTATTTGTTATATTACTATATCTTTATTATAATATTTAACTATTTTCCTTTTTCTATATTACTCTAATTTTATACTAATTTATACAAAAAAAAACTATATACATATTAAACAAAACAACCAAGAAGCAAAATAAAAACCACCGGAATACTTCACAGCTAATTACCAACTAATCTCGGTCGTCCACTACACCTAGCAACATAGATCGATATCGATCACCCACATCAATCCCTTTGTTGTCTCCGAAATTCAACCCGAAGTCATCACCCCATCCGAAAGTTTCAATAAAATTATATCTTTCTTCCAATCAGAAATAATTTTCATCCGAAGGGCTGATTAACTTCGGATTCAATTTTGGATACAAAAGGGGAAATTGATCTAAAGTAATCGATACCGAATCTATATTTTAGATGTAAGTGGAACGACATCTATATGCAACTAGCTTATTAATTTGATAAAAATATACGTGATAGGCGCCTATGTAGTACTAGTTCTCATTTTAACCGCTAGTGTTTAGTTCTAAACTACTACAATTTATAAATAACAAAAAAAAAACAATAATTTTGTCAACGAACGTGAACGTCAAGTGCATATGCAGCATAGATAATATATACTTAATAGATCGCCAACTCTCAAATAAAAATAACAGCGCCACTCTTACATAGAAATTGAAATGGGAACTAAATTTTTCATGACCCTATTATTATTTTTTTCACTCCCAACCCTATTCTTTTATTTTTTTTTTCTCCCATAATGCCCACAACCCTTTTTTTTTTTTTTTTTTAATTATAAAATTATAAATAAAAATAAATATGAAAATAATTTATAGCAAATTTTTTATTTTATTTATTTTCCTTTTTTTACAAAAATTTTTCAAGTGTAATTTGCACTTGTGATAATGATAAGTTTAATGAAGATGATGTATTTAATGATGATGTATTTAATGTATTTAAAGTTTGTGTTTCTAAATATTTTAACTCTAATGTTTCATGCACTTGCACTTCATTTAAAATAAATTTTTTTAAATTATCAATTAAGACTAAATTATTATCTTGCATACAATTTCCGCCCACAGAGTGCGGAAGTGCACGCCAATTTCCGGGAGGAACTAATATTATTTATTAATAAAGTTTTATAATTACTTATAAATTGGGAGATGTTAGGATTAACATTCCTATAATTTAATGACCGCACTGATCCAAAAAAAATTTCAAGCGGATCCTGGTTAAAATTTCTCAAATATATATATTTTACACCATCCAATCGCAGTCTTTTTTCAATTTCGTTGAAATTGTCCATGTTTTTTAAAAAAAATTTTATGCATGGAGGATTGAAAGTTTTTTCGCCTTTTTTAAAATGCATGCTTTTTAAAATTGGCTTTGCTTCTTCATCCCAAAATTTTTGTTGAATTTTTCCAAATGGTCCTCGTAATCCCTTGCCACGTTGAGGTGCTGGCATATATCCATTCATTCATAGAATCAAATAAACGATCTAAGAACAAAATACAAAATGACGTGTCCATAGCATCTTTATTTAAACATGGAGTAGTAGCATTCAATGGTGTAGCTAAAAAAATGGATAGTTATTTTAAATTTTTAATCTATAAATGAAAATTATATATAACTTACACATATTAATAACGTATGACATGATATTCGCAACAGTTTGGTTTAAAACTTGCACGCAGTTAGATACTTTCATTTTTTTGATGATCATAAACATAACCTCAAATATAAAATTGATAAAAAAAATGCTAAAAATGACACTAAAAACGACACTAGCGCTCCATGAAATTGAAATCGGAAATAATGTCAATTTTATAAACCATTTTCTTATTTTCTTCGAAGTTGAACTACCGTGATATGCAGCCATGATGGATTCAATACAAAAAGGTAAACAACATTTTTATATATAATTTTATTGATTTTTTTATTTATTTTCTAATAAGAATTTTATTTATCTATTTTCAGGAAATTTCCGCTGTTACAAACTGTAATAATAATGAGAATCCTAGTATTATATATATAAAGTAATGGTTTTTATAGTTGAGGTTTGGGCAATATTTTAACTTATTTGGAGGAACATCTCAACAAAAATATAATTTTAATTTTATAAACAAAGTCACTTTTCCAAACTTACCGAATTATTCAATAATAAAAATCCGACTTAATTAATTATTATCACATTAATTATAAAAATTTATTTAATCATTTTTTAATAATTATTGATTTGGCAAATCCACAAATTATCTGGTTTCTTCAAAATAAATAAAATTGTCAAATCTTATTTTAAATTTAAAAGTATAAAAATTAAAATATCCTTAAATTTATATTTTCTTTTTATACCAAACTTTTCATTTCCAATTTTGCTTTAGTAAACATTTTCGTTTTGCATAAAATTTACATTATTCTCAATTATTTGTGTAAATAACCATAATTGTCCTGAAACCGATATCGATACCTAGAAAGTGGAAAACGTGACCTCTTTCAACTTGTATTTAATACTAGTACGTCGTACGTAATACTTTTATACATGCAGAGAGAGATTATTTTTTTAGTATGAGAAAAGTGGTATTAATGTGAAAACATTTCATTATTTTACCATTTTGCAGTCATTTTCGAAATTATTATTTAAATGAAAATTTAAAACATGTTGAGGTCATTTCAGGATTGCACATATTTATATGCAAATACGGAATTTACGTCTTATGTTTACTATTTACTTTAATATTAGAAAGATTTACGTATTATGGTATCAATTTCAAATTAATTCAGATTATGCAGACAAGTTATAATAATGATAAATATTAAAAAATAAGAAATATATTTCAAATAAATTTTATCAGGAATTATCCTTTAGACCTTTAGAGACTTATTTCTCTTTAATTTCCGAAATTTGTACTGAAATCTATTCCTTTTATATAAATACAAATATTGTTAAATTTTTTATATGAAATTTATTTATATTTGAAATTTTCCTTTCAATTATACTCACTTCCTAAAAATTATTATATTAATATACAAAAAATCACTGACAATTTCATTTTTTCCTTTAAGTAGGAAGAAGCTGAGTATCTTTCAGTAATTAAATTTTCTTTAAAGAATAATATAATTAAGTTATTTCAATATTTAAATAAAATCGATTCTTTGCTATTATTAAAAATAAATAAATTAAATTCTATTCAAAGAAAACTTGACTGTAAATACATTATCGAAGTTTTGATCCATTCAAATTCATGACATGATATTAAAGGACATCTCAAATAATATAAAAAGTAGCTATACTAAAGGCGATTAATGTATGATGCCACATTTTCGTATATGCGATACTCTATAGTTACTTATAGTAAAATTAAATGGTAATCTGAAACCTTCTAACTCAGTATTTGTTTATCTATGGTCCGTGAAACAAACAATGTTATTCAGAAGATAATTCCAAATATATTAACAATCAGTAGTTAAAATAACTATTACGAGTATTTAGAATAAATGTTCGTTTATTTACGTATTTGAGGACGAATATTTCGAATTTCCAAAAACTTCAGCTTGTCGATTTTAATGTCAATTTAACTGATGGCACCATAAGCATTTTAGTCTAACATTTTTTTTATGTGAAGTTCATCTAGGCTAGAGTTGCAATATATTTCTATATAAATTATAGTTTTCGAATTATCTAAAATTGATTTTTCGTATCCAAATTCCGAATTATATAAAATATATTCTTCGGAAAGTTTAGGTTAATTAAATCACTGTTGATTATCTTAGGTCATAACTAAAATTAACATATATATTGTTGAAAACCTCTTTAATACATTAAGAATACCAATTTTTAGTATTGTACGATTTTAAACCACAATAAACCCCTTCATTGAGCACAACCATCCTGAGAACAATCACGCTGCGAGCTATTGCAATCTAGTCTCAAGGCTAAGAAGAAAATTTATTTTATTGTTGTTGCTTGTTTTTGCACTAAGAATTTATCCAGTGATTCATCTCAATTAATCTTCATATTTTTTATGCAATCTCAAAAAGTTTGACCCTTTTAAGTCTCTATTGTGTGTCGATGTTGTTTAGAACTTTGGTAACTTGAATATTCTCGTGTTTTCCATACTTTGTTCGTTACTATTTTTTACTACTTTATCACATTGTTTATTTCTAGATCTATAAGCAAGTTTATATTTATTATATACCACATTTCATCCAGAATATTTTGTTATGGAAGCATTGTATCATACTAATTATAAAAACTAATTCTAATTTTAATAAATCGCCTGATTGTATGGAGCTAAATCGCCTGATTGTATGGAGCTAAGAATACATAATTTGTAATAAAAATTTATAAATTTGTAAATATAATTTTGTCATATTATGAAATATTATAAAAAATTGCTATTATTTTTTAATAAATCATAAATTATTATTAATTTGATATTTCATATATGTATTTAATTATGTTGAATAGTTTTTCGTTATTATATTTGTAATATTCAAAAATTTTAAAATAAATAATAATATTTGTCATCTCAATTTTATATTGATAAATATTATATTTAATATATCAAAAAATTTTGTGAACTGTAATAAATTTTACATGTAATTTATTGCAATGAAATTTATTACTTTTTTGAAATTAATTAATTTTATTTCCAAGTTATATTTTAATATAATTTTGTTGCAGTTATTTATCTAATACAATTTTTTGGTTATGAATAAATATTTAAAATAATTATGTTTAAAAAACTTATTATAAAAAAATTACAACTGGATTTAAAGAATTTTGGGTATAAATATTAAATTATTCGTGGTTGCCTTGTCAAATATTATTAAAACTACGTAATATGACATTTATTCATCACTATTTACTATTAATCTAAAAAGGAATTAACAAACTCGCAAAATTCTAAACTATACGAATAATTTTCCTAGTATTCCCGATACATTTCGTTTTAATCTAATTTCTCATACATATATTTAAGGATGATTCACGTTCGTAACCTCCTAGAACCTAGAGAACGGTGAAAAAATATGAATGTCTATGATATTTATATTTTAAATGTTCTCGATTTTATGAGTAATACTAAATTTGATAATTCTGAATTTCTCTGACCCTTGGTAGCTTTTTTTATTCACATCATTTAAAGCAAATACTATTAGAGCAAACTTTTACTTCTAGTAAAACTATTTCACAAATTTTAAATACGAGTAGTTGCAGTATGGACTTAGATCTTGTTCAATTGATTCATAATATTTCAGTTATAAAAAAAGGGATTTTGTTAAAATTGATCCTGCGACTACAGAAATACTTAACAAAATTTGACTAAAATATTGATTTTTTAAATAATTCTAATTCTGTAAACTATTCTAAAACTCAAAATTAACTCAAATAATATTAATTTATACATAAAAGGACGAAATATTACATAGTATAAACAATTCTGTAGAACAGTGTCATTAATTTGAGAATATCCATAGCAATTTTTGGATTGTATAAATAAAATATAATTAAGAATTTCTTTGTAAATTAATATAATATATACATAAATATTTCGTATACGTAACGTAATTTATTTTTATATTCCTATTTGATTATAATGTCCTAGAAAATTTCAGCTTTAGTCAGTAACAACAACACAGTGGCCTCATATATTTATTTTTAATGGCACATATCGCGATTATTAAAATCAATGAAAAACTGGTTTTAATGGACTTAAATAATACAATTTATATTTTATGAAGTGCATTTATATTGTACACGATGTCATGCATAAATTTTGATAAATTAATGAAGTATAATTTTATTTAGTATTAATTTGGCTTAAGGATTTTTATAGATACATGCAGGACAGTTGAATTTTTTTATAAAATATTGTTTGAAGTGAATTGTTTCGGTAAAGTTAAAAAAAAAAAAATAGTTGTAATTTGTATAGATAGATAATGTTTACTTTAAACTGCTTTCAAACAGTAATAAGAAGAATTTGATATGTTACTGATTATACTGATCATATGGTAATTAGCAATTTCTTTACTGATTTTTTTAAGAATTCGTTTTGTGAAATCAGTGATAAGTCTTTAGATTCCCCTAAATTATTTTCATATTTAAATAGTGTAATTTTTTAACATATCTGAGTATTCTATTTTGAAAAAAAAAATGTGATTTAACAAAAGATGTGGAGTTAACTTATATGAACCACTAGAATATTCGTTTAAATGATCTATGTCAAGTAATTCGTTTCATAAGAATTAGAAATCGTCTTCGCTTTCTCTACAAAAAAACGTCCTTAAAATCTTGTTTTTCGAATTTATTCTAATTAATTGCATTTACATTCATGTTAAATCTATTTTTTCAAAAGAAGATCAAAAGTTTATTAAAAGGCATCCATCATGTCTCACTGATAGATCATATATGAAGTCATTTTCAACAATATTATTATGTTCAGTAGTGAGTGTTTACATCAAATAGTTAGTTTACAAATAAAACTATATGAGGCCCTAAAGTTTATGTTGGCGTAAACACACCAGAATCAAAAACAATATGGTCTTAGAAGCACATGGAAAAGAATTTCTATATGATATCAAGATGGTTGAGCTTGAAATAAATTGATAACGAACAATAAACAAATAGAATTCAATTTTTAATCGTAAAAGTCTTAGTTTCCTATTTATAATATCTTAAAATTACATTTTTCTCTCAACGACCGTATAACAAGCTTTGAATTTGTTAGATGCAAAAGACAAATTCTTAATATTCGTTATTTCTCTATATGTAAATGTAGCACATAATGAAATACAAAAAACTATTACTCTATAAACATAATTTCTATTAAAATTTTTAATAGTTTTAAACAGTTTTAAATAATATTTCAAACCGAAATTTCCGAGACGTTATCAAATTATTTCATGAAAATATCTCACAAAATATTATATAAATATCAAAATAATTTAATCACATAAAAAAATCCTTTTTTGAACTTTAACACATTGAATATGAAAAAGCAATTGCCTTACAAAATATTATAATTTATTTTTCCTTTTAAGAGAGGTAAACAGCAAAAAAAAAACCGACATTCAAATAATATCCTTTAAAGAATTTCTACATATTATTATAAACTTATAACAGAATAAAAAAATATTTTTACTTTACTCATGTTATCTGATATAGACATAACAAAAATGAATTTATATATGAAAATAACAAATTTCCCTATCAACTTTATCCTCAGATTCAGATAGAATAGAATTTCAGACTGGAACAACAACAACATTTATTATATATAAATATATTTTAAACTGGAGTAAAAAGGAAATCCCATAACATCCCAGGAATAAACCTTATGCCTTAGAGACACGTATCACATAGACGTAATAATAAACATATATATATTAATATATAAACAAACAAAATAATAAATATATGTACATATTAATATAAATTTTCCATCATAAAAGTTTGAAAGATCATTTTATATTTTAAATTTTGTTATTTCACAATAAAAATATTTGAAAATTTCTTTTTTTTATATAAAATAGCTAAATAATTGAGAGATTACAAAACGGATTTTTTTGAATATTATTCTTATAGGTGTATATTAACATAAATATTTATGTGGAATCATAATCTTGATTTTTTTGTAACAGCTTTTTTAGTTTTGAAAATTTCAGTTATGATTATTTATGGGACAATGCCAAACTTTGAAGTCAATAGTTTAAAAATTAATTTGAGTCTTGCAAAAATATAGAAATTAGCATTCAAAATATTTTAAAAGTTATAATATCTTAAACCCAAATTTGACAAATATGAGCAATAATTTAAACCAGAACAAAATTATGGAATTTGGATTAGTTACGACTTACGACCAATCCAAATTCTATATAATTCTATAGAGTACGATTCAGACTTATGGAAAATATTATAAAAAAAATCATACTTTCAATATCATCAGGAGTTCTAAGAGTTTTACAACTAAATTTTCGTTTCACGGTATGCAATTAGGGTCGTACTAACAGATAACCACACGAATTACCGGATACCGGACAATATTTTTTTTAAATATTTTAAACTTTAAGCTGTCATAATTAACATAACAATTTATTTGATTCTCAAAATTATTCATATCCTTTGGTCTGTGCTGTAATAAAGCAAAGTTTTCCCATGAAAATATTTTTCGGGGTTTCGGTTTTCATACTTTAGATACCCCAAAGATTTTAATGAAGTCCTGCATACTATATTGTGTTTTAATAAGTAAGTTCACAATAAAATTAAAATCGGAGTTCTAAATTTTGTTAAAATTAAAAAGATTTATGTCAAAATCAATAATAATCTTAGTTTACTCGATAAATTATTGATAATTTCTTAAGATTTAATAATTTAATCTCTTAACATTTATTAAAATTATGGTTTGGTATAACCCAAACTATTGATATTAATTATTTTTTTTTTGGTTAAATTAGTGGTTCATATTTAGAAATATTTCAAACTAATCAAAGTTTTTGTGAATTCTACAAATTATACAGCAGAAAAATATAAATTAATTTTTTTTTTATTATAAATTATATCAAATTTATTATCTAATTATATAAAAAGTTTATAAATAAAGTTTTCTATTTTTTTTTTTTACAAATTACTAAATAAATGTTACTTACTTTAATAAATATCTTTCATATTTAGCGTAACATAATATATATTTAACTAGTATATTTTGTTTATCCTTGAAGCTGAATGTAAATTACATTATATCAGAAGCATCATTTTGCTCAGAATAATATCAATAACATAAAGTTTTATATTTATATGTATTTTGTTCTACCTTTGGGCGTGTACAACATGTGTTCTGCTAAGAGGATTTTCTGTACTTTTTATTTTGTTATCTTATCTTTTATCTATGGAACGAACATAACATATCCAAACTCAATGACACAATATTATAATACAAAGAATAATAATAAAAACAAAAAAATTACAGAAATTTTGTCATTTGAAATTATATTCTGAACGATCCTTGATGATTTCATAAATGATAAAGCTTAAGTAAAGATGCCAACAACAGAGAGAAATTTTAGTTTTCGCTGACACAGACAATAAAATATTTTTTTTTTCTTTTTCTGTGATTAAATAGCAAAAAGATAAACTTCGTTAAATAAAGGTAAAAAATAAATAAATTATATTCATTTTTATATTAAGATATTTTATAACTTGGATTTAAACTTGATATATTGATAATAAAATAATTATCTATATTCCAAATTCCAATTAACTAAAGTAAATTTTGAAACAATATTTGACAATGTATAATTTAAAAATGTTATAGTTCTAATAAAATTGAAAGAAACTTATTTTCTTGACCGCTTTTCACGATTAACTCCATTTTAAATAATAGAGTTAATTTAATTTTTTTTTTCAATTAGATCATAAACTAGTTCTTATATCTATACAAAATTAATTTAAGCCGATTCATTTTCAAAAGTTTCTCTTTGATATCGCATTCTAATATTAATTATTAAAAATAGACGGATCCTTGAGTCTATTAATCAGAAAATGGCTGCCCTATATAAATATATTCATGAACCTAGTTACATATCGCACCGCTAGTAGAAGATTGCCACATATCAAAAACTATAGTTCTGAGAAAATCTATTTCGAAGAAAGGGGATTTTTGTATGGAAAATAGAAAACAGCACAATTTTGAGTTATGGCATTAATAATTGTTTTATTCTGTCCATTTTAATAATTTTATAGTTAAAGAACACAGCATTATTTTCGTGCCACTATTATACTGAAAAATACGATTTTAACATTTTAATGCTTTTAAATCAGCCAATTAAAATTTCAACGTATTTGATTTAAAACGCTTAGATCATATTTCTAGTTCTGGCGGTATACTATTGCTGGTAAAAATTGGGTCCCCATTTTCTTCGTTAACGAGAGGATTGATCTTGTATCTGATATTGATGAGGATTAGCTGCTCGATTACTAATTGAATATTAAATTTATTTAAAATTACCATATCTTCTTTGAGATATGGCAGGCTTTTACTAGCGGTGCGATATATCAATTATCGCTAAAGCATAACTTTAATAATATTTCATTTAAACAGATTTTTTTAAAACTTACTTTCAGGATTTTTAATTAACACATAGTTAAATGAAATGTAATACAATTATTTCAATTTCGCAACATATTGCAATTTTATCAAATTGCCTTAAATATTATTTTTAATACAAACTAAAAGTTGATTTTAATTTTTATTATATGTACTTTTTTTTAAAAATAAAATCATCATTTAATATAAATTAAAACTCATAAAATTTTTTGCTTATTCAACCCAATTCCCTTTTTAAAGTTTATTTTACTTTACAAGCATGTAATAATGTTCTTGATCGGCTAGCAGAAGCAGAGCTATAAAAGTGAATATATAAATAATCTATAAAATTACTGAAGCGTAACGATATATAATTTCAAAGACCATTTGGTATCCTCTTTTACTATATAATAATATGTTCCGTTTAGCTGAATTGCCTAAGACGAGATCTTATTATATTATATTTTATATATGTATATAAAAATCATAGTTTTGCCATGATTTTTTTTGGTTTTATATATTTTATTCATAAGAAAATCCATATTGTTCTAATATTGTAACAAGAAAAAGATTATAAGAGTTTACAAAAGATATTTTGTCATATGGTTTTGCTTAGGTTTATTTTATTTTTATTCTATATACATCAACATTTTTATCAACCACTGTGCAATGTGGTTAAAATTTTATAAGAATATCATTTTTATAGGGTGATTTTATCTAATTTTTTTTATATATAATTTAATTAATTTTATTAGTTCGTTAACACTGAACAAATAATTCATTACGCTATTAAATTTAATTCATAGTTTGTCAGATCATAAAAAGTTCATTTAGTTGCCAACTAAATAATTCACCCTGTACTTTTTCAAAATATCTTAAAATTGAAAATTAGCTATAGAAAATTAATTTATATATGTATGTGTGTCTGATAACAACTTTTCACAAAACTTTACAGCATTTTTGGTATAATATTCTGGATGGAAATTTAAAAGACGACAGTAAAAGTCTTTTACTGAAACATAAAGAAAAAGGTCATTAATATAAAAATTGAAGGTTTCTTTGTTTAATATAATACAAATAAAAATGTTAAAACTTTATTTTAACTAGAAAAATCATTCACAATTTTCTTTATTCAATAATTAAGTCAATTTTATCAAATTGTGATGAACTTAAAAATCAAATAGAAAAATCTGGAGATGAAAATTACAGATCTTTGCATATTATATTCGTCATAAATACTTTAATTTAAATTAAACTATGACAGACAGCACTCAAATTTGTGGACTAAATTTCAATAATGCTGTTCAGCAGAAAAGTAAATCATTTACTATTTTATGAATTTTATTAAATATATATACAAAAAATACAAATCATGAAATATTTCCTTTAGACGCCGAATATCCTGATTATTTACTTATATCCTGATTTATTAGCTTTAATTCCCATAAATAAATAAACCAGAAAATATTCTATTTATAGGTACCTACTAAAATATATTCAGTATTGAAAGGAAAAAGGAATAAAAAAAATCCTGATGTATAAGATTTCCCAAATATTTTCTTCACTACTTATATATATGCTTTTAAAAGTATTTTTGTTAAATGATTTATTATCACATGTTGAAGCCTAAAAATAATTATTCTCAATTTCATGTATATTTTATATATGTAAGACCAACTTTCGACCTTTGATAGATAGTCTTTTCTTCAACAGTCTTTTTTTTCTGTTTGAATCAAGATTTTAGTGATGAAAGCAAAAAGTTTTTAAGTAAATGACAATAAATATTATATAAAAATAGCTAACAAATTGAATTTCAAAAATATATTTTAATCAGTAAATTGAATCTTATATGAAAGCATCGTTTTTTTTGTTTCTATATTATAGGAAATTATTATTAAATGTTTTGTAAAAATAGAAATCTTTATAATGATTGCCAAATCACGTTTTTATGCAAAGAAAGTGTTACTTTTTACAATATCTTCACTAAGAAAGCTAATATTAAAAACTTTTGCATAATAATTTCATCTATATATTTTTTTTTAAATGAATATAATTTTATCTTTATAAAAGTTTATAAAATATTTAAAGATATCATTGAACTTTCAAAAGTTCGATAACTTTATAGACATATAAATTTTAAAGAAACTTATGAAGAAAATCATAGCTACAATTTGAAATTTAATTACGGTTATATAATTTGAAAATAACTGACCAATATATTTGAATATAATAAAATAATTGAAAATAAGCTTCTGTAATCCAATGAAAATGTATAGATAAAAGTGGTTAAACTATAATTAAAATTGGTAGTTTATCACATGTGAGCAAATAAACAGAAATATTTAACATTTTCTCGTAGCTTAGATAACAATATGTCCTCAATCCATGCGGCCACTATAATATAATTCAAAAATAGGAAATTTTCTTTTACGGGTTTCAACTATAATTTTATTGGATCTTTGAAGTCTTGTCAAAAATGTGTGAAGTCGAGAAGGAGGCAGAGCCATTTCGCATTAAATTCTGAATAATTTATTATACGCAAATTTTATGAAGCTGAGTTTTCTTGTATGTTACAGTAAACCATCAAGTAATCTTGTTTATGTATGTCCATTGATCCTGTCTTGCGCAGGAAACGAATCGTTTGTGAAAACGATGTATTTACAAATTGTCAAAATTTGTGAAAAAGATGAATTTACAAATCCGATCCGTTTCTAGTTAGTTATTCAACTAACTCATAATTTCAACACAATTATGTGGCAGCGCGCCCAAGTGAATACGCCAAAGTAATAAGAATTTGATTTGGTAAGATTTCAAAAAGTAGCTATTCTTATTCTATCAGCAATAAATAATTATATTTTGTCAGTTTCACTGATTAATTTTTACTCTTTCATATATTATACAGAAATTGGTCGTATCTGTAAAATCATACTTAAATACTACATCACAAAATTTAACCAAGCACTTTTCATAATTCTACTTATTAAAAGAAAAAAAAGAAAAATTGAGCTTTCTTCTACTAAAATTTTCCATATTTTCTTTTATGAATAAAACTAAACAATTTTCCAAATATATAAATTGCTATGTGTGTATATATTATTTTTGGCAAAATTACAAACAATAATCAAATTTTCTGATTAGATTATATGCTTATAAGAAAAATTCCGACATATGGTTTGGCAATGGTTTGTCCTTCAATTTAAATGTTAAATCACACACATTGAAATTGAATCAATTTATATATAAATGTGAATGTAGGAATTTATGTTGCCACTAGCAAAACTTGTTAAATATTCGATTTATAAAACAGAATAGAATTTTGCCATTAATTGTGGCAATACTTTTATGTAGTTAAAAAACAAGTAAAATATAAAAAAGTTTGTTCTTTTTATTGTGTTTTTTTTTTGTAAGGACTTCGTATTCCCAATATTATAATTTTTTTTAACGAAAACTTATAAAATGAATACAATTTGATTTAATTTTGGCCTAAAGTCAAAATAACCATTTAGAATTTTCAGAGAAATAATGTAAAATTTTAAAAGATGATATGGAATTTATTTTTTATTTTTTTAGTTTACATTTCTTAATGGATGTAAATTTAACAATATTTTATGAAAAGTAATGGAAACCATTACGTGACTGAAATTAGGAAATTATTCATTTTTGTGCCGCAAAATTGGCAAGTTGAAAGATTATAAATTAGTATAATTAATTTACTATATATATTTGAAAATTTATTGTATACATTGGAAAGCAAGACAATTTTAATTCAATAAATGAAAGTTAGAGCTTTGAATTTAGTTTTATTAAAAAGTGTATAGAGAATCAAATTCTTGTTTTTCAAATCTTAATATATTTTATTGGTAATGTATTTAGTTAAGAGTAATTTCAGTTACTTAATTGTAGGAATTGCTAAGGATATACGATTAAAGTTTGATATCTATAACATTTTTCCATTTTAAATTGAATTTTCACCTTCGCTTTAAAACTAAAAATTTTCTTATATTTATATTTGATATTTCCGATAATATAAATCCAATAATACTTGACCTATAAATCTTCTTTCTTTATACATCATATCCGTTATAGTAAACCTGAAACCAAAAAAAAAAATTAAAAAAAAAACAAACCTAAATTCATCCGTTGTATACATACCTTTAACATGTCCTTTAAATTTTGTCGTGTATAGTCTGTACTGTAAATACATACTTAACTTCAAGTATTATTTATATAATGATTTATGGATATGTAAATATTCTTAAATAATTTTGAACAATAAAAAGGCGCACATAATTCTAAATTTACTTTTATGTAAGGGTAAAATGTATATTGCAATCTTATAGGTTCAAGTATTATATAAATATATATACAGAAGGAATTTATGTTTATAGGGAAATTTATTTACATTAAGCTTTATATAAGTTATTTTATGAATTGAAAACAGATTTGAAGTGGTTTTTCAAATAATACAGGAAAACAAATATTTCGATTATTATATCGTACACAGATGTTAAATATAAAATTTCCAAAAACAATATAATTTTTATTTAAATGGAATATGTTTAAAGATATTATAAGAGCCTTAATTGAACAAGGTATAAATTTAAGAAGTTTAACAAATATTGTATTGTTTTTGGTAATTAAATTTTTGGACTACAGAATAAAATTTATGATAATTATACAAAAATAGAATTATAAAAGTCGACAAGGTATACAAATAAATTACAAAAAAAAAAATGGAATTTTTACTTCAAAACTATAATTCCAATTTAAATTTATTTTACTAACCAAAATATTTTTCTTTATTATTTATTTTAAATTCCCGACAAAATAAAATCAATTTTATTGTGAATGTTTTTTATCGTATGATTTGATCTAAACATATTTTTTACCACAAAATTTACATAATTTTATCCCTAAATCAATTGACTTCCATTTTTCCTTTAAAAACAAAATGTTTTCCACACAAATGATGAAAAAAAAACAATAAATAGATAAAACATTAGAAAAAAAGCCTAATATAAAATGGTATTATGATTACCTAAAAACACATAAAATATTTTAACCTTTACCATTAATATCAATTCTTATTGTTTAACCCATATTGGATATATACTAAATATAGTAAAAAAATAAAAACAAATTCAATAAACAAAAAATCCTTATGATCCAGATTTAGACAAAAACAAATACAAAAACCTTTTATACTTTTCCTTATCCTTTTCATAGTATCGAACATAAAATATTTAAATATATATATAAAGTTTGACAAAGAAAATACCTGTGTAAAATTTTCTTTTTGGAAATGCTGTCAAAATGAAGTGTATATAAAATAGTTTCCTAAGAATATGAAAATATGAATTTTTGTGATCCTATTAAATTCTATTAACAATAGTAATGTATGAACTGATTCCATTTTGTGAACCTAAGTATTTTTGCAGGTTTTTTTATCCAAGTTAGAGAGTAGCCGAAGAAAAAGTAAACTTTAACTTCTGAATGAATTCTGAACAATAAGGAAATATAAGAAATGATAGAGTTACGAAACATCGAGGTCAATTTACAGAGGTCAAATAGAAATAGTCATACAAGAAAACACTTCCAAATTCAGGTAAATATAAAAAATATCGATAAGATCCTGCCAAAATTATCAAAGTGTATGGAAAATCATGAATATATAAAAAAATCAAAAATTTATTTTTCTATTTGCAAATATTTTTTATATTTTACCTTAAATTTTACTTTATCGTTGTGCCTTTTTTTTTGAAGATATTTCTAAGCAGCCTAAAAAGGACGATATTTTTTAAAACAATAAAAAAAATTTACTAAAATATTATAATGTAATGTCAGAGATTGTATACTTTTTAGAACGATATTTAGGGATTTTCTAGACAGGATATTTCTTCCTATAATTTTTTTATATATCTCATATATTTATATATATACATATACAAGATAAATATACATATATCCCAACACATGCATACATATATAAATAAATCTTTTGATAAATGTCTTTGTTTACCCACAGTAAATCCTTTTGATTGATTCCTGGTGATTGTCTATTCAGAGATATTTTGTATATTATATTTTTTTTCTTCTCTCTCTGCTCCTTTTTAATACTTTCATTTATTTTATTTGGAGTTTGTTTTTTATGTTGATTCACAATATAAGTACCGCATTATATCAAGGAGGAAAGCCTCATCTAGGGGCGGCATGTTTAGGATAACATTTAGTACGATAGTCAATATTGGATAATGAGTAAAAGGGGATATCATATAGGTGTGTATATACGATTGGTATATATAAAGACAACAAGGAAATTGAGTTTGAAAAAAGGTTGTTAAGTGAATTTATTGTTTATATTCAAGTATATTTTTTTTCTTTAGTCCGATAGGATAATTTAAGATCAACAATATTATTACATTTAATAAAAAAAATTGTTATCAATTAATTTTTAGAGAATGATATATTGTGGTTTTAAGGAGTAAATAGGAGATAAAGAATGTTTAGATTAGTTTGTTATATACTTGAAATTAAACATCAAAATAATTGGCTATTAGGCATTAATTGGTTAAGGATTTGCTAATGTAAAGGTTAAAAATGTATATATAATATAATGAAATCCTTTAATCGAAAATGTATATAAATCGATTATTCGATAATCTTCAGAAAATGTCACAATTTATATGAATTAAATGTTATCAATTCCAAAAGTTAAGAACAAGATTTCAAATTTTTATGTTAACTATAGATTTAGTTTTGGTTTCAGCTTAGTTTAATGCCCGGCAACACATTAAAAATTTGAAACTATATTTTAACCTATAAAAATATCGAATTATTACTCAATACAATTCGATCACGAATATGAGAATAAATTATATGGAGTTCTGCCCCCTCCTCGAAATTATCGAATTTATTATTCATTAACATTCTTAATCCTTAATATTGACAATTCCTTGCATTCCAAAAATTCCTTATAGAATCCGTAATATACTTAAATTTCAGTTTAGAGTAAAAAGTAATTCTAATTAAACGAATTAGATTTTAAATTAATTTTACTTGATTTTGATTTGAAATTATGTTGCGGAAATATTACTTAAATATGGTAATATTGAATTTTATGCAGTGTACCAATCCACGAAAAATGAAAACATGTTAGTATTTATTTCTCATCTAAGTATTATATAAAGCCATAATAGAAGTTCATAAATTCATAAGAACGTCATAAATTCATAATTAGCTCGATCATTTCCATAGTAATTATCTAGTTAATAATTCAAAATAAAACAAATTTCTACAGAAGCTTTATAAATATTCTTAAAGCAAAGCAAACAAAATTTAAAAATTTAATTAATTATACAAGAAAATTTTATCGTATTTAAATAAAAGAATTTTATCTTCAGGTCTGCAAAGCGTTTATTTCTGAAAATTTTTGGTTAACTTTCAAATTATAATTAACTTCTAATTTTAAATATTAAAATATATTAAGATTTTTTTTTAGAAAATTAAATAAATTTTCATATTTAAAAAAAAAAAATAACTCTTTAAATTATATTAAACCAATAAAAAATATTTCACACATTTTCTTTATGTTTCCTGCACTTAATAAATATAAATAACAAAAGTTTTTCAAAAATGTTTAGAATTTTCCAGGTAATTCTTCAAATTTTATTAAAATTTTAGTTATAAATAAACAATTTTCTATAGGAATTTCTAAATATATTTCAAACAATTTAACTTAAATAGGAAAATTCTTTTGGTAGAATTTCAGAGGTCGCAAAATTTTATCATATTATTTTATTTAAAATGAAGCTAAAATGTTCTATATTTAAAAAAATGATATTAGTTAGAATTTAAATCTTAAAGTTTAACAGGTAAAGTTAAACTAAAAGCATGTAGATAAAAGCTAGGAAATAAGTTTATATATATATCGATTACCCCTCACATTTGTCTAATCTTATTATGATACTGTCAGGCTAGTATTTAACAATAAAGCCTGGCCAGGAATAAAAGAGATAGATAGTTTTTTTGGATTAACATAAAATCTATAACTAATTAAAATTACTGATATATCATTAATTAAATAATTTAAATTAATAAATATTATTTTATTGAAAATTATTATAAATATTTGAAATATTTTAAATTCTGCAAAATTTATATTTATTTCGTACGAAACAGGCTAAAAAGATTTAATATTTGATTATTTTCCTTTTTGTTGCGTTTAATTTACGTTAAATCTTTACTTGGCATCAAATTTGTAGCTTGTTTTTAGGATAAAGCTTTGTTGACAGCAAAATAAACGAATTTTCGGTAAAATTTCTGAAGATGTGCTCAATGCATTGCAATATTAATGTAATTTATGACGAAATAGGAAAAACAATACTGGAAAAACGAATAATTTCTTAAATACTGGTAAAATAAAATATGAAACATTTTCTTATCACCATTTATTATTTAGCTACATCTTTTAAGGGTGTGGTATTTTTTTTCAATCGATTTTTACTAATTAAATCTTGATTGGACATAGCAAAAATAGTTGGCAATATAATTTTTTTTTCTCTATTTTCTAAAAGAAAGATTTATGGTCAGACTTACGTTATTTATCTGATTTGGTTGCCAATAAACTGACTTGCAATTCACTAAATTTACTATATATTTTCAAGGATTTTTTTTTTAGTTTTATATGGTTTTAATTAATTTTTGCGATTTTTTCCAATAGATATTATAATAATAAATTTTATAAATTTCACAAAAAATTCTTCAAAAATTTCTACCAAATTTAATTCGACTTTAAAATTTAATATCTAAAATAATTTTTTTTTATTTAATTTTCACTAAATATATTAATTTTGAGAAGTCATTAATTATTATGCCAGTTCCAATTGTCTCTAAGGCATAATATTTTTGTGGTCTTTTGGGGGTTAGTTTTCTAGTACAACAAAAGACAAATAAATATAAATACAAAATGATCGATGTTTTACCAAAGTTAAAAGCCACATAAAACTTATTTCTATGTTGAGATCATTAATTATGGTTTATTTTTCAAAATATTGCTTTATATAAATTTATTTATCGTTGACCATAAAATTATTAGAGATGAGCCTTTTTTCTGAGGTTATTGTAAACAAAATTAAGTGACGAATATGACTATTTAGTTAATATAGCTGCTATTTAGCAATATTGTATTTTGAATGAATCTATAGTTTAAAACATACATTCTTTCTAAATAAATTAATTTAGTTTGTAAATATATAAATTATAAAAATTATCTAAAATATTAATAATTATTTTATATATTTCTATATTTTCTCTAGAGCTTTAAATAATATTCAAATAATTTAAATTTTGCCACATTAATAAAACTTTAAAAGGGAAAATTAAAACTTTTGTCAATTTAGTTTAATAATAAATTATTGAAAATTATTATAATTAAACGAATAATTATTATAATAATTTTCAATTTGGAAAATATTTGTGAGTTTATCCTTTGTCTCTGTTTGTACGTCTACATTTTCGTGATTTAAGTGATAATTTTTATTATTTATTTAATTTTTGTACTTGAAGATTTTCTTAACTCTGAATGATTTTCGTAAGTTAAACAAAGAAAAATTGTTTTTCATCTAAGAAAATAAATTGGAAATTTATATTTGCGGGTGGCGGAATTGTAATTTTCCTATTTGTATTCTTAATAAATTATCAATAAAATGAAAAAGTTTGAAATAGTAAAATAAATTATAATCCATGGATTTTTTTACCTTAATTACGAAATATAAAGTAAGTTTAATTAGCACTTCATCTGTCCTGCTAACAATAAAGTGGTCTTTTTATGAGATTGTTCATCACATTATCTAATACTTTATACAAGGAGCTGCATATGTCCCCATGCGAAAGGGCATCAAAATTATGTTTAAAAGAAGTATTCGTTTTTGATTGGATAATTTTGAGGGTTTCCTTTTATATTTCGGGATTAGAGAACAAAAACAAAATATTTATTAATGAAAATGGCTTTATTGTATTTCGAAGAAGATCAGTACACTTTTGCATGCGTTTGAACCAATTTTTCCACTCCAATTGAGTTTCCTCCAGAAAAGATGCATATTGAACGCATCAACCGATCAAAAAACGTTGATTGCCCAATTTAATGTTCGTGTAGAAAAAAGAAGTCATTGTGGTGTGGAATCAGAACGATACGGCGGATGCCCCATTAATTCGATATTTTGACTGCTCAGACATTCAGTTGTTTGTGCCTATGTGTGAGAACTAGCTTTGTCGTGGTCTGACGTCGGCGGTTTGATTTTTTTTATTTCTCCTAAGACTGCTGGCAAACAAATGTTTGGATACCGTATTACGTTACGGTGAGTCGTAACGTAATTGTAACTGCCCATCATATCTACAAATACAAACTATATAAAATAATCCACAGTGGCATAATTTAATCTATTAAAACACAAATTCACTTATAAAATATTATAGTTTTTTTAAAAAAAAAAATACTCTATGTAATAAACGTCTGATCCAAAAATGATAGCTCAAAATAAAATTTGTAATCTGATATTTTCATATTTCCAAATGAAATATTTCATCTCTGAATATTATTTTTCTTATTTCACAACAAGAATTTTATTATTTTCAAAATTTTCTACGAAATAAATACCTAATCAATCCTGCTATCATTCACGATATCTTGAGCAAAAAAAAAAAAATTAATAAAATATACTACAAAAACAAAAAATCTTCAAATTAACCACATGATGAATTCGATCTAGGATTCATTCATTTGGGAAATCGGAAATACGTCAGCGAGTACCTATTCATTTTGCAGAAGCATAAAAAATATATAATTTCCAAAAAATATAAAATAATCAAGATTGAAATCATCGTTCATTTCCATTTTCATATCTCACAAAACTCATCATATTAATTTTATCTAATAAACACCTAATGCCAAATGTATCCTTTTAAACGTGTTTGCCATTTAAAAAAAAAACTGTGTATTTTCAATTGGCATAACCATTTTTGCCACCCTCATATTTTCGTATCAATTCTCTGTATCAATGATGTATACGCATTTTCCAATTTCTGGTTAAATTTTTGGATATTTTGGCAGTAACAACGATATCCTTCCTAATATACAATTATCTATAATAAGTATATTTATATTCTGGATCTGGAGTGTCTGTATATTTAATATTTATGTTTGTATAGAGATGTATAAAGTTTATTTTGCTCAATTGAACTTTAACCAATGATGAAAAACCATTTTACACTTAAAAGATTCTCTAATAAATTCATTTATCTATAATGTCTATTGGGTATTAACGAAACTTTTACGAAGATTATTGAAAATGTTCCTTTTTTTTAGTATACTGAAATTTACAACATTACATTACGTACGTATATATATAATAACAAACAAAAGAAAATAAACTTTTTTGAATTAAAATTATGTTGAATTTTACGCACAATCGAAATTATTTTAGAATACGCTTTTAAATGGAATGATTTCGGTTTTATAGTGTGGTTTTTTTAAAGGACATTATAAAGACATATATTTTTTATAATCTTCTAATTTCCTAAAACTCATAAATTTTTTACCTTTAATCGGAACTATAGTTTCAGTTTAGAAAGTATTTTGTATAGTTTCCATTTTAGCAAACCATTATTTCAGGAAAATATATAGAAAGATTTTAAATTTTCCATAAATAACAAAACTCATATTCAGCAGCAAAAACTCAATAAATACAATCCGTTTTTTTTTTTATTTTATCTCCAAATTTCTTGTATTGCCAAGCCTAGGATTTTAGTAAATTGAAAATGTTCAGTCCGATTATTAAAATACCAAAATAGACGAACGAAAAAAAAAAAAATATATTTTCTACCAATAAAATTGTGTCCTCTAATAAATTTTTGTAGGTGGATTTGTGATAAAGGATATTCTCCTAAAAAACCACAAAAATCTTTAGCCGTAATTTAAAACTGCCACCCTGTTTTCCAGTGTTCGTTTGGTAAAGATATGGAAAACCTTTATTTAATATGACAGCGTTTATTAGCTACAGAGAAACCTTTTTTTTTAATATAAAAAATCTCTCCAGAGAATAACCAAATAGTCACAAGGAATTTAGTATGGGGGTAAATGGAAAAATAGATTTAAAAAAAAGGACATGATGTTATATAATGTTGTTTTGTACACATTTGGTAGGTATACAAAACACGAGTGATTTAAAGTGGTAGTACATGGTTTTGTCAACGCAAGCAGAAAATAAAATTTTTAACTTTATGAGTATTACAGGACAAAATTTCTTCGATTAGAATTTATTTTTTGTTGTTGTATATATTTATAAATAATTAATTATAAAAAAGGACTCTTAGAAAAATGTAGTGATAATGATAGATATCAAAGAAATATTAAATAGTTCTAGGTTCAAAGTTATTTGATTATTGTGATTATTATAAGGAACAGAACTAAATTTACAATATGACGGATTCAGATAAAATTGCATTCGACAATATTTAAAGATTGGAAAAATTTGGTTGATTTTAAAATAGTTACAAAATATTGTTATTATTTACCATTACCAGGCATATTTTGGTACGTAATAAGCAACAAATTTTGAATACAACTAAAAAAAAGGAAAACAAAATTATTTAGTAATTGTTCTTATTATGTCACGTAATTTGCAATAAAGTAACTTCAAATTAAAATTAAATTATTACATAATTTCTGAAAAATGTATAATCTCATCAGTTTTTACTAACTTTTCTAAAAAAAAAACCTATATTTTTTTTAATATGACATAATCACATAATTTTATATCGCTCCCTTAAGATGATATACCAACCTAAAAAAAACAATAATTGATTGACAGGAATTTTTACAGGGGAAAAAATATATAAATAAATCACAAAATTCACGATTTCATCTTGTCATTTAATAATTTAATATTTTTATATTATGTTAATTTTTTTTGTAAAACTTAAAATTTCTTAATTTTTACAGCATAAAAAAAAATTATGATATCAAAAAAAAAAAAAAAAAACCGCATGATGACTAGCAGAATTATAAGATTATAAGCTGAGGATAACAAGTTTTTAACTTTGATTCTTTTTTTATATTAAATAATTTACCAAAGAATTTATAAATAATTTATCATCAAAATGTTAAGGACAACAAAATCCCATCTAACAAAATTATTAAATAAAATTGGGTAAAATAATTTTTATATTTAATAAATGAAAATTTAATTTTATATAAATTTTTGCTGGCTGGGATTTAATAAAATTGATTGCAATTTTTGCGTTTGAATTTTTGAGTTTTTATGATAAGTAGTTTTTATGATATGATTATTAAAAGTTATAAACTTAAAAAGTTTGTATAGAAAATTGATAAAATTCAAATTGCCAAGAATATTAAAGATTTAAAGTTAAAAATGATAAAGTGAAATAAATGTTCCATATCGAAGATAGTATCAAATATTTCTGGTATTTACTTAAACAAAAAAAGATATCAACAAATTCTGCATTTTAGAAATCTACATTTTATGCAAATTATGGTTATAAATAAAATAAATATGAATATTTCCCTGTGACAGCATGGATTCAAGGATTCTCATAGAAAAGACTTGCAAATGATATACATACAATAAATATAAAATATTGTCTGAAAGGGAGATGGTTTATAAAGCAAAATATTTTTGATATTAGTAAATTTATTGTATAGGTCTACTAATTGTATATTTAAATATAGTTAATTTTATTTTTATTCAAAGAAATACATTAAAACATTGATTGCAATTTGAAAAAATAATTAGCTCCATTCCATGAAATTTTTGCTATTACAGAGTAATAAATTAAAATGTCCTACAACTAATTCGTGCCGCAGTAAATTTCATTATAAAATCCAATTAATATGAAAACGCGATCCGGACGGTGCATGTAGTACAACTAATTTGAATTATTTTAATTAATTACAATTAAAGCTAGCATAACAGCTTCAAAAATTCTTTTGGTTGGTTGGTTTTAAAGTAGTGGAAAATACGAGACCCCCATGAACATAGGCCACAGAAGAGTGAATCCGTTGTATACTCCAGTCGAACGCTGCATCACGTCGACCCATCCCACTTCTTTAACGAGCGATATCATATTGGCCGGCTTTATCTCACTCGCCTTCTCGAAGCTTACTAGAAAGAAACTACCAATTTCCTAAATCTTTTTTGTTGCACTGATGGGCAATGACACAACAAACGTTCCATTGTCTCATCTTCCTCCATACACCCACGACACGTGGTGGATGTAGTAAGGCATAATTTGTATCAACAACAATGTATAATCATTGAATATTTGTTTTAGAAGAGTAGCTTGTTAAATTTTGATCGGTAAGATTTTTTTATATAATTCTATTGGCCTTCAATATCGGAGAAAATGTTTTTTGTTTCATTTTTTCCAATATGTAAAACCGTGAAAGTAAATTTAAAATACTAAAATCTAGAATGTTTTTTTTAAAAAAAAACAAATATTCAAATTGAAACCTTAGCTTACAAATATTCAAAGATAAATCTACGGTACAAGTGTGGGTTAGTTAATTGCTCAACATATGTTTACGGATGCTTTCAATACAGCAGATTCATCAAGTTAAATTATTTTCTAAATGATTTTTGAAAATACGCTGATTCACTTGGTGGTTGGCAATGGAATCACCTCATAAAAATGATGAAAGTTATACTTATTGTTAAGATCATGACCTGACTTTAAAAATATCTGACAATTAGGTTAGCTTATTATCTATTTCTGCGAAATTATGTAATTAAATTAATTTTCCTATATTTTGTCAATTAAATTTTCTTGCATGTAGTAAGATAATGCCATTTTTGTATAATTAAGGGCTGAAGAAACACAGCTCAATAATTTTCGGTTAATGGTCAGTACATAGCGTATTGACATAATGTATTGGTAACATGGCTTTCGTGATTTTACTATCTCGAAATAAATAAATTTAGATTACATATTTTGAAGTCATTATATTATGTCCTTCTATACAAAATCCGTTTTAAAAATAATATGAAATGATTTTTTATTCTATTAAAAAATGTATTTTACCAAAAATAAATAGCTACCACATTTTTTTTCTTTTTTTATCACAAATAATATCATAATCTATAAATTACTCGATAAATATATTTCAAGATAATCTTAGAGAGTTTCTATATAGAAAACAAAAGCCCCGAAGGTAAGGAGGGCATAATATATTTTATATAAAAAATTAGCTTCCTTACTTATTTATATTTACGTTTATTATATTGTGAAGCAAGGATACAAAATATTATTATTTTTTCCGTTATATTCCTTTTTTTTCGTCATTACATTACCTTAAGGGCATAACAATAATAATATTTGAAATTTTTCCATTTATTGTCGAGAACTTATTACATGGGCCGACAAAAAAAAATATATTTTCCATAGAATTTATTCCTCATGACCAAACAAAAGTTCTACTACATCGAAGGAATACTAAATGAATTGCATTATTATACTACGAAAATATGCTTTTGCCCTTAAGTTGGGCTGGATTCTGTAAATTGGTTGGTGGTTCCTATAATAGTAGGTGGTAAAAAATTGTTGTATTGATGTAATAATATTTGGGAAATATTTCTCTGTATTTATTATCTATAGAAAAATAAGGTTTTATTAGTGAGAAACGAAAATAAAGGCTTTAAGCAAAATTGAATACGTTTCATTGAAAAGATATTAAATATTATCGAAAATAAAACGCACATTTTTATGAAGTCATATTGAGGGTAGTTTTTTTTTTTCTTTTTCATCAATATACAATTGAAGATTTTTCAAGATCCTTTCATGATTCCATAAAAATATGAAAATAAATACGATTTCTCAATAACAACAAAAAGAAAATACTGAATAAATGTTCTTTGAAAGCTGTTAGCAATTACTAAATAAAATATTATTAGAATTTTATGGAAATTGAAGCGATATTAAGAAATACAAAGTTTTTTTTTATTAACTTATTAGATTATTAGATATAAAATCTGTTATACAAAATTAGTTTTTGATATATTGAGCATTAAAAATTTTTTACACTTGGAATTTCATCTTATAAAACGACAGTAATATTTAGTTAACGACATACAAAATAATGTAATAATTCAATATTTAAAATTACTATAATTTCTTTTTTTATTTTATGACATATCCTATAAAAAAATCATCTACTTAAATATTTTTTTTTCCATTTTATTTGTTATATAATAAAAAAGGACTCTCATAATTTAAATACAATTCACGTAATTTCGTTAATAATCTGATATTTCCATCTTTCAAAATTTAAGATAAAAATTTGTCAAAAGATGTCAACAATTTTTTATCCATCAATTAATAATTATTTCGATTAAAAATTTACTTAAGTCCAATTATTATTATTAAATTTCATATCAATCATAAATTTTATTTAATTATATACAAAATAAATTTTTTTTTTTTCAATATATTTTTCATTATTTTCACAAGAGCAAAATTATTTAATAATAAATAAATAATAAATTACATTTTTCCACTTCAATAGAATATAAATTTTTCACGCTATCAAATTTTCACTGCAGTAAATCTCAAAAGATATTAGTTTTCCAAGGAATTTAACAACAAAATAGTTTTTTTTTATTCCGTTTATATAATATTATATTTATACGACAAACTATAAAATATATAAAGAAAATTCATTGGAAAAATATAGAAAATTTATTTGATAAAAAAAGAAATATAGATAAATATGATGAGAAATTTAATCAATCAAATAAAATTTTCTTTCAAATCGTTTTTCCTTGAACAAAAAATTGAAGAAAATTCGACTAAGTACAGTAGAAAATATTCGGTATAATATTACAATATAAAATATATAAAAACATTTTTTCTGATATTTGCCAAAATTGGTCGATTAATAAAATGTCAAAAAATAAATGGGAAATTTCGTAGAAGTTTCATAGCCAGACATTTTCCATACGTATATAGAAATTTTAACATTGTAAGGTTCAACATTTTTTGTTTATTAAATAAAATGAGACAAAATTTTGAATTGAAAAATGTTACAACTGACATAGGAAAATTACATCGAAATTAAATTGAAAAATGTATTATAATAAAAGAATGTAATCTTATTCGAATTAGGCTATGCAAATTACCAATTTTAATTTAAATCCTTCATAATTATGTATAAAATCAGTTAATTTTATTAAAATAAGTTAAATATCAAATAATTTTATACATATACTAATTGAAACACATCCGATTTATATGGAAATGTATTTTTTTAAATTGAAGACACACTACCGCAAATACAGTATAAGCGAACTACTTTTGTTGAGCCGCAAATATAAGTTACAATATAATCCTTAATTATATAATATTTAATAAAAATTATGGAACAATATCGTCTGAGGACAGATTATTATAAAAAATCATATCTGGATGTAGGAACGTTTTTCCAGACCAAAATCATTACATCTTTATATTTCTTAAGAATGTGGACTATAAATATAAATTCAGTGACAAAGGGTCCAAATTATAAATTGCCTTTTTGTTATTCTATGTGAAAGCTTATTAAAGGACCGTCGTAATTTACAGAAACAAAAAGTTATACAATATTTTTTTTCCTTAGCATATTTTATGAGCCTATTATATTTTGTAATAGGCTATTATATTTAGACCTTGTTTGGCACTTTTTCTTTTTATAAAACAGATGAATTATTCTGAAAATCAAAAATCATTTCCTTTTTTCTATGTCTATCACATGAAATTTGATAAGTTGAACGTCAATATTTCGAGGCAAAACCCAGACTACTCCATGAGATGTTTGACTCTTGTTCCTTACATGTCTGATTCTATGGTTTTTTCATAAAATGTGTGGGATATTTGAGATTTTGTTAAAAAAAATATTTTAAAATGGCAGATTGCATTTCCAACTCTTCGAATATTGTTTCAAATTGAAGTTCCAACCAAAATTCCAAACGTTTTATAAATGGTTTTTATTTTTACCATTTGAAATTTCCAAGAAAAAACAAAATATTTTATCCGAATTAGCTCATATTATGTAAATAATTTTTATACTTATATTATCCTTATAAGTTTTTTAAAAAATATATACATAAATTAAATATATTATATTGATTTAAATGATTATTTATCTTCAATTTCAAAAATTTTACAAAATTTATTATTGTATATTTCCCTTACGAATACACAAATTCATGATCCTTGATAATTGGATCAAAGACATCTTAAGTTATATATATATATATAAAGTCCTTTGTGAAAATACAACAATGAAAATCTTTAAGAACCATTAAAATATATAAAATCAATGAAAGTAAAATAATTGGATACTTTAAATAAGATTTATACCATGTCAATTATATTTTGTATATATATATATATGTAATATGTACAAGTTAAATACAAAACATTTTTGGTTAACAAATAAATAAAATCAAGGATTTTCTTATCTGTTGTTTAACAAATATATTTTGTACAAATATGTTGTTAACATAATTTTATATAAATGACAGAAATTTAAGGGGATTTTAAAATTATATAAATTATACTAACACAAATGATGTTTTTTATTATGAATTTTAGGAATTATAAAATAAATAGCGACGCCACTGGTAATAAATTAAAAAAAAAACTCCAATTATATTCTAAAAATCGGTTATTTGGTATTAAGTTGATTTGTCAGAACTTCATTAAAAAGATTTAATATCCTTAAAATATATAATAAATTTAAATTTAATATTGTGTCCTATAAGGACTAAATTGAAGACAAACTTTTGTATTAAAAATATTAGTATAATTAATCAAAATATATTAAAAGCCTTTTGGCTTTTTTTGAACCCTTTTGTCAGCAAATCAAGATATTTCTTAAGGTAAAAATTGAATATAACTCAACACCTTTTCGGGTTTACATTTTATAATAATAATAATAAATTATTATTTCAGGATATATAAAAAAATATTTACCTTATTCACACAATAACAGTCTATATAATCTTAAAAGGACATTTAAGGAGATTCTACAAAAAAAATAAATTATAAATTATACAGCACTTAAAAATTAGAAAATAATTTAATTCAATTTAATATAATTATATATTTAACATATAAAAAAATTTTATACATACATATTATATTTATATTCGACAATAATGTATGAAAAAGGATCTTTGTTAGTTTTGTGTAATATAGAAAAGAGTTTCCTGGCACAAAAACAAAATTAAATTTTATTCCTTTTATGGTTATCCGTTACACACAAACACACAGTTACTAATTCTAACTGCTATAGAAGTGCAATGAAAATCATTTTTCCAGAAATATCTATAACCACAAAAACTTTTCGCATTTTCTTCGACCACATCGTAACAACAAAACCACTGTAATTGCTTACTGGTGATAAACTGATGACAAAAAAAAAATTCTTTTTACCAGTGACGCGAATATCCTGTAGAAAACTTATACAAAAGTATAGGATTATACAGAAAAATTGAAGGACGATTTTTAACTATTGCCAAACCATATGTCGGAAATTTTTGTAAGCACAATCTAATCAGAGAAATTTGTGAAAAAATGTGCCAAAAAAAATATGTTAGTATTACCGAAAAAATGGATTTTATTGCAAGAAAACATAGGAAAATTGAAAATAAATTTTATTTTATTTTATTTTTTTTTGTGGTCAACAAAATTATGATAAGTACAGGGAAAGAAAAACAATAAAAATTTAAAGTTTTTTCTTAAAATTGAAAAGTTTAAAAAAAAAATTGTATAATATTATAAAAGTATTATTTTAGGTCAATGTAATTTTTACGAAAACAATTACACCGATAAAATAGTTTTATTAACCTAAAACATAAAACAAAAATATAATTTAAGGATATCGATTTATATAGCTCGATATTATTTAAATATAATCAAGTATATTTCAATATATTTGTATGGAGTTTCAATACTTAATTCCTAATTTCTTAAGTACATCTTGAAATAAGTAACAATTTAAAAGTGAAATTAATAAAAGATTTTCGGAATTTGAATTTATTCGAATTAAGTTCTTTTTTTCGGTGATCCGGTGATTAGTCTTTTTTCGGTTATAATACGAAACTTTTGCTTAAAAACAGTGTTTTTTTAAGTATACTAAAGTTAAAGTCAGCAAAATGTTTAATTTATTTAAAAATATGTTAAGCTAAATATCCAAATTTCAATAACACAATTTAATAACAAGTAAAACTATAAAATGAGAAAAAAAAATCTTTCTACAATCAAGAGCGACAATTTACCTATTTTAGTAGTCTCTTGCACTACGAGGTTAATAAAGATATTTACGTAGTGATTTTTCTTATCCGAAGCATTTGTTTCTATTATAATTAATTTTTTCCAGATAAAACAGCTTATTTTTTTTACTGCTCCAATAAAGTTAAATATTTATACAAAAGTTTATTATGAAATTAACTTAATTCCATTATTTTATAATTGTAATGCATGCGATGCGGATGCATTACAATTATATTTTGAAGAACTTTTAACGCAAATTTTATTGTGTTTTATTGACTTTTTGCTGACCCAGCATTAATACTTGCAGTTATTAAAATGTTAGAGTCTGCTGAATGCAAAATTTAAATTTATATTTAAAAAATTATTACATTGAAGCATATTTTGGCAAAAGCCCAAATAATGTAAATATTATGCAAAAAAAAAAAAAAACACTTAAAAATCTGTCATAAATTACATACTTTTACATTAGTATTAAAATAAATGTCAATATTAAATATTAAGAAAATTTATCTTGGAAAGAAAATTAAAGTTTTTATATATTTCTGTAGTGAAGAATAATTTAAATTTAGCTGAACTTCAAAATCCGAAATATAACGCATCATTAATATCAAGTTGAAGTTAAATTTTGCCGGATAATTATTGATTTTTCATTCAGAACTAATTCAAAATCCTAGAGATATTGGATGAAAACTCTATATTTTTTTTCTATTTATCAATGTAAACTCGAATCAAATTTGAAATTCATATTTTATGTACCACATTTCAATGAATACTAAAAATAGAAATTTTAATTTCAATACATAATTTAACAGTAGCAAAAGTCAAAAATACATAAAATTGTAGAGATAAATTAAATTTATATTTTACCAAAAATCAAGTTTGTTAAATTATAATTAACTTTTAATATTAAATAATTCTGAAATTTATATTTTTTTATACTAATCTGAATAAAACTTTATAATTAAAAATAGAAAATTAACAAAATTTTTGTATCCTTAAAACTGATTGCCATTAAATAAAAGAATCTTTTAAAGCACATCATATGCAAATATAAAATTTAAGATAAACAGATTTTTTATTTTTTTATGATTATCCTTTGTATATTTATTTATATTATTATTATATAACATAAAAGCATATTCTACAATACAATAATAATAATATTAAGACAAATTTTGTATAATTCTATATAGAAATAATTCCATTGTAACTTGTCATGTAAACGACAGATTGCGGAAAAGGATATGCCTTCTGGCTTTTTGATAGACAAAATCTCTTTTTGATGCATTCGTATAACTTGTAAGTTTATTATTTATGCACAAAATTTCAAGACATGTTCAAATCATATAACATAAAATCATAAATATTTTTTTTTTTTTTTTTTTTTTCAATTAAAATGGTTTATAAATAATGTTGAAAACATAAATTAAAACAATATAAATAAAAATTTAATATAAATTATCTTTATACGCCAGTTTCAAGCGTATATAAGTAAGAAGATTTTTTTTGTTTGATAAATTACACTGATAATTACAAAGATAGATTATTATAAGTAGTAAATTAATAATCCTGTGAGACAATTTTGTTAATATGGTAAATTAAATTTGTAATAATATTTTGATATGGAAGCGGATGATAATTGAAGTTTAATATAGGAATAATTCGTGATACTATCTTATTTAAATTTAATTTGTTTAGAAAATTTAAAATCCAATGAACTGTATTAAATTTAAATTGGTTAATGTAAACCCTTCATTATAATCCGTATATTTGTACTGCGTTCTTATTAATATTACACTTTTTAAATTCACTTTTATGAGGAATAGGAACCATATACCATAAAAAAATTTAAAAATTTATTAATTTTCCTAGAAACTAATTTTGTCGAATTTCCTTTCCCTGGAGATAGGTCTCGCCGTTGAAGAAGTCTTTGCCGTTGACGTTGATGGTTTGGAATATCAGAAAAAAAAGTTAAATTGTATAGAAATATATGAAAGCAGACAAACTTACCACCGTCATGATGTCGGCGAATTCCGAAACGTACCAAAGTTAGTTCTATTTCTACTTTTCAAGCTATTGCCGTTTCGGAATGTCAAATTGACAAATATATTTTGGAACATTTGTTTTTGTTAATTTACTTTATATTAAAATATAATAAATTATTCAACTTAATTGAATTTGTCGTTTCACACTTCATACTGTCAACGGCAACGGCGCTGACGGCGAGATTACTAAAGTATTTATAAATTATCATATAAAGATATTACTTAAAGTTTTTTATACAAAATATTGGAAGCGGAGCCAGAATGATAATTTTAGAAATGTGAAACTTATAATAAGTCGGTTTATAAAACATAATTACACAAAAATATTTCTGAACATTTTTCCAAATTAGATGGATTGTACCGCCACAATATTAATGTAGGGCTAATAAACTTTCTACTTAAGAAATTTAGTGGATCAATGGTTAGTTAATACGGCATTTGATAATTTACAGAAGATCCAAATTTAATAAATAACTAAATTTTCTGTGATTCTCATAGTTAAACTTTTCAGCCAGTAACTTACTAAAGGTTCTATAAAAATAAATCTCTCGAAGCTAAGGATAACAATGAAGAATTATATAATAGATGAATAAATTATTTTTCTTTCAGCTAAGTATAAATAATCCAAATTATGGGCCAAAGTGTTTGGTGTTACCTGAAAGTAACAATAACAAACCAATGGAAATTATACATGAGTATTATTGTTAAAGTTCGTTACCGAAAATAATTTATCGAATAATTGTTAAAAATAAACTTTTATATATTACAAATAATGTCATAAGACTAACATTTTTTCTAACGCTTCAGAAACTAGCCAATTCCTAAAATTTTCAGATACTTTATTAGAATAAATTATTATTGTAAATAATATTTGTTCAATTTCAAAGAAAATTTTAACATTTTGGAAAAAATAACTTTCCAAACTTATGAAAATTGTTTATTTCTTGTGTAGCAAAATATAAATTTCATCTTTCATTTTATTCAAAACGTGCTTTAATAATTATGGAGAAGATTTTTCCAAATTTCATTTTATTCATATTTCTTAATTCTTGTCATAATTTTAACAACATTTTCTTAGTGTTGTTTATGTATTGTTAGCCTAAAAAAAAAAAAAAAAAATTAATCATGATATATGAAACAATTTACTGATTAAAATATTTGAAATTTCAATTTATTATCATATATAAGAGTGTCATCTATAAATATTGTCGTCATCATTATCATCATCGTCCCAAAAAAAACCAAAAATGTTCAAAGGATATTTTCTTTAATCGCTTAAATGTTTCAATCGACTGGAATAAAATCGTTTTTCATTTTATTGTATAACTTTCACAGATACAAAAACATAAAAAAAAACCAATCCTTGAACAAAATTGAGAATATTTTTTTTTTTTTTGGTAATTTCAAACATTTTTTGAAATAAATCATTTAACAAAAATGAAAAAAAAAACGAAAACCTAAAAAGGACGAATACTTAAATCGTTATATATTTTTGGCAGAAATCTTTTACTATTCTACATTTTACTAATGTGACCCGTTCAAAATAACTTTCTGTAATTTTTCCATATATGATTTTTAGTGTGTGTTTAGATGGGGAAATGAAGCTAATAAATCAGGATATAAATAAAAAATCAGGATATTCGGCGTCTAAATGAAATATATGATGTTGTGCAAAAACACATTTTGTAAACATTATTGGGAAAGAAAATTAATGTTTCCAAAAAGGAGAATTAGAAAAGATACAACATTTTTTTTTATGTTCGTATTTTGTTTCTTGTTCATGTTTCATGTTATCAATGATGTTTTATGCAGTTAATTGATTTGATAGATTTTTTTAAAATTGATTTAATGATATAGTATAAATTGTTAGAATGAATTATTAAAAATTAGTTGGTTTTTGGACATGGATAAATACTTCGATGTTTATGAATTTATTAAAATTAATTAAGATTCTTGTATGACATTTGTATATAAAAGTCATGACAATCGGTCAAAATTAATACAGAATTCTGCACTACTTTATATATCAAATAAATCATCTTAATAACTTTCCAAATATTTGACGCTTATTTAATCACTAGACTCGTACCATTAACAATAAAAAAAACAGCTAATCAAGGGGGAGCAGATAACTCATAATTATGGTAAATAACAGTATTTTGCACCCAAAACGAATCCGTTCTGAATCTAAATATATAATCATATAAAAAAAAAAAAAATAATAATATTAAATAAATATAAATCGTAAATTTAACGTTGACAAAAAATAAATAAAAAAAACCAACTGGTAACCCAATTTAATATATACATACGATAATAATTAAATTCTCAAAAACAAATCCATTTTTTTCCGAGTCCCAAGTCCATTCCTTAACTAATATTTATTCTAATTACTCGCAATAACACAATTGCTCTAACAACCATAAAAATCTATATACATATGTAGATTGTAAAAACATCCTATATGTAAAATTTCAATTTTAATATAAACTTTATTATCTTCGGTTTGATTATATACGGTAATAATGTGTATACTAATATTCTAAAGATAGATTTATTACAGTAATTTTTATCAATTTAATTTTTAACACAAAAAAATTACAATATTTTATTTTCTTTACTTTTTAAAATAAAATTCTTTTTTATATTACCATTTTTTATGTCCTTGCAAAATGTAAATAGTAAATTAAGATTTTTTTTATAGCAAAAATAATATTGAGCTTTATTAGCTTTATTATTAGCTATTATTCATAAAAAACAAACTTGCTCTTATATGCAAATATTTGAAATAAATTCTAAATTTTTTATTAATTATTTAAGGTATTATTAAAAAAAACACACACGCACACATTAAAAATTAATATATACATTGTAAAAATGTTTTCATCAATATTATTTTTTTTGTTTGTTGAGAAAAACAAATTTCCATGGAAAAATCTTAACACAAATTTTCTTAATAAAATCAAATAGGAATCCTTCTAGATATTTAGGTTAAAAACAAGCCATATAACATTGAATATAATAATATGAAATCCATTTCAAAAACATAAACATAAAAACACTTAAATTCTAGTTTATCCTTAGGATAGTAATGAAAAGGGACAATATTTTTTATTTTTATTTTTATTTTTTTGGTTATAAATGATCCCTATAAGCATTACAATAATACTTGCAAGCCTTATAATAATATATATAAAATTTACTATTTAAATTCATATCATTTTGGTTGAGTGATTTTTTGAAAGGATTTTCCTTATTTAATTGTCATTTGGACTAGGAGAATTCAATTATCATTCTTGTTGTTTTGTGATTTGGGTCCTATATAAGATTCATTTTTTTTTATTAAAATAATACTAATTTTTTAAAGGTTATTGCTGAAATTAAGTTGAAAATAATTATATTTTTCAGAAGGTATATATAAAAATCTATTAGAATTAATTTGACTGACATGTAATGCTTTTTACATGTCATTAATTTTCTTGTTCAAATAAAATGTTTGGAGAAGTATACAGTGTGATTTTATGATTATATAATTATATTCGAATAAAAAATAGTTAGTTTTTTATTTAAGGAGACGTTCACGTTTTAAATGTCATTTCCAGACATTTTTTTCTGATTGTAATATCCGCTTAAAAAAATTAATATTATACTGTCTAATTAATTCTGTTTTACCTAATACGAGTATAATTAAGAGAGTACTCCAACGTTAATAACAGGCGTACTAATAAGTTATACATTAATAACTCACACCTCAAAACTGAGAATTTAGTACTCATTTTCTGATGCTAGATTTCTGAGTTATTATTATTCAAATTAAAAGTATTTGGAGTCAAAATATTTAAATTTTTGTATAAAAACAGCCAATTTGAAAAAATATCAATTACAATTACACATTATGTACTCAAGATTGAATTCTAGCACTAAAACGCTCCATTTTCTATGTAGATAAAGTATTTGGTTATGAAACACTAAAATACTTTTTATAAGTTTTACATTTTATCACAATGTAATTGAATTTTTAACTACAAATTAATTTCATCGGTTGGCAAACTAATTTTTCGTGTATCGAGTTTCCAAACAACGTAGAAATCAAAAAATTATATATAGCAAGGTTTAAGAAGCATTTAATTACCAATCTAATCATATATGAAATTATAAAAAAAAAAATGTGGATATAAATAAAAAGAAATGAGCTGTAACTCGAAATGGAGCCGAATCCGGGAAAGCGCCCATGCATTTTATACTTCGACTTTAACTGTCAATCAAATATTTCGTGTTCAATCAGTATTCATATTAAAACTTGAAATTTATATTAGAAAGTATTAGTTATTCAAAATAATATTAGATCCTGGCCGGTTCTATATTTAGAAAATGTCATTTTGATCCACGACAAATGATTATGGTTAAATATTTTTAAATAAATCATTTTAGCGAGTAGTACTTAATATTTGTATCTTACCCAGGAGCTAACATTGGCTTTTATGAAATAATTATCCTTTGTACGAAATAATTTAAGTTTTCTGAAAGAAATTATAAATTATTCATTTATCTAAAATCGATCCAACAAAATAGTACAATCAACATAAATTTGATTGGGTCACTTAAATCATCCTCTTTTAATTTAAATTATTCAAAAAATAATCTTTAAAAGAAACTACTTTTTACCATAATCTTATATTATATCTTTGATCATTACAAAAATAATTTATATATTATTTATCAAATTAATTTTAAGATTAATTTTTGTACTTGTTTTTGACCCGCATTACTTTAAACCCATTTTATTTGATATATTAAAAGTTTCTTTAAATTTTATATTTATTTTACATTAGTTTACATAAACAAAAATAAAAATATTTTATTATCCTTTTTAGAATCATAAATATCTCCTTATTTCTTATGCACACATTTACTACTAGTCACTTATCTTATATAGAAAAAAAAAATTCTCATGCACAGCAAATATGAAATTGAATTTTCAAGGAAAATCATTTTATGTTTAATGTTAAACCATATACAAGGATTTTACCATACATATAAAAATATATAATAAATTGTTTTAAATTTTTTTTTCTACTTATTTGGGTATAAATGTATGGATATAAGACGGATCTACATTTTATGTAATTTGATCTGAAAAAATGAGAACAAATATAGAAAAACTGCTTTTCATTTTCTACAATTGCATCAATTTTTATTTTTCATACTATATATGAGAAATTTATATATATGAAAATGCAAAATATTTTCTTTAAAACTATAGCTATTTTCTGTTTATACATTTAATCCACCTTAGAAAAATATCAAATTCATTTAAGTTCTACCGAAATGGTAATCAAAAATTTATGAAATCATTTCAAATATAAAAAAATATAAAATTCTTTTTAAAAGGTAATTTTGTAGTAAAATAATTTGATTTTTTTTTTCTTGGTAAGCTATAAAATGTAATACCATTTATAATCTGGACGATGTTATGTTATACTGTTTTATAAAAGCTTAAATAAAATGTAATGTAAATAAATTTGTCAAAGTCAAATTAAAAAACTACTAATCATAGTAGTGTGATTCATATATTCTGTGTGATCTATCTAGGAATTCAGGTTAAACTGAATTCAAAATTTTCGGTAATACTTTTAAAAATACTTTTATTACTGTCTTAGAAATGATGTTGGGATTGAATTTATTGTGATATTGAAAGAATCTATGATAATTTAAATAAAAAGTTACAAAATTCTACCACAAATATTTTATGGGCAATATAATTTTTACACCTTTCATTTTTATGGAGAAGGTCTAAAATAATAATGTTAAGAAAGTAATTTCTCTGCAAAATGTTTGATATTTAATTAAAATTATATAAAGACAATTTTTTTTAAAAAAAATCTTTATTTATTTCTGTAATTAATATCAATATTTTTAATTATATCTCCTCTATTTGGGTATCCTTAATATCTACAAGAATTTATATTACTTCCAGTTTAATCAAAATTGGGAAAATACAATTACATTTAATAAATTTTTAGTATAACTTAAATTTAAAATTTATTATATCCTTTATTATTATACCGGACAATTTGATTTGATTATTATTACATTTTTATATTACGGAAATATTTTATATCGAAATTTAATTAGATGGAAAGAAATGGAAGTTTATAATTATTTAGTAAAATTGTAAATAAAAAAATAACTTAAAATTAATATTAAATATTAAACTGAAAATTCCTTCAAAATATGTATTTTTAATTATATACTAAATATTTTAGATAAATTTGTAAAAGAATTATTCATCCTTAGGTAAATGATTTTTTTTTTTTTTGTATACATTTATTTGAAATCAATAAATATTTACCATATACAAAGTCATATAATATAATCAAGTGAAATGTATTTGAATATCAAATTACATTTAATTATTTATTACCCTAATGTATAGTTATATATATATTAACAACTAGCAATATAGATTTATTATATCTAGTTAACCATAAAATATTTAGATTATACACAAAATTTAATCAAAATAATATTAAATTTATGCAAATATCTCTAAGCAACGAAAATTTTTATATAATATGTGGTAAAAAAGGATATTTTGTTCTTAATAATAATGTTTACATCTGAAAAGGTATGTACGATCTTAATTAAAGGAGTTCGACCAGAACGTTTTTTAAAAATATTTATAAATTGGTTACAAAGTTTTAATAAATTTATTATATATACAATTAAATATCATCTTAAATATTTAAAAATATAATGATTTACGTGAATAAAAATTGTCATATTTTTTTGTGGTAGCAAAAACGCAACTATTTACAGTAGTCTGATAGTTATGAGTGCCGAAAATTATATGTATAGCATTTCCGGGACTACATAAACCTTCTCAATTTCAAAATAAACCATTAACTTTATTTAGTAATTCCATAGTAAAATTACTAATGAATAATAATTATAATGAACTACTAAGGAATATAGAAAATTGCAATATTTTAGAATGATTTCGATTAACGCCTATTATATTCAATGGAGTAAATATAATTTTTTTCAATCAATCTTAGACACCACCTTCCCGTTGCCAAGGTGTTTCCATCACCGAAACCAACGAAATGTTAGTAATTAGACGCAACTGCTTAAATACAAGCAGTTAAATAAAATAAATATAAAAGTATTTAATGAAACCAAACATTAAAGTTTGAATAAACAGGTTACAACTAACTTAAGAGTTTGTTCACAGTTCTAAAATGAACACTACTACTTTCTTCTACTGTCATCTGTCAATTAAATGTTCTACAAATTTTAATATCACCCAAATAAAATACATATAGTTTCAAAAATTATAATTAAAATCATTTTTATAATTAAAATTTTGAAATGATGAAGTATAGGGTGTTCTTGTCTTTTACATAATTTTTGATGAAACCTTTAATATTTCGTCTAATCATTCATACAAGGCTTCAATTAAAAGATTAATGATTACTGAAAATTCTGTATAGCCATTTAATTATTAATATTTTAGTGGGATGAAATGGAATGGACTTAAATAAAATTATATATTCTATAGTATAGACTTAATCGTACTAAAATTTGATGTAATTAAAATCCTTAATTCGTAAGAGTTTCTAAACTAATTTGTATAGCTGCTGTAACAACCGAAATAAATTCATTGCTAACTCTTAGCCTATAAAAATATTTACAAAAAAAAAAAAAATGTATTCCTTCATTTATTTGAATTTTTATATTTAAATGTCAAAAACTAAAATTAAATTGACAAAAATTTTTATATAAAATCTAAAACAATTATATAATTTAATAAAAAAATAAAAAAAATTTCTCTCATTTTCTTTTTTTTTTATTCTACAACACTAATTGAAATTTCATAGAAAACTATTTAATTGCTATTCAATTTTCAATTAGCTAACCACAGGATGAATTTCTTGTTACAATCTAAAAACTATATATAAAATAAATATTATAAAATATATTTATATATTTTATATAATAATTAGTGTAGAACCATATACGATCAAGTATATTGAAAGTAATTGTTTATATTTTAGGATATTTGTTTTGCATATGTTCGAAATTTGAAGACTCGAAGCGTTTTTATGAAATTAATTAGTTTTATATATATACTAAAAATTCGGTATAGTAGAATTTTTTAAAGAAATATATCAATTTTTATATAAATCTAATATTATATAGAGAATGAATTTTTTTAGTTAGTTTGGAAATATATTATTAAATGAATAAAATTCATATAGCATAAAATAAGATAAATATTAGAAAGTTAGTTATAGTTTTTGAGGAAAATTTTACTGACCATTTTTGAAATAATATAACCTAAAGTTTTGTGAAAATCAATTATATATCTAAAGCGTTTTGAAGTGTTGTAATACGAAATGTGTTCATCATTTACATTTAAAATATTTTTTTAAAAAAACTTCAATTAAACACAATTTTGTTTAAATTTCTTGTACATATGCTCCGAAACCAATCAGAATTTAGTTCGTTATAGCTGGCTTTAATTTATCTTTTCCTTAGCAGAGGCCACTACTTATTCTATGAAATTTCTTATGTTGAAGTTTTTATGTGAAATAACCGAATAAAAATACTACGAAAATCGAAAACAATTAAAAAATATTCTTGGTTTTCAGATTTATTTTGCACTAACTGGTCAAAACTTATATTAGTTAGCTGCAAACCGTCGCAGAGTTAAAACTTTATTTTAACAGAGTTAAATGCAACTTTTAATATAAGAAAATTTCTATGAAATGAGATTTAAGTGGCTGGTTTTTATGTTAAAAGCAATATGTAATTGAGAACAAAACATTCTAATAAATAAAAAAAAATAGAAAATCAAATTTTTAATATTTATAAAAGACTGTAAATATAAATATATAAGAAAAAGGTTACAAATCGCATATGATTTTCATTCACAATATTGATAATTTTCTTCTTATCATTCACAATATATCAAGTTACGCAAAAATTATTTAAAGAATTACAAATTAATATTAGCTATGACTTACATTTTTTTTTTGTTTAATTATATACCATAAATTAAAACTAAAAATCATTGTATTAAAAATCATAAAAATAGATAAAATTATAATGACAATTGGCATACAGACAATATTATTATCGCTAAGGAAATAGAATTTATTTTTATCTATTTAAATCTTAAAATTTTATTTTATTTTTATATATTATTATTATACTAAACCATATAATACACACACAAGCTATCAACCTAAAAAATGTTCACCAAAAATTGGATTCTTGATTTTAAGCTTGTATAAGTGTAACACAATTGAAGCGTTGTAATAAAATATAGTTTAATTTTTTTATATTATTTATTCTTGTTCTCTTCAAATTTTTGTTCACATGTCCCATAATTATGCAAATTTGTTTCTCTTCTTAGAGAACATAATATAAAAACATATTAAATATAGCATAAAGATTGGTGGTTTAAGGGACGAAGTTTTCCTTAAAATTGTATATATGTCCTGTTGTTGTCGTCAGTCTGGCTGTCGTTTAGATAAATTGAAACGATTTAGTATAATTTTCTTCCGCTGATGATGGTGTCAGTTTTACGAAATGGTGTTTTATCTATCAGAGAATTTCCTTATATACATATATATATATATATATATAATGATACTCACACACATACAAAAAAAAATATTATTTATATATTTTTAAAATCGTTTCACATAATTTTTGTACTTTACATAATTTTATTTTATTTTTTTAAAGATTTTCATTTTTTATTTATTTTTTCCATATTTGAATCCTTTATATAAATGAATTTATCCGCAAAGATCAGAAAAGTGTTTTTGGAAAAAATATTATTATAATAAAATATATATAAAAAAAAAATTGAATTATTGATAAATTTTATATATTTTTTTTTATATTGAAATTCACATATCATTTAACATTTTAAATTGTTCTTAAATATTTTTGTAAATGGCAAAAATGTTAAACTTAAATGTGAAAAGTTTTGGAATTTTTATTTTACAAAAATTATTATTTTCTAAATCTTATGTTAACTTCGATTAATGATAAGGATTAAAACTGTTTTCTTCATAATATGGCGGAAATATTTGAAAAAATTTGTTGAATAAATTTTAAATAATAAAATTTTATAATTAATATTAAAAATATCGATTCGACTGAACACATATTTAACGATTTCAATATTTAAATCACATATTATTATTATTTTTTGTTGAAACTGTCAAATTTCATTAATCTTGACATTTGTTTTAGTTTCGAATTGGTACTAAACTGATCGATACAATGTAGCCCATACTTAACACTAAATAACACATCATCATCATCAATACATGGGCAAGCTGCAAAATATCTCGATATGCATTAGAATTTAGAATTAGACACTTGAATTGGAAATCGCACATTCAATAAAAAAGTAAGCAGTTGAGATTAAAGTTAAATAAATTGTGTTGACTTTTGGGTCGTTCATATGACGAATCTTCAGAATGCAAAAGTATTGGATTGCATTTGCAAATTCTATTCTCAATATATATTCTAAAATCTGATAAATGTGTCTAGCAGCCTCAAAACTGCCTATAAGTATGAAACTATATCTTCTATACATTTTAATTCTGCTCTGTGAGACATAAATATCATTACTTTTTACAGATTTTTAATTACAAAAAAATATTAAATTTTCAAATCAACATTTTTCTTCATTTCACTTAATTTTTCTCCAAAACCACACCATAAATTATTTACACCGTGAATGAACAACCACTGATTTTATAGTGAAACAAAAAGAAAAACTATGAACTATTAAATATTTTGCATAACAAGAATGAAAATTGAAAATAATGTTATCTAATAAGTTTCATACTTCATGCAAGAACAAGAGTTTTTCTCGCTACACTATTTACGGTAAAAATGTTTGATGTTTATGTGCATTTTTCTTGTACTATATACAAAGATATTTTTCTTGCGCTCTAAAAGTATATAAAAAAAATCTAACTTTAGGCAGTGTTGGAATAAATTTATGCTTTGCTTTTGATTAAAAACTAAAAAAAAAAACACTAAGAATTCTTATAAGACATGCAGAAAATGAAGAATTGACACCATAAGAGTGTGGAACATCAAAGAATGAAATCAAAACTAACAATGCTTTTATACTGATTATATTATTCTAGTTACTGTGGTTCAGATTTTTAAATGTTGGTAGAAAAAAAAATTATAATTTAGCAATAAAGCAGAGAAAAAAGTTTTAGGGTAAAAAGAATTTTTATTATTATTTTTATATTTATATGCGAATTTTAACCACGTAAAAAAAAAAGGTGAAAAAATGTGGAAAATGTTTACATTTCAAAATCTTATCGTTGAGTATTGTTTCCATAAATGACTTTTTCTTAGAAATAAATTGGCTGTATATACGCGATAAGAATGTTTTTCATTATTAAAGATTTGTAGTAATTTAAGCGAGTACGAGTAGAGAAAGACTAAAAGGATATTTCGTAGAAGATAATATTATGTACACAGAAATTTAATGAATTTCATTTCAATTGTTTAGCCAAAAATGTTAAACCTAGGTTCACTATTTGAGAAACTCATTTAAATAAATTATTTTTTATTTATGATTTTCAATTAAATTCAAATAAAAGTACGAAAATATTTTTTTTGTAATTAAATCATTTAACTATTCAATTTGTGAACAGAAAAATTTCCATTTAATATTATTAGAATTATTAGAATAATTCTTGTCAAACGTAAAATTTTAGTTTCGTTTTAATGTAACTATGACAATCAATTATGATAAATTTGATTTGAGATAATTACGAATATAAAGGGTTAAAATTATGGAGTGTAAAGAATTTAAATCGAAAATTAATGAGTAATCAAGAAAATACCTTCTCGATATTGAACTTCACTATACTTTAGCAAACAGATTACATTCGTGGAATAAAACATCTAAATAAAATCAGAAACATATAGAAATAAGGATTGAAAATTTAAGGAAATATGGAAATGCTTACAAATATAGTGGAAAAATCATAAAATTATCTCCAAGACATAACAAAATCCAAATTTGTAAGCAATGATACCACAATTATTTGTAAAAATTTCCACAAAATATGGTTTCAAGTAACATTAATTTTAAGAATATTAGAATTTATAAATTTTTAATATATTTTGTAATTAATAATTATAAAACGATAAATAAAGTTTATAATAATTATTAGTTAGTTCCACAAAAATTAATTAATTTTCAATTTCTACATAATAAAACTTATTTTATCTTGAATTTTAAAATTTCTTATTTAAAATATCAAAATTATTTTTCACTAGAATTAATGCCAATTCTGATATTAAATAATTTCTAATAATTTTGAATCACGAGTAAAATTTTATATAGTTCATTATGTAATGGAAAAAATTTGTTAAAACAAAATTTTTAATTGAATTATTACATAAATTTTATAGAATTCTAACTCTAATTCTGACTAATAATAATTTATATTATTTTAAAATTCACAAAACTCATAAATTAATTGCAAAAAAAAGAAAAGCTAAAGTTGTAATTTAACAGAGATGACCCCCAATTGTGAAACATTATCTTTTAAGGCTTTTTTTTTTGTTTTTTATTTGCTTTGTTTGACACAAAATTTATAGTAAAGTTTTAAAATAATCTTTCTAACAATTATAAACTCAAATAGTAATTTGCAATTTCCAACAGTGAAATTTATTACAAATTTTCGGCAAATTAAGTTCATGTTTTAAATTCTTCTTCAACGTACCATCATCTCTCCTTAAAATCATTATCTAACATTTATAATCTTTCCTTTTCGATTCCTGGTAAAACAAAATTTTTATATATATATTTTAAGTCATCCAAAACAGAGACTTTTGTGACCAAAGTTAATTTTATACATTTAACTTTTTTTTTTTACATGGATAACAAGAAGAATATAATTTCTATTATCCTTTTTTGAGGATATCATAAAATGATATCTCATAATACTTGACCTAAATCAGCAAAACAAAAAAAAAGTTATATTTATTTTATGTATATATATTACATACATATATAAATAAAATATTCCTTATTACAACTTGCATTGGACTCTTTGGTTAGTTTTTCCAACAAAAAAAAAATACTTAAAGGATTTTTTTTTTTTTTTTTTTTATTATTTTCTTTGTTAGATGTAGAAGAGTGTCTGGTAGAGAATCACAAATTTTTACACTACCATAGAAAGATTGTAAAGAGGTGGTGATAAAATGAATTTAAACATTTCTAAAGTCAGTCAGGCGAAATGATATGATTTTAAAAGAGACAATTTATACTATTGTTATATCCTTTTTTTCTGGTCATACGAAGTCTTATGAAGTATATACAGTTAAACCCCTCTAACTCAAAATGTTTCTAAGTTAAAAAGTGTTGTTCTATCTAAAAGTAATTAGAATGTATTTAAAAAAAAATGTTTTTAATAACGATGGCTTCGATCCATTCATAGTTTAAATCAAGTTCTAGAATATTTGGAGGCTTAGAATATATTAATTAAATCTTGAAACCGTCAGACTTGTCAGAGAAAAGATTTATCTGTAAGATTTATATTCTAATTCATGACTGAAAAGTACCTAATAATTTACATTCTGTATAAACTTACTATTCTATATTACAATTCAAGTTACAATATACCGTATTTGATTTTAGGTTCGTGTATTCTAACTGAACTACCAATATTAATTACAGCATAAAATAAGTCTTTATTTCAATATTTAAAAACTTTATATTACATTAAGTTAGACTAAATAACAAAATTTTAGCAAGAACTATCTTGATTTATAGTTGGAAACGAATTTTTGAATTATTTCTAAATTATGTTTTATTTTATAAATATTTACCACAACTGTATTGTAATTTAGGAATTCCGCATATCAATTAAGCCGGACGCTAAATTTTATTCTAATTCAATCTTGTAACTATCAACCATATCTACTAACTTAAGTTAGAATATAATAATTAGATTGAATTGGAATACTAATACAAATAAATTAATTTATTCTAAGTTACTTTTTTAATTATAATTAATTAATTTGTAATTTAATCTTTAATAATTTGCATCAATGCTATGCAGAATAATTTTTTCTTTGAATAACAACCCAATTTCTATATAGTTATTATGCAAAAACTGAGACCCAAACCTTTCCTGAAAAGTGGTGATTATTAGACTTTAGTATGGACAGATATATTCCTTTTTTTTTCAAAATTCCCTATAAATCAAAGTTAAAGAACCATGCCACATAAATTAAAAATAGTCAATCCTCTTTAACTGAAACTGTTGGTGAACCGAAATATTTGAACTTTACGAGTAGTAGTACAAAATCTGAAAATTATTTACCTAATGGTTTCGGAAAACGAATAATTGATATTTATCTACCGGCCGTTTACAATTATCGCGATAATATTCGCTCAAGAATACTTAGTACTATGAATTTCAATACTAAAAGAATCAGAAAATATAATTACAGCTTAAATAAAACAAATCAGATCGATATTTTTCTAAGCTCTAAGTAAGAATTAACTTCGATCTTGTGAACTAGTTAATTAAAGAAAAATAGGTACATTTAAAAAGTTTATATAAAAATATTTTCTTTAAAAGTTTTGAGTTACAGCGATTTTACTGTATATTTACTATGTAAGTTTACACAAGTCCAGTTTGAATATAAAATATTTTTATTTTATTTAATTCCTTGTATTATTTTCAAAACAACACTTGTAAATCTGTATAAATTTTTGGATATCAGGATAAATATAGAAGCAATTTCATTTCTGACGATCCTGGTGAATCTATGAAATGTAAAAGTAATTGAAATCATAAATTCGGATTTAACAAGAAAAAATAAAAATAATAAATTTCGGCTCAAATAATATAAAAATACGAAAATTATTATATTTTAAAAGTTTCAATTGTTGCAAAACATATTAAAGTTTTGAAAAAAAAAAAGTTTATTTAATAAAAAGAAATCAAAAAAATTGAAAATGTTCAAGGATATATCATAAAAGTATCATTAATCACAATATTCGTTATACAAATTGAATAATTTGTATTCGTAGTTTGTATTAAATCTTTTTTAAATCCTTATTTCTGGTTAATATTACACAGATTTGATGTCATAAAAAAAAATTAAAAAACACTCGAAATTTTTTTTATAGTAAATTTTTTACGCTGATTTAACGATTTTTCACTAATTTTTTTTTTTCTACCATTTATGATTCTAAAATGTAATAATAAGATTTTTTTTAACCCCCATTTTCATGTATTAAAAAGAAAATCTTTAAGGGGTGGTAGAAAAAATGTCATAATGGAAATATAAAAAAAAATTACAACCTTATAGTACAACAAAAAAGCACGATAAATTTAATATTATTAAGGGTAGTAAAAAATCGTCCAAAATTTACGCATTGAAATGATTTGACAATTTATGAAGAGAGAGAAAAAAATATCTATAATTTATTATCATAAATTTTGGAATGGGTGATTTCAAATTTGTAATTTTAGTGAAAAACTATTAAATTTTAGTAAAGCAATATTGTTTATGAAATCATCTACTCGCGAGCTTTTAGAATTCCCAGGTTCTAATTGACATTTTCACATAAATTGTTTTTGATATCAATTTATACTATAATTTTCTGACGATTTGTCTATTAAACATATCACCAATGTTCTATCTCCAATATTTTGTAAGAAACCAGGAATTTCAAGGTGCTAAGTGACAAATTTTTATAGCCAACTCAGTTTCCAAAGGTTTACCTACAGTAGATAGAACTATGCAAAAATGTTCTATCTGAAATTTTCAAAATTTAAATTGTTAAATTATAAGATATCAACTTAATTTTTATTCAAAGAAACAGAGAGCTTTAAGAACGCTTAAAAATAAAAAACAAAATTATAAATTTTCAAAAACCTTTGAAGCAATAGGATCACAAAGAAACTTGTAACTCAAATTACCACAATCAGGCGTAAGTGTAGTTAGAACCTGGGATAATTAATATTTATAATGTTTTACTACATTTAGTTATGGTCCATTCTAAAAACTGAATAGAAATTTCTCGTTGTGTGCATCATCATCATATTAAATTATAAAATTTATTTGATTAGGTGTGATTAACAATAATGTTCTCATCGAATAGCTCAGGACAATTTCTTTACATACTTTAAAATGGAGTTATACTGACACAACAATTTTGTTAGTTTAATATATAGTTTAAATAAATCTAGTGACAGAAACTGGCAGAAACTAAATTTTAATTCATATTTCTACGCTAACTCAACTTTTTTATATTCTTGGGTTGGGGTAGTAAAATAAATATCAATTTCATATTTTTTTTGTTCAAGTTTAACTTAACCACCCTATATTTTTCGAAAAGATCATGATTAATATTTCCAAATAGATTTCCTTCACCATTTAAATTTATTGGGGTAAAATTTGTTTTTGATCATTAATACATCAAAAGTAATTTACTTATATATATATATTTTTTTTTAAGTTTATTTGCTTAACCGTCACGTTTATTTATAGAAAAAGTTGAAAAAAAAAAAAATTATTTAGAAAAATAATTTTGCTTTTCCGCACTCTAATCAAGCTTGATTGATTACGTGATATTTAAACTTTAGCCAATCAAAAAATATAAAAGTTCTCTAATACATAAAAAAAAAAAAAATTAAATTGAAAAAAATAAGAAAACTTAATAGATTTTTACTAAAAATCGTGACTAATCCCTAGGGTCTGTTTAAAGTTTACATAAAATGAAAAGTACAGTGGACGAAGTAATAGGGGATAAGATATATTAAATTTGTATCAAAAAAATATTCTTGACAAACTATAAAAAAACAAAATTTGTATCTTTTTAAGTTAAATTTTATGTTACACATTGAAAAATTTTAATAAATTTTAGTAAATTATTAATTAATCAAACTTTGTGTACCTAATTCGACAATATGTTAAAAAATTGCTTTAGCTCTTACTCTAAAATACTTGAAATCTTGTTTATATTTCAAATTTCAATCATTTTCTAATATATTTTTTTATTTCAATTATTTTATGAATTTCCTAACAAAAATATTTGTCATTTATATGTCAATTCTCTGAAATTATATTACAAAAATATTTTTCAATATAAAAACTTAAAATTTTATTTACTTTTGATCAAAGTTTTGTTAATAGAAAAGTTTTTGTAACCGTGGAATTTTTTCAAAACAAAAAATTTCAGCTTTAAATCAAAAATTTAAGGTTTTGTATTACTTGCATTACAATTTAATTTCAAAAAACTAACTGAACCATCGAGTCACAAAGAATTCCTAAAATTCTTATTACCAAACTGGAAAAATGTGAAAATTTTTATTTATATTTATTTTCTTTTGAAGGTTAAAAATTCTTATTTTTAATTAACTTTTTCAAAAATTTCTTTTAATGTAATTTTTTTTTGGTTTTGTTTTTAATAAAATAAATTATAACTAAAACTTCCTTCATGAAAATTCTATAAAATATTTTTAAAACAAAAATAAAAATTTTTCCAAGTTTTATGACGATATAAATCAAAATTTGAGAGTTTCCATGTCAATGATTTAATATTCTGGCAAACTTTCAATAACAACCGTGATAAAAAAAAACCATATTTAATATTTTAGGTCTAAATAAAGTTTCCAAACGATATCATATCCTTTGGAAACTTTACAGTAAATATTATTATATTACAGTACACACATTTTTTTTTATACTTCAAAATAATAATTCAACAAATACGGAAAAAGGATATTCAATAAATTTATATACAAATAAGTAAAAAATTTGTTAAATTCTATTTTATTATTATTATTATAAGTAAAGTTCGGTGCAGAATTCAAATAAAGTTATTAAGCCTTATACAAATTTCAGGATACCTCTATCACTAAACAGTTGTCACGTCAGCAAAAGAATAAAAAAAAGAAAGATAACTAAAATTTGAACTCGATGCTATGCAATGAATAAATTAAAAATTAGAAACTAGTTTAAACGTCTAGGTCTAGATATAATTATTATAGCTAAATCTAGAAAAGATATTTAAAGAAAACTGGATTAAAAAAAACATCACAGGATCAACAAAATTTCACATTGTATTCTTCTATTTGGAGCTCTTGGTTGAAATTCCATCATTTTAGTAGAAACTTTGGATTTGTCAAGTAAATTTTTCATATCATTCTCTGACTCTGACTCTTATCTGTGACCCATCCAATAATGTTTAAATCATAATTTAATATGTTTTAATAAACACTAAATATGTTCAAACTCAAGACTTATGTTTAAATGGACAATATTGTATCATGGCACAAAGATATAAAGTATTTAGGAATAACCCTATATAAAAAGTTAAGTTTTATTGATGCTAAGCATTAAAAATTGCGACACAATTATTAAATCATTAGATCCATTAATATGTCGAAATTCAAAATTAAATAAATTAATTATTTTTATAATTATTATTTCTAAGTGTGTGCAATAACTAATATCAAATTATTCCAAATTAAACAAAATAAAATTCTAAAATTAATGCTGAACCTACCATGACTTTTTGCTACGGAAGAATTACACATAATTAGTTTTATAGTTAAAATTGAAGATAAAATTTAGATATTAAACCATTATTTTGTTTTATAAATCCTCTTTTAACTGCATTAATTTATTAATTTTATTAATAATTTATGTGATTTAATATTTGAAATTAGAAGTATAGTATCAGGATCAGCTTAGTTTCTAATTTCGAATTAAGCTATAATCGGAAACAATGTTTTATATGTAAAAGCCAAGTCTTCTAATCTCTAAATAACTTTTTAATCTGTTATATTAAAATAATATTGAATAATTATTATAAAATAATTTAAAATAAATAATTAATAACAAAAAACTATGTATATAAATGTAAAATGTAATCGAATATTTTGTATACCAAATAATTAAAAGGCTTATGTTTATTATTTATTGTGAATGATAAAAAACATTTAATTATCAATTTAATAAATTGTTAAAAAATTATATTATTTTATTAAAATTATTTGGAATTGTATAATTAAATATTAATTACGTATTTTATAGTAATTTGAGCGTATTTAAAATAATATTACATTCCAAAAAAAAAATTCAAAATTAAATATATAGTCATTTTAATTTAACGATTTTCTCATCTTACTACCATTTTATAACAAAATTTTCCTATATAATTCATTAAAATGTAATATAAGGTTGAAGTTTATAACCCACCTTTGCAAACAAAATTTATAGTTAAAGTGAAAAATCAGAAAATGGTAGGAGTGATAATTTGCAAAAAAATATAAAAAAAAAATTATTCAGTAGAATTAAATTGAAAATTAATAGCTGGCAGCATTTTAAATTACATGTCGTCGTCATACAAAATTGTAACGACTAAAGAGTGAAATGATGCAATGAACATTTAAAAGGTTTTTATATAAAATATATTTATTTTTGGTTTTTTTATTGATTGTAACTTTTCCTTATAATTTATTCATGACTGAAACTATTATTATTTTAATATGTCGTTATTATTCAAAGGAATTAATTTTTTATTATTTTATGAAATTGTTAAATTTAATATAAAATATGTTTCAGTTTTATAACCGGTTAATAAAATTTCCAGTAAATTTGAGAATTTTGTTAAATAAATAGAATCCGTGGTTAAAACTTAAAGCATTATGACAAATCGTATTAAACTATTTTCTATTATTCGGAAACACTTTATTGTAATATTTTGATCAATGACTGTCTAATCGGCATATGTAATTGTAAAGTATCTTGAACGTTTCTCAAATAATTGACTTCATGAATGGTTGGACAGGGCATGATAATTCGAACGGAAAATTCTGGAAAACTTATTTTTCTGTTAAGAAATGCAAGACAAAAAATTAATATCAAATAAAAGTTTATTCAAATCTTTCTTTGAAAGTTATAATTACTTAAGTCTTTGATGATAGCTATTACGTTAAACGTATCCACATAATAATCGATTTTTTTATATCAACTTTGCTGTAATAAAGATTGCAGTTGTATCCAACAGGGCTCACTTAATAATATATTGGCAAACATGAAAACTTAAAAAAAAAAATATTTATTTATTCACTTTTACTAAAAGTTGGAAAAATCCAGCATTTTCCGTTTTTCTAATTTTATAAATGTACGTGATAAAAAGCTACCGCGATGAAATGTTCTCGCTATGATACGCGATTAGAGTTCATGATATTAAGTGCTAACTAAACGTGCGCATGTATTATTGGATATAAGTAACAATTTAACCTTTTGTGATCAAACGCTTTAAGTGCAAGCAAACGCACTCGTAGAATTATGCCAAGTGGAATTTTCCCAATGGAATTGTGTCTAGTGGAACTTTTTCTATCAACATCAAATTGAAAATAATAAATTATTGCTCTTCTAACGAAATATCAATCACACAGTCGTAATGGTAATCGATAATGCTCCGTTTCTAGAAAGTAAATTTATCAATCATCGTTTTATAAGATTAGACTGTAGTTACAGCCGAAAGTTAAACCGAATACAATTTGCTTGGTGGGGTCTTAAGGCATCTATTAAACGAGATAGCAACTGAAATACCAAAGTTTCTAGCAGGTAAAATTGGACAGATTTGAGCTAAACCGACTTTCGCTTACAAAGGATTGAAAATATTGTACAACAGAATGTACCAAATATATCTGTTGTAAATTGTGCTAAATGTGTTGCATATTTTCAAAAATTCGTACCAGATGTTTAAAATTTAATATTGTATATACTAAAAAAGTTTTGATCATAAATATTTTTGTACACCGTGAGTTTTTATGTTTTTTATCCAATTTGAAAATGATTATTACCAATTTGAAGTTGAAAGGTTATAGTACAATATACCTAGAATATAAATTTCTTATAAACATTTTATTATCATGCAATAGATCAAATCTATATTATTTTCTACATACAGAAATTTAGCATATCTTTGAGTTTTTGCAAACAGAAAAAGAGGAAACAAAATTGCAATATTTTCAAATATTGTCTAAAAAAATACAAAATGCAACAAGAAAATTTACATTTTATTTTTATAAAACTTTCTATTTCTCTTTTTTTGTAGACTTTTGACAAAAAAAAGTCTTATTGCAATACGTCTTTTTAAGATTTCAAAATCAAATAAATATGTCGAAAATATTTATTGTTTAAAAAGAAGTCTAAAAGAAAAATCATAAATATTTTAAAGTGGGTTTTTTTTCCAATTTTAATATTAATATCAAATGAAAATTTATTAAATTGATTCTATTTTTTTGACATATTTTAATTATTTATTTAATATTATTTTTAAGTTGCTTATGCCATATTGTTTATATAGATAATACTGTTTTACGAGTAGTTTGAATAACTTAGGAGTGTTGCATTTTGCATTGCACTTGCTGGTGAAAAAAAATGGATTTGGATGAAACTTACTAGGCGTTTTTTGGGGTGGGATGTCCAAAAATGTAATATAAAAAAGTGTACGACGTACGCAAACGAATAATTTGCATGTGCGCAGTATCATCTACTTGACCTGCTGATCAGATTTTAATTAAATTTGCCACACACAAGATGATATCGATACTTTCTTATGGACCATGGTAAAATTTCTGATTAATCTAGTTGCTGCTCCTGAAATTTGTAGTTAGAAGGTTTTGTTGGTTCATATGAAACTATGAGCAGCTCAGTTTTCGAAGAATACTTGATTTAAGTTCTAGAGCACGTAATTATTATACGATTTCAATTAAATTTGGAAAACATATTCGTTTTGTATTCTAGTTGCTGGCTATACAAAATTTAGTGTCGACAGTTTCAGTGGGTCCCTATCAAAATTTCGAATTCTATAAAATACATTATAGGAGAAATTTTTAGTTAAATACTGTTTGTTACACAAATATTGTTTCCTGTTGAACATAACTAACTACGAGTTATCTATGGTAAGGTAACCCTAATTAGCAGCTTTTTTTATATGGAGCAAATTAAAATATAAATTTTAAGGTAATGCCTCATTTCACTCTATATATGAATGAAAAAAACTTGAATAAATTTTTCTTATTATTTACATTCTTTAGTTTGTTATGCTCCACAATATTATTTGCTTAATTCAAATTAAAACCACACATAGATGGCGTTTCACTATGTTTCATAATATATTATGTGAAGTTTTACTTTATTTTTATAAGCACATATTATTTTGAACTATTTCAAAGTTAAAACTCATAACTATTATCCAATTATAAGATAAAAATCTATATCTAATTAAAATACTATTAAAAATAATAAAAAAAAATCCTTTAACTAGCATAATAAGTTCTTTTTTATATATGAACTTTATAAGGAATCAATTAAAAATAAAATTAATTAAAATTCTATTCATTTTCGTCATACTTTATATTAAAATATTCGCAATGTTACTGGTGCGCAGACAATAGGATTATTAGGTTATATGTAAAAAAAAGGTTTTTTTTTTAAATCAGCCTAATGACCATTGACATTCAAACTTTTTTTTTATTCTTCTTCGATGAAACTTTCATCACAATTTTTTTTTTCTTATTTCCTTTTGTTCAATTCTTTTTTGAAGTTTTTCATTCAACTTTCTGTGTTTTTTTTTTTTCTTTTGCTTTCTTCTCTATAATAAAATATAAATTATTCTTGATATCCGAAACGTTTATAAGAAGATGAAAGTGTTAAATGGCTTTGAAAACTTTTTCCATTACAAGTTTTTTTTTTGCTTTGTGACGATATCAGAACAAAAATGAAAATCCTTTTTTTTACGCATTTTATCTACTTTGAACAAAATAAAAAGAAAAAAAATTGTGGGAAATTTTTATAGAAAATTTAAATCCTTGTCGATGGGAAAATGTAAAGTTTTTTCTTATGCGTTAAAATAAATTTTAAAAGGATTATAGTTTTCCATACAGGAAGAATTGTTTCAAAAAAAAAAAATGAATTTATTTATTTTTTTTAAATTAATTATTTAATATTTAAGGATTATTTTATGTATACAAAATTTAAAAATCATTTAATAAAAATTTCCATTATAAATCACTTTTTGCTGCACATTTTCAGTGTCCTATTTGAAATTGAAAAAAAAAAAATTAAAATGCACATTAGTTCTCTAAAATATAAAATTTTCATTCTGCACAAGATATAAAAAAGTCTCTCTCCAATGCTCCATTACGTAATTTATAGTCTGTACAAATAATCCGAAAATCTGTATAAATTCTCTTTCTAAAAATACTCAGAATATAAATTTTGCAGATTGTAAATTTAGCAGTTTCTATAAAAAAATTATTTAGTTAATATTAATTTGTATGCGAATACAGTCGAAAATTCGGATTTTAATATATTACAAATAAAAAGGCTATAAATGGAACGTATAAAGGAGGAAATATTAATTTGGAAAAGAGATATTAAATAAAAATCGTTAGAATAAATTAAAAAAGTATACAAAACATTAAGATAGTCTGTAAAATTAGGATACCCTAATTAGTTTAAAAGAAAATGAATGAATACTCGTTATAATTACACTGTTAGATGGATACTTCCAAATTATTACACTGTTGTTGTTTGGAATTGGGAAATATAATTAGGTCAGTGTTTTAATATAGCGACCAAGTTGATTTACTTGACCATTAAGTAGGGTAGTAGGATTTTTCACCCTTAGTAGTGGAAAATCACTGACTATACTTTGCTGTCAAGCTTAGCTAACATTGAGTAGGGTCTAAGTCTGATTTTACATATAAATATTGCAATCTTTACATATTCATATAAGGTAAATAATTATTATTAATAGTAAAATTATTTACCTAAAATTCTTTATTTCGCATATTACAAATATAGTAAGGTAATTATTTAATAAAAATACATTGTTATTATTAATTAATAGGTAATTCTACGATAAATGAAAATTATAGTTTGATGTAAATTTAAATCTAAACCTTTCGAAATTAAAACTTTCCAAATTAATTCGTAGGACTAGACTTGCGACTAAACAAGTTAAAACTAAAGATTAACTAATTTGGTTTATCTAATTAAATACATTAAAGTAAAGACGTTATCAGAATTAAAGAATTTTATTTTAACTTTTCATGAACTCGTTTTTTTAATATCTTTTATGTTTACGATTTTAATAACTTTTCTGAGTAATAAAAAGTAATAAATTAGATTGTGTAGTCTAGACGTTACAGTAAATTCATTTTAAAATGTAATTTTTGCGTAAACTAAACTATAAAATGAAAATCTGATGGAACATAATGTTTAATTTCTATTTGTGTTATTGATAGTTCTTTGAATGAATTAAAAAACTTTATATATGGAGGTTAAATCAATTGCATTAATCACATTAGAAATTATTTAAAAGTTTAAGTTCAGATTATTCATATTTTGGTCGGAGCAATGTAATATGTGTCGAAATATTTTTATTATCAAATGTTATTTCAAGATAAATTATCAGTAACACTATTTAAACAAATCTTGCCATAAAACATTAATTTATGAATTTGAATTATTTGTTTAGAATGCAGATTAATTTATTACTGCTCCGTAATTATTGAAATTGAACTTAATATTTTAAATATGCATTTATACATAAAAATCATTAGATTTTATCATTTGCAGGACTTTGGTAAGAAATAAAAGAATCGTTATACTAAAAGTTATTTCGTCTGTGCGTTTTTGTATAAAGATCGGTAATTAAATTTCGTTTCAGGAAACACAAAATTTAAATTCGCACAGTATCCAAATTCCTAGGTATCACAAAATAAGAAATTACTTTATTCAGAATAAAAAAATACCATATTATCTTCTCCATAAAAAAATCAGAAATTGAAAATCTTCCAAATTGGAATTGGAAAAATAAAATATTGTCCCATAACAAATGGGATATGAATCACTCTACTACCCTATGTAATAAACAATTTTTTTTATCTTGTTGCTAATAAAAACCGTAAAAAAATTATATGTATACAATTATAAGCAATTTGAGGCATCAGCAGGCGTCAATTTTCCCTACGGGCAAATGTGGCCGTCTCTATCGGTCAATAACATTTTTTACTTGTTATATAACAAAGCAAAATTCAAAATGTTGATAGCTTGAAGAACTTAAAAATAAAACAAATAATAATTTCCTTTAAACAAGCTTACTAGTTAGAAGTTAACTATTAGAGATATTATCAGAAATTTTATTTTATCACATTAAATTGACAGTGTTAAAAAATTAGTTCTGAATATAATTTATTTTACAAAAGAAAAACAGAAAATTTAAATAATACCATAATATTCATTTTCATATAATAGAACTACTTTTATCTATCAACAAAATAAAATATATTTCAATAGTTAAACCAAAAATCTCTTGTCTTTCGAAGTCATTTCGATATTATATTTACAAATCCTTCAAATTTTCAATGTATTCAAAGTACAATGACATTTTTTTACAAAGTCATTCTCGTCAGTTTAATAGATATTTGATATAATATGCGCAAATATTAACATTTTTCATAAATTAAATATTTATTGTTCGCGAATTGATCTTTAATTAAAAAAAGCTGCTAACTAGGCAGAGCAGATAACTCATAGTATGTTGTTTAACAGCGATTTATGTCCAAAAGTTTTTTGTAATTAACATTATCTTTGTAACAAACAGTGCTTTCTTCAAAATTGCTCATCTTTATTATTTATTGATTTAATTTTATATTTTTATTTGTTTAATAATAAATAATATTATTAAAATAACTATAATAAGTATAAATATGCGTAATCACGAATCCAACCTGTGTACAAAATTTCATTGAAATTGGATAATATTTACCAAATGTTCTAGAACATATGAAATATTAATCGGAAATTTTAGCATGGACCCCCTAGAGCTACTAACTTCTACCTTAGTCTACACATGCGTAATCACGAATCCAACCTGTGTACAAAATTTCATTGAAATTGAATAATATTTACCATATGTTCTAGAACATATGAAATATTAATCGGAAATTTAAGCATGGACCCCCTCAGGCTACTAACTTCTACCTTAGTCTACACATGCATAATCACGAATCCAACCTGTGTACAAAATTTCATTGAAATTGAATAATATTTACCATATGTTCTAGAACATATGAAATATTAATCGGAAATTTTAGCATGGACCCCCTGACGGTATTAACTTCTATCATGGCCAACACATGCATAATCAGCAGGTCTACCTGTGTACCAAATTTCATTGAAATCGGATAATAATTACAAGCTGTAGAAGATAAAGCAAATATTCTTCGGAAACTAAGTTGCTCATATATTAGTTTCCCATGAACGTACTATACCTACCAACTACAAATTTGTGGAGTATCAAGTAGATAACTAAATGAAACTGTGTATTCAATATCATTCAAATTGGGTGAAAGGTACTGTAGATATAGAGAGTTGAACTTATGAAAAGTAATTACGGATTTTTACATGGACCCACTGAAGTATCGACTTCAAATTTTACAGACACCAAGTACATACGGAAACTATCATATGTACCAAAATTTATGCTAATTAGATAATATATGCTCTAGAGTATACGAAATTTTAATCGGAAATTTTACCATGGACCCCCTGAAGTTACAGATCTGTATCTTGGTAGGCTTGTGGACAATCATGATACCAACCCATATTTTAAATTTCATCCAAATCTGAGACATGAAATTTTTTTTTACATTTTTCCGTAGAACAAAAACACGTAGGTTCCCACATAAATGGGGAAATCTAACATGGTCCCACTGAAAGGATCGATCTCATCTTGTACCGGCACCTGCGCGAAGTCTGTTAGAGCCTGTGTGCCAAATTTCATTAAAATCGGACAAGCGGTTCTAGGAGATGTTGCTGCGCACATAAAAAGCGTACGCGTACGCGTCCCTCGGACACTTTTTTTGCATTTTCGGACTCCTAGAAAAAAATTTTGAGCGAACTTTTTTTTTTTGACCATCCAACCCATCACCAGACTTCATAGTATTTCATACTATTCGTAAAACTACACTTCCATAAATTACGACAAAAATTTAAATTAATATATTATATCATAACTGATTGTTATACTTCAAAAGCTTTTAGATTAAAAAATATGCAGTATTTATTTTTATCAATTCATTGAACTACCAAAATCGAGTATTCTCATAAAATCTATAGTAAAATCTAAATCTTACTAATATCATCATTTTTCTAAACAACTAATCTGACGAAATAAAATATATAAATATAAACTAGTAAATTTTCTTTTTAATATATAAAAGAAATATAAAAATTGTGTAAATCTAAGTAAATCTCATGAAAATTCTATATTCATTTTTTATCCCATATTATAAATACTCAATATATCCTTTATTATACATATTATATTGATAATCCTTATACAACTTTATTGGTGTACACAAATATTGTTATGCAGAAGATGTGCAACTAAGTCTATATAATAATGCATCGCACGTTTTATTAAATTTTCTTTAAAAATATATATCAAAAAAAATTAGTGAATTTTGTATTTCACTTTTACGAAAATTTCAACAAATTATATTTTTTGTATTGAATTATAAAGAATTGATCCAATTTTAAAATACCTTAATTAAGGAAAAAAGGACATTGAAAAAAAAATCATTTAAAAAAATAAAATTGTTTTCAATATATCAAAAAAAAAAAAAAACAATCTGAAATGTCAATTGTCTAAAGAGGACAAAAAAATTAATTTTTTGTTTTTTGTTTCCTGGTTTGCGTAGAAAACGGAGTAGAATCATTAAAATTTAATAAACAGCAATTTATATCACAAAAATTGTTGTCTAATTTCTGGCGACGAAAATCATTAAATTATTTTAGATAATAAAATTTTGTATGATTCGAACGCAGATGTTTCTTTAACTGACAGAAAATCAATATTAAGTAATCAGTGAATTCAGAAAAACATTTTTATATATGACCGAAAACAATGCAGATTTTTCGGAATCACTACTTCAGAATCTAGATTTATCGAAAGCACAATTTACCGAAGTTCGTCATTTGCTGAAATCAAATTCACTGCTAATCCTAAATTCTTATTATACGATTTTCCAGAATTTTAACTGTTGATCAAATTTACATACGTTAAATTGTAAATTTTACATTTCAAATTCGGTTAATTGTGTGTGTATTCAGTTAACTAATTTCGATGAATTATCAGCAAATAATTATATAATTACAGTATCTACAAGAAAAACATAATAATTTTCTTGTTATTGGTATCAAGGACGTTATTTTTTTTTCCTCTAAAACCTCACGAAAAATTATGTGCACATTCTTATCTGCTGTACAAAAAATATACCAAAGACGTGATAAAAAGGAAAAAAACAAAAAATTTATGACAAATAATAAAAAAAAAAAAAAAAAAATAATCTGTAAATCCGAAGAATTCCTTACGACATATAGAACAAAATAATGCAACAAACATAAATAAATTTATATAAAATATTTTCGTATTTTGTTGTTTTGCGAAATTCCTGAGATAATTATTACTATTTAGTCTGAATGCCAAAATAAATTTTTGTTCAAGGGTCAAGACAAAATAGAATAGAAGACGAAAGACTTAATGTGTAAAGAAAGAAGACCGGAAGAAGAAGGTTAGAAAATTAAAGTAAATTATAATAATAAAAAAAATATATACGGTATATGTATAATAAAAGGTCAAATCAGGCCAATGACAGCAGAACAATAATTCGTCCTTGTCCTTTTCTTATAAAATCAAGTTTACATGAAAAAAGGACAAATAAAATAATTATGTTATTATTTTATATTTTACGTTTTATAAATAATTTTTAGGTCAATGAAATATTATTTAAAAATATCAAATTAATTTTAAAATTTGTTATTTTTTTACGTATAGGGCAACCATCAAGAAGTAAAGTTTGTAGAAATAATAATGAAATATTAAAAGACAGACTCACAATTACAAATTTATTATTTTATAAAATAAATATTTTCGATGATTAAAGCTTGAACTACAATGTATCGATCAGTATTTGACGTTTTCATGTTTTCATAGGTGCGATTGAATTCGATTCGAAAGAGATTGAAATAATTAAACTTTTAAGAGTCCAAATTGAAACAACTGTCAAGAGAAATGAAATTTGACAGTTTCAAAAAAAAAATAGTGTTTGATGAAACATGGGGGAGGAAAATTGTATAAGAGATATTAAAAATTATCCAAAATTATATAAATACATAATAAAAATTACATGAACACAAAAAAAAAGACAAAATTTAGGATATGCTAATATAAAAATCTTAACTCAGATGATCGATATATTATAGACCGAGCTTAATAATAATATTTTCGATGATTAATCGGTAATTATACGACTACACAAAGTAAAAAGTCTCAGTAGCAGTAACGTTACTAAAATAAGATGTTGTTATCACAGTTTACTATATTCGTAAGTTTTTTATTGCTAGACAGTAAAACAGTGTGTATTAGCAAAAGTTAACAGATAATGAAAAAAGTACAATTTCGTAGTTGAATTTATAGAATAACTTTATTGATACATTTCCTAGTGGAATTGTGTCTAAGATAAATTGTACAATTTAAATTGTTTTCAAGTTTTTTAATTGTTTCCAGTTTTACACTATCAATAAAATCATTAAAAAAAAATTATCAGATAATTGTAAATTCAATATAAAACAAAACCGAAATTTTGTTTTGTATTAATATTTATTAACTTACTGGCAATAAATATAAAATTTCATTATTTATATCATAAATCCAGCTGTCCAGTTGACAACGACATAAAAAATTATAGTAATACTACTTGTTTTTTTCGGAAATATGTGAATTTATTTTAAAAGTTATGTTTTTATAGAAAAACTAATTTAAATTTAAAAACATATGCATTTAATATTTATGTTATGTAACCTATAAATTATCTCTATGATATTAATGTGATTTTAATTAAATTAGAATTTTATAATTTTTAAATTTTCCAATTATGAGTAAATTATTTGCACAAAATCAAAATAATTTCATAAAATTTAAAGATTCTTCGATTGTAATCATACACAAAAAGGATATATTTTTATCTAGTATACTATCATCAAAATAAAAATGAAAGAGAACAGAAGTAAGGGCTACAATGTACTGATGTACTGAATTGATTCGATTTGATTTGACTGGTTAAGTAGACTGAACACATAGTTATCGATTACAATCGATTAATTAGTCAGTTTGAAATTTCGTTATCATCTTTTTTCTGTTGTTTCTGTAATTTGTATAAATGAAGACGTCAAACTTTACTCAATGAATCAAAACTGAACTGATCGAAACTGTGTAGCCCATACTTAAGTGTACGAGTGTGTAATATGTTCTTTAAATTGTAAAAATAAACAAATGCAGATTGCTTAAATGTTATAAATTAACTAAAGAGCATTTGAAGATCTGTATTAGTATATTGCTAATATTAATAAAGTATATTAAAAATACAAAATTATTTAATAAGCTACAAGCTTAATGTGCTCGGAACTTATTAAACAGTCAATTTTCAGTATTTTAAAGAAGTACGAAATGGCAGGTCTATCTATAATCATACATTAATATTAACAACTAAAATACTTTGAAATTAATTTTAATTGTTTTGTTTAATTCTGATTATTATTCCTAATTAATAAATTATTTTTTATTAATTCACTACAATTCATTTTAAATTTTACTAAAAGTTGTAAAAATTAAAATTCGCGATGTTAGAGTAGAAAATGGTAAATTTACTTTTGAGAATCCACAAACAATTAATAACTCCTATTTTTATAATCCAAAATTATTTATTTTTAATGTATTTTCCACATTAGATTATCAACTTAAATTATTATTTAATTTAATTCTGATCCATTAATAATATTTTACATAAAATGTAATTTACTTGTGTTTCTACTGTGTTTTTATATTTTATATACTAAACATTATTTTTGTAGTCTATATACTAAAAAAATATAATATTTTTCATAAAAATTAAATTGCCTATCAATAGCTAATAAAAAAATGTTGTTTTACTCCTTTTTTTCCATATAAACATATAAAAAATAAAAAATTATATCCAAAACAGGATGTTTTCATCATAGACTCATAAAAATGTTGTGCAAAATATTTTTTTTTAACACTCTTTATTTATATCTCTTTAAATCCTTGATATTATGATCAAGGAAAACAACCTTTTTAATGTTTTGTTTTCACCTCTTTCAAGTAATGTTATAAAACGTATTAAACATAAAAAAACATAATATCGAAACATAAAAAATCATAAAAAATTATTTACATTGATTTGTTGGTGACCTATAAATATATAATATGGGATTTATCATAAAATATTCAGAAAGGATTTTTTTCTTCTTTTGTTTTATGTCAATAAAAGCCACAATAAAAACTTTTATCCCGTGGGAATTTTTCACCTTCAGCACGGCTGTAACGTTTTTTTATCATTCGAATCATAAAATTAATGTGAAAATTTAATCTATATAATCATAAGTACTAATACATAATAATGAAGAAAATTATTTCAGTGGATCATTTTAAATATTGAAAATTTATTATAATTCGTAATTAAATGATTGGTTAAATTAATTAATAACTAAATGTCAGTTTTATTATATAAAATTTGTAATATTTTTGTCAAGAATATTTCATTTTAATGAAAAGGATGAAACATAAAAACAATTTCCTATATTTTCCGGTTAAAATACACAATTTTACCACAATTACCGGAAAATTTAATATATAAATTTATAGAAGGATCATAATACATAAAATGTAATTGTAATAAATGTAATTTAATTTCAATTATGCTTCAATTGACAAAATTATTTTCATAGAGGAAATTAATTTATATTTTGTGATTATTGAAAGATGGCTCAATTTTCAAGAGTTAGCAATATAATGGAAAATGGTAATTCTACTGTAAACTGGTGATTAGGTTTATATTATTATTATGACATTTTGAAGGATAGTCATCTGACCTATTTATATCATACTTATCATTTGTAAAACCACTGTATATTTTTGTGGAAACTTTTGTACTAATACAAAATCCTAAAACATTTTCTTTGTTTGTCTGGCCGTAGGCCGCTTATTTTCCGGATTTGAAAGAGCTGGAAACTTCAAACCAACACAACTCCAATTTAATCTATAACTACCTTTTCCCCACAAATTTTGGGTACCCAATTGCGCTTATTATATCCCTCCACCCAAGTTTACTGAATTGTTTTTATGATTAATTCAACCATTTTCCATCATCATCCAATTTTGATTAAATAAATATTTTTATACATATTTACGCATTTATTATTGGCAAATGATCCTTTTAATCATTGTAAATGGTAAATATGACTTTTCTGTTACGAAACACGGGTCATTTGGAATATGTGCCTACTAAACCTTCAATTTGAGGCATTTATGACGGGATATGTGTCTATGTGAGTCTACATTTATATACAATCACTATGAAATTTCAAATATATTATTTTGTATGTTGGCGCTTGTGCCCCTTTTTCTAAGCAAGGCAGAACACTTGTAATAGCTGCAACTTGTAAAACTGAATTTCTGTTTTCACGTATTTTTTATCAAAATCTTTGATTTGTTCTTACATCTTTCAGGATTATAATTCTTTTGAAAATAGTAAAAATCATCCTTTTTTTTACACAGTGGGAAATGAAAAACCTATTTTATATAAACTTGTATGGTCTTTTAAGTTTCAGTATAATAGTTTAAAATAAAGAGAAGATTTAAACTTTACATTTTTGTTGAGTTTAACTTTTTATTTTGTAAAATAAAGTTTTAGAACTTTTTTTTGTGTTGGAAGGGACAAAGATTAAAATTGAATTTTCTTTCGAAAATGTTGAGTAGATTTTTACGGTTTAATTTTTAGCACTTGTTTTCGTTCATATAATAATTTTTTTTCAATGGTTTTGTTAAAAGGATTTTAAAAATGCTGGTTTAAATTTTTTATTTTGCGAGAATATTAACTTTTAATATAATATTTCTATCATAATTTGAATGAAATAGTAGGCAAATCTTTATGTCAATATATCGGACGGTGCATCCCAACCGAATTATGGTTGGTTGGTTTGTAAGAAGGAGGATTCAATCCAATTATCCTGTATAAGTTAAATTGAAACTAAGAAATTTTTGTGATATTTTTCTACAATTTAACTTCTGACCATTTTACCATCATTTCAATAAAATTAATTGTAATACTTAAATTAGATCAATAAAATGATTAAATTTCAAATAACATCTTTTGTTAATAATAGACCTTTTTTTTAAAAAACGTTTAATTGGTTTAAATTATATATATATATATATATATAATATATATATATATATATATATATAATATATATATATATATATATATATATATATATATATATATATGTAAATAAATATATATTTACTTTTACTAATTAAATTAAAATGATTTCTATGGTCCACTACGCATTTAAAACAAAACATCAAAAAGGAATAAAGGACAACAAAAAGTTAAAATTTATTTGCGCAAATAAATTTAAATTTTATCAAAGTAAAATTAATTGAATTAAATTATCAAAAAGCAAAAAAAATGACGAGTCACAATCAATAATGGTTTGCTTTAGCAAATTTAACAAATTTAATTTATTTATTAACCTAGTGGCAAAAGCTTTTAAAAAATTTTCTAAATACAATTAAGTTCTAGTAATTTTAAAACTGTATATAAGAAAATCAAAGCATAAAAAATTTTCATTTTTATTTTTAGAATTATTGAGCTATATAATTTTTAGAGAATAAATAAAATCAATTTATTTTATTGTAAGAATTAATCATATAAAATTAGAACATTTATTAGAAAATTCTTTCTTGAGTTATAAATAAATTATTGACGCAGCTTATTATAAATTTTAAAAATATATCAATTACAAATTTATTTTAAATTTACTAGGATATCTGATCTAACAGATAAAGTTCACTTTTTCTAGCACTTCTATCAGAAAAGTGTACGAAAATGTCTTAGCTATCCATCAATTTCTTGTATGAGTTTTAAGACTTTTTTCTAAGCGGGAAATTTTATAATAATAATAATAATAATATATAATCTTTATTTCAAAATAAAACCAAATCTATACAAAATCATATAAATAATTTTAAAATCAATAAAAAAGTTTTAATTTTAATTTTTACACAATTTTAAAGAAAAAATATTTAGAAAAATCAATTTAAATTACAATAACTTGGTAAAAAGAATAATTCATAAAAGTTTAAAATATATAAAAAATATGTAAAATTAGAACAATTTATACAAATTCAGAAAATAAAATTTTAGAAACAAAATAGCAGAAGTATAGATTAAAGTTTTAAAGAAATAGCTAGGAACATTCAATTGTCCAAGAAGGACAAGAGTTGAATGTAACAAAAACATTAATTGTAGAAGGGGGTATAATATTTAAATTGAAAAAACTATTAAAAAGTAAAAATCAAAAATTAAAAATTAAAAGTTAAAAATTGAACTGAAATAATTGGACGAACAAATTTAAAATGAAAAATATAAAAAGAAAACAAAGAAAAGAAACTAAAAATTTATTATGTTGAAACAATATCAAATTATAGGATTCAATAAACAACGTATTTCTGTATGATTAAAAGAAAAAAGCCATAATCTAATATGCTTCACAAAAATTGACTCTACTCTTTCACATCTACACATAAATGTTATTTTATTAAATAAACGTGGTGCAATTACTTCATAGAAATGATTAAAATGTGACTTATTAATTTTAGGTACATTTACAAAATTACTGCTGTTTATACGTAACATATAATTACTTTGTAACCTAATGAAATCATACCCAGATTTTTGAAAAAATATTTTTAAAATTTTGTAGAAATACAGGTGCCTTAAAGGAAGAATTCTAAGGTCTCTGAAAAAATTAAAACTAGGAGTTCTTCGATTAACCTTACATATAATACGAATACAATGTTTTTGCTTTACGAGTAATGGCTCAATTTTATTATTATGAGTACCACCCCAGCAGCTTATTCCATACTGTAGCTTCGATTTAAATAATCCATTATAAACTAATTTTAATAATGATTGAGAACAGTAAAGACTGAGATGATATATTTGACTAACAACTTTATTTAGGTATTGCTTTAAATACGTGCAATGCTCCTTCCATGACACTTTAGAATCTAATATAATTCCCAAGTATTTAAAATTATTAACAACTTCAATTACAAAACAGTCATTAGTGCAAATTACTTTCTCATCAAAAGTAGGACTACGATCAGTATTAATTGTTAGTTTTAATTTAGCACAACAAGGAGAGTGGTACATAAATAACATGTCATCATAAGATTTACCTAAAAGATTAAATAACATGAACTTCGTTTTACTACTAATACTCAGTTTATGCAGTTTAAACCAGCAGCGCAGAATTTCCAGATCATTATTCACATCAATATAAGTATTAAAACAATTTTTATTAGAGTAAGATAAAGCGGTATCATCAGCAAAAGCTGTTAATTTACCTTTAAAAGTTTGAATAAATAGTGAATTTACAAAAATCAAAAACAAAATAGGACCTAAAACAGACCCCTGTGGAACTCCAATATTTATTAACTTTTCAGAACTTATCATATTTTTTATTTTAACTCTATGCTTCCGATTTTTAAGTAAGAAGCAAACCAATCGTGTATAAAACCTCTGAATCCAGCATTATATAGCTTCTTAAGCAATAAATTATGATCGACCATATCGAATGCTTTGGTTATATCAATGAAAAGTGCAGATGGAATTTCAGAAGCATTAATAGAATTATAAATTTCACTACATAGCTTTAACAAAGCATCTTCAGTTGACTTTCCGTGTCTAAAACCAAATTGCAAATCACTAAAAAAATTAGTTTTTTCTAAGAACGACAGGATTCTACTTTTTATACCCTTTTCAAAAATTTTGGAAAAAACCGATAAAAGTGAAATTGGCCTGTAATTGTTTAAAACCGTAGTATCGCCTTTTTTATGTAAAGGAATTACAATAGCTGTCTTTAGTGACTCCGGAAATATCCCTTTATTTACACTTAGGTTTAATATATAACACAAAACATCAATAATGTAAAAAGAAATAATTTTAATTATTTTACTAGAAATTTTATCATAACCTTCTGAATTAGATGATTTTAGAGAAGAAATGATTTTATTAATTTCAATAGCTGAAAAACTATCAAAAAAGAAACTTGTAGGTTGAAATGATTCTTGTTTAATGTTGTAGTCACTATGACAATAATTTATATTATTATCATTACTAAAATTGTAACCCACATTAGAGAAAAAATTATTAAATAAATTAGCAACATCTAGTGGATTAGAAATAATACTACTATTATCATTCTTTATAGTGATGTCAACATTTGAATTGTTTTTATTTAAAATTTCATTTACCACTTGCCATTCTTTTTTAGAGTTGCCAGAATTCTGAGCTAATTTATTACCATAATAATCATCTCTAATTTTATAAATTTCTGTTTTTAAATCACGACACAATTTTAAATAGTAATTTTTAAGTCTTGGATTATTTGGGTGTTTTTTCAAACAAACATGAATTTGATTTTTTCTTCTAACTTTCTTTAGCAAAGCTAAAGACATCCACGGCTTTAAACGGTTAAATTTATTATTATTCATATTGACAGTTCTGCTACAATTTGAGATATGAACTTGTAATTTGCTAATGAACAAATCAAATGCAACAGATGGATCTTGACAAGAGTAAACGTCTTCCCAGAATTCAAGAGTTAAACTGGATTTTAAAGCATTATAATCAATTTTCTGTGAATGATTGGAAATAAATTGTGTTTTTCTATTAACATTATGATTAAATTGAATGCTAGTTAAACAGTGATCAGTTAATTTTAAATCAAATATAGCTGCTTTGTAGTTAATGAAATTGTTTCTGCTTAATCTAATAAATATATGATCCAGACATGAACTACAGTTTGCAGTTTCACGTGTAGGACTATTTAACAAGGAATTCAGACCGAAAGATGACATAACTGACAGAAAACAATCAACATCACTTGTATAAGACAAAAGGTCAATATTAAAATCACCTAGAAGAATTAAGTTCTTACAAGTTTGATTTTCCAGAAACTCATCCAAAAAGGCATTGACACTGCATTTATGTAATCTGTATACAGCAATAAACTATTTAAGTTAGACATATTAATATGGCAATCTAAATCATTTCTATAAAAAACTGCAACACCACCAGCGCAATATGAATTATTACATGATGCAGCAAAAATATAATTTGGAATTTTAAAATTTGAAATTTCATAATCATATATCCATATTTCAGAAAGAAATATGAGATCAGGTAAATGTGTAAGAGATGTGAGATGAGAGTAGAATAAATCAAAATTCTGTCTTAAGCTACGAATATTTTGGTGAATAATTGAAAAACCTGAAATTGAATCAACATTAGAATGATCTATACATAAACAATTAAGTTTTTCAGAATTTAAGGAAGTAATGTCAATATTACCGAAAGATATACCAAAAGGATCTAAATAATTATTTTGTAAATTTGTATTTGACATAAGTTAATTAATATTAAAAATTAAAAATTTATATTTAGGTATCTAATTTAGAAAGATCCTCAAAAGTTTTTATTTTTAATACCTCATCACCTTCCTTTATTCTGACTAATATAGATGCGTTTCTAATCCAAACAAATTTTAATTTGTTCTTGAGTTTCAGAGATTTAGCTTTTTCATATAAAGCTCTGTTGTATTTAGTTAAGCTGTCATTTAAAAAAATTTGTTTGTTTTTCTTGAATTCATCTCCAAAAATATCAGCTGTTAGTTTGATTTTGTTTAAATAGAGCTTTTTCATGATTTTTTGTTTTGTTGCAATTGAAGCAAATTTGACACACACAACATTTGGACTATTCTTTTTGTTCTTAGAATTTATTTTTATTTTTTTCTTATAACAGAACTGAATATCATTTTCGACAATGTTTTCACCAATACCTTTAGAAAATAGTTTAATAATATTTTCATTTAAATTTTCAGATGTATTTGGCATATCAACAATATCAATTGAGCGGTTCATTTGTTTTTGTTCCAGAAAATTTACTCTTGATTCTAAGAACACAACTTTATTGGAGAGTGTATTATTCTTTTCTTCCAGAATTTTAATTTTAGTGAGAGCATCAGCATTTATTTGTTTGAGATTCAAGATCTCACTGTACAGCATAGAGAGAGTTACCTCAGCCTTATCTGACGTCAGCGGCGAATTAGATATGTCAACTACATTTAAAGGTGCAATACCAACGTCATTACTTTTGTTTATATTAAAAACAGCTGGTTTAATTGGTGTTGGTGTAATAGGACAGTTATCTAACATATTGGACTTTCTTCTTATTGCTGTACAACTACAACATATATAATCTTGCTTAGCTTCTATTAGAAATTCGATGTCACTCTTCTCTAATTTTGCACATTTAGCATGCAAAAAACAGTTGCAAATAGTGCATTGAACTTTCACGTCTTGTCTCTCAACTTTTAAATTACACAGTTTTCATTTCATTTTTCAATCACTGTTATAATTAATTTAAACAATTTAAATTCTTTTTTTATAAATTGTATGTGTAGAATTATTTGTACAAAATGTCACAGATATTCCACTGATTGGTATAGTTTTTATGAAAGAGGTTGCATGACAATTTATTGAAATTTTGAACTATAAACTAATTTTATATAGATTTAGAACCATAAGTTTCTTGATGTAGTGTAGAAGCTTTTAATTGCAACCGGGTAATAGCTTTCAATAGTGAAACATTTGTTATCACCAAATGGACTCAACCGTTAGCATTTTTCCATGTCTTAAAACGACAATCGATGAGTGATATCGATGGTTGGACGGGAGTTGAACTCGCTATTGCATACTATCACTTTCTAACCGCCGCGTAATTGAAGTCTACATATGATTTTTAATATGAAAATATTAAGATTTCAAAATTTCTGTATGTGTCTAAAAAATAAAGGACTTAAAAGATTTTCTTCATTTTTATGTGAAACATTAAAAAATATTATCGTATTTTTTTATAATAATTATTTAAAACCTTTTTTGTACAAATAAGAAATGTAACTTTCTTCAATTTCAGTTTCCATGTCTGATCGGAAACAAAGAACTAATCAATATGAGTGTCATCCACAAAAACAAACAGTTTTCCAATATTTTAACACCACAGCGGAGATTTTTTAATATAAATTGTAGACAGTTTCGACATTCTCACAGAAGTTCAAATGAAAACCTAAATTATTTAGATGGGTTTGAAAACAATATTTCATAGTGAAAGCTTCAGGGCAAACTAAACTAAACCGATTTTTTGGCTGATTCTTAAACTCACTTGGTTTCTTAATCAAAATTTGCTGTGAATTAGTGTTCGTAAATATTTTATATTTTGAGTTTTAGCTTAGCAGTAATTTTAGATTTTTTCTAATAACTTTTTTAATGTATATGAATTTATTGATATTAAGCTTGAGGTCAACTCATTTGCGACTTAGATTAAATCACTTTAATAAATACTTATCTTTAAGCTTGCAAACAGAAATCAGAAAATTAGAAACTGAAGTTTAACCTATAACTAAAGACTTAAGCTCACACTGTGAAATCGGGCATAAATTTATTTATTTATATAACATTTTTACATCTCCAATATATTTTTTACCTAAATCTCTCATTAAATTCACAATATGCCCCGAAAAAATTTATCGATTTATGATGTCATTATAAATATTTGTATATAAATACTGCAATAAAAATATAAATAATATTCAAAGTTTTGATTATTATTTATTTTTCTATATATTTTATTGAATTGCAAATAATATTATTGTGGATTATTAATAATAAAAAAATGATTGATTGGTTACCATTTATTTAAATAAATCATTATTAAGAGGATATTTTTATCATTGTGAACGATGGTGAAACAAAAAAAGCTGCTAACTAGGGGGAGCAGATAACTCATAGTATGTTGTTTAACAGCGATTTATGTCCAAAAGTTTTTTGTAATTAACATTATCTTTGTAACAAACAGTGCTTTCTTCAAAATTGCTCATCTTTATTATTTATTGATTTAATTTTATATTTTTATTTGTTTAATAATAAATAATATTATTAAAATAACTATAATAAGTATAAATATGCGTAATCACGAATCCAACCTGTGTACAAAATTTCATTGAAATTGAATAATATTTACCATATGTTCTAGAACATATGAAATATTAATCGGAAATTTTAACATGGACCCCCTCAGGCTACTAACTTCTACCTTAGTCTACACATGCGTAATCACGAATCCCACCTGTGTACAAAATTTTATTACAAACTGATAATAATTACTATATGGTGTAGAACATATGAAATATTCTTTGGAAACTAAGTTGCTCATATATTAGTTTCCCATGAACACAATAAAACTACATGATACAAATTTTTGGAGCAATAAGTAGGTCACAGATTTAACCTGTGTTTGAAATATAATTGTAATTGGGTGCCAATTACTGTATGATGTAGAGTATTGAACTTCTATAATTGGACATTTTAACATGGACCCACTGGATTACCGACTTTAAACTTTGCAGACAGTAAGTACATAAGGAAGCTACTATGTGTGTCAAATTTCATTCAAATCAGATAATAAATACCATATGCTCTAGAGCATATGAAATTTTAATCGGAAATTTTAGTATGGACCCCCTGAAGGTATTAACTTCTATCATGGCCAACACATGCATAATCAGAAGGTCTACCTTTGTACCAAATTTTATTAAAATCAGATAATAATTACATGCTATAAAACACGTAATTATATAAAATTCGGAAACTAAAACTGTTTTCTAGGAACCCCCTGAAGGTCTCCAAATTTCAGGAGAGCCAACTAGATCACAAAATTAGCCTATATATAAAATATCTTTGAAATCGGTTAACAATTACTCTATGCTGTATAACATATTAAAAAAAAAAATTTAAAAAAAAATCGGAAATTTAACATGGACCCCCTAATCCTACTAACCTTTAATTTGGTAAACCTATGTAGAATCATGAACTCAACCTGTGTACCAAATTTCATTGAAATCGGATAATAATTACACGCTGTAGAACATAAAGCAAATATTCTTCGGAAACTAAGCTGCTCATATATTAGTTTCCCATGAACGTACTATACCTACCAACTACAAATTTGTGGAGTATCAAGTAGATAACTAAATGAAACTGTGTATTCAATATCATTGAAATTGGGTGAAAGGTACCGTAGATATAGAGAGTTGAACTTATGAAAAGTAATTACGGATTTTTACATGGACCCACTGAAGTATCGACTTCAAATTTTACAGACACCAAGTACATACGGAAACTATCATATGTACCAAAATTTATGCTAATTAGATAAAAATTACTATGCTCTAGACTCTAGAGTATACGAAATTTTAATCGGAAATTTTACCATGGACCCCCTGAAGTTACAGACCTGTATCTTGGTAGGCTTGTGGACAATCATGATACCAACCTATGTTTTAAATTTCATTCAAATCTGAGACATGAAATTTTTTTTACATTTTTCCGTAGAACAAAAACACGTAGGTTCCCACATAAATGGGGAAATCTAACATGGTCCCACTGAAAGGATCGATCTCATCTTGTACCGGCACCTGCGCGAAGTATGTTAGAGCCTGTGTGCCAAATTTCATTAAAATCGGACAAGCGGTTCTAGGAGATGTTGCTGCGCACATAAAAAGCGTACGCGTACGCGTCCCCCGGACACTTTTTTTTTTTGCATTTTCGGACTCCCCGACCTCGGAAACGCCTAGAAAAAAATTTTGAGCGAACTTTTTTTTTTGACCATTCAACCCATCACCAGACTTCATAGTATTTCATACTATTCGTAAAAAAACAGAAATTATGAATTAATTCAAGGCAGGATATTTGATTGTTCATATCCGATTAAATGCAATAAATTATATTTGTTTGAATTAAATAAATTGTTGATTCACATTATTTGTAGTTATAATTCATATATTAGCATTAATATTAATTAATATTTTTATGATATGTACTGTAATTTTGCTTCTAGTGATTTTATATTATACAAGGCAGTTACATCTTTTGCAGACCAGTACCAATGGAAAGCGTTTAATATGAATTAAAATATCCTAACACTTAAATTAAATAAAATACTAAGTTCGATTCTTATAAATTACATATTTAATTTGTATTTTAACGAATGGAAATATATTTAAAAATAATTTTATTATGTTAGGTTAAATTGCCATAAAATAATGGACTTCGAAATTTGTATATACATAAAATAACGTTGACCCAAACAAACGTTGTGCAATGGCTTTGTTTTTTATGTATTTTTTGTTTTTTGCTGAACATTAATCTATTGGGAAATATTCAATGACCAAAACCATTCTCCAAACTGCCAAAAGGCAATAGAAATAAATCGAAAAACTAAACTGCAATCTTTATTTTTTTCTTTTACTTGTACCAGCAAAAATAATCCATTTTTTTTTTTAATTTCTTTATTGGTTTTAAGATACAAATATATGTTGGTTATATTACATATAAATATAGATCCAAATAACCTCTAAAACATTACATATATATAGTAGAACTTTTTGATTCATGCTTCGAAAAAATGGTTTCATGGTAAATTTATTTTTTGTATATTTGATAGGTATTAGTTATTTTGTCCTGTAAAAAGTACAAAATAATGTATTAGAATATTTAAGAATTCAATTGCATTTACAGTTTGTGTATAACCGAAACACTATATCATTAAAATAGGATACCTCCAGCTTCTATTTTATATCAACTAGAACTAGAACCCACAATTATACAATACAAAACAAAAATTTACAATTTTTTCGAATTTTTGGTCACCGAAGAAACATCTTATAAATTTAAATTTATAGATAATGTAAAACAGTGGACTTTAAAGTTTTTATTTTACATTTTTTAAATTCAACTAAAAATATCCACCAAGCAGAGCCAATTTTTACTTTATCCATTTTTTTTTTATATATATATTTTCAAAGACTTATCTGTCGATAAACCAATTTGGATTTTGTTGTTTAGTAGAAAATGAAAACAAAAAATGTAATTGTAATATAGTAGTAGAACAAGGAACTAACGAATAATAAATAAATTGTCTTTTAGGCTGAAAATATATTGCTTTAGATAAATGTGTCAACTTTAAACTAGAATTGTAATTAATAGGTTAAGTAGAAATCTAGAAAAATTGCATTTTAAATGGGAATTGTATACGAATCTTAATCGGCAACAAAAAAAAAATTGTTTATCACGAAATAGTTATTTTGGCGGTTACAGCAAAATTGTTACAAAATGTCAATTAATAAAGTTCCAAAAGAAGTAGCCCTACTGGATAATTGTTGGGTAAGAATTTGATTGATCTAAATAAAAAAAATATCAATAAAAATGTAACTAATTCTGACAGTGAACAGAAAACAAATGATTTTTTGTAATTTAATGTAGTATTTAAAGAACTATTCAAAAATTATAGTGTTTGACGATGCTGGAGGTTTGATGTATAACTATGACACATTTATTTAAATTATATAGAAGATAAAGTTAAACTTCGTATTTGCTAATGTTAAAGTTTCCAAGAAATCAGTTTCAATACTAATCAGACCCAATTAGATGCTAATTGTAGGTAATAAATAAAATAAGTTATGAGGAGTTATCTAATATGACGTAATGCTGTGATTGAAAGGGAAATTGAAAAATTGAATGTAAGTATAATCCACGTACATATTCGTTCGCATAGCAATGAGTAATTGTTATACGATTTAAATTAAATTTTCAACTTTGTATAGGTCATAAAATGTTGAGCTCAATAATTGCAGGGAAACTTAAATTCTGTAAACTACTTCATACTAAGATTTCAAATAATATAATAAAATTTAGAAAAATGCAAAACAATTCCTAGTATTAACCCTAGTTTTACAGCCTCTATTATTTCACTTTGAAGTTAGAATTCTGTAATATACTAATTCATTAGTTATTTAACGATTTAATATTTATCTAACAAACTTAACAAAACAAAACGAAATAATGAATTTGATAGTTACGGCAAACAATTTTTGATTTTTCAAAATAGTTTTGATAAATTAGCTTAAGCTATAGCTGGAGACTGGAGTTATTCTCAACAAAATATGCAATGACAATGCAATACAAACAAAATGCAACATTTACAACAGTGTTAATGTTAAAGGCGCTTTTAAAATAGTGTTAATGTGCTAATGACATAAAATAGCTAATTTTAATCAGTTGTTTTATATTATTAAAAAAAATGTGAATAATTTCTGCTTTTCAAATCACTGCGAATATTTGCGTTAAATTTTTCGAAATTTTGTTTTGTGAATGTTTTCGCGTTATTCCCATACATTTTCTATGGGTTGACCTGTTTTCGACATTGCGTTGCAATGCGTTTCCATTACGTATGTTAAGAGAAACTGGGGAGTTATAATTTTCATATACATAATTTAAATTTTTGAATAATTTAATCACGTACGATTATAACGAAATTTTGATTAAATAATTTTAATTGTTTAAACTTTATTAATAATTTCATAAAAGCAATACAGAAATTTTTAATTTAATCGTAATATGATTTTTGTTATTGACATTTTATTTATTATTATAAATAAAAAAAGCCGCTATCATAACTGTTTATTGTTTTTATATACATATATATTTTAAAATATTTATAATATTTTTTAATATTTTCAACATTAATTCGACTGATACAATAATAAAGTAAATTTAATCATTCATTTTAATTATATTCATATATTTATAATTATTATTATTTGTATAATGTGGAAAATCAGATGTTGGCAAAAAACTGGATTTCCGAAACTAGTACACTGTTAAAAATAATGTTTTAATTACAGGACATTTTGTATCCTATTATAAAGTAATTCTTACTACCAAAAAATTTTCATAATTGGCTTTACAAGGATCTTAAAGCATGAAAATTTTTGAAAAAAGCGTTATATAAAATATGACATGATGATTAACGAAAACGAAACTTTCTATGGAGTTCGCAACTTAAAAATTAATTTAAATAATATCGTGTATTTATATTTTAATATTTTAAATAAAAATAACAATTGAATACAATATTAAATTTAAGTTTTTTTTTTCAAGTATTATTTGAATCCATTGAATAAATAAATATCGATTACAAAATAAATTAATCCTTTAAATATAAAATTTTTTACAAAAAGGATTTGGGATAATTAACAAAATTATAAAATAAATTTTATTTCGAAATTGGATTTTTACAATAGACTCATAATTCAACAAAAATAAAAAAAAAAAAAACCAATTTGACATTTTATTTAGCAGTACGGAATTTTTATTTATTAAATATTATTATCCTTATTAGTTTTAAAATTTCATCTAACAATCAAACTAATAGAATAAAAGAGTCAAAATATCAAAATCAAATCTAAAAAATTTGCTGCTCATAATATTGTGCTTCATATTTCATTTCTGATCTATCTACAATTGCCGACATATTTAGACAAAATTATAAATGTAGATAGAATTTTACAATTTTATATGTAAAAGCTCCAACTGACCTCAACTATCTCAAATAATCTCGATTTTATGGGTATTACTATAATTTAGAAAATTTTCATGTTTCTGAGCAACTTCAAAAACTTGGGGTTGAAAATAATTTTGGTGACTCTAGAATACTTTTTACTCTATGAACAATTGCATTTTAAATATCAAAAATTTCAACTTCTCGCCCTCATAAAATATGGGGCCATAAAATACGGATTCCCAATTTTTTTTATTCTTGATCAAAAAAGTGTTAAAATAGCGTTCTGTGTAGTCAAACTCCCATGTAGTTGGATTGTGGATGTAATAATTAAAAAAGGACACAAGAAAAGTAGTTTCGTCTCTGCTACTCAGAAGTTGTCTCTATTATCTGAAACGGATAGAAAATTCAAGTATTCAGAACATTAAATTTCGTATTTTGTTATAAATGCAATGGGGTATAACCACAAAATGATGAATTATTTCATATTGTGTTCTTCTTATCAAACCTGAACCAATTATAAATAATTATTTCTCAAAGTATAAACTCCTAAATGCTTTTACTAATTCCATGATTTATTAAAAATTCATAATTAGGAAAACGTAAATGTTTTTAATAATTTTCTTACCTATAAAGTAAGTGTAATTAAGCATTTTTAAGCAGCCAAGTTCAAATAATTAAATTTACACTACTATAACATCATCAATTTGTTGACAGATTTTATATTTAACCTAGCATGTAATATTGAAATCTTTACATCTATGCTTTCGAATGTTAAACGATTAAAATTTAATTAATTCTCTTATAAAACGCGAATTTACACATTTTCATTTCGATGCAAATTTTATTTACCAGTTGTAGTTATTAAAGATTTATGCTTTCTAAGTATCATTTAAATTTTAAACATCATAAAATTTCGTCACTCTCTAAATATGTGTAATATCTCCATATTCCAGGTAACCAAAATTTAATATAGAAAATTATTAATTGAATTAATGTTCTTTGATAAATAATTTCTTAAATTATTACTGAATGATTTTGTAATAATAATTTACAAACATTAACACATCATTAAAAGGATATCCATTTTATAATAAGTAATTAATTATAAATTTTCATATTATCCTTGTTGACTCTTAAGTGAATTGTAATTGCTTCAATTTTTCTATATATGTACACGAAAATAATATATATTTTTCATTTACATATATTTCACTTACTTGAAATTTATGTACATGAAAAATTATATTGAAAGTATACTTGAAATTTACATATAAATATTAGGGTTTAATTAATTAATATTAATTAATATAATTTTTTGAATCAATTTTTTTGAAATCATCATTTAATTATGAATTAAATGGTGTTTAATATCAAACCGATTTTATTATACGTTCTAACCCATGAAAAAAAAAACATTAAATTCTAATTTTCAACGATTTTATAATAAATTTTCAATTTTCATACCGCAAATATGCATACGTTTATAAAGAAACTGAAGTGATTCAGCAGCGATTTTCACAAAATCTTTGAATATTAAAGTTAATGTAGTGTAATTTATTCCTCACTATAATATTACGTATACGTATGACAATTTTACAAGATTTTTATTTTAAACACCAGCAAAAATAACAATAACCAAAAAAATCATGACAAAATTTTGAAGAAATATTTCGTGTTCTGAATGAAAATTTGAAAATTTGAAAATTCTTTCAACTCATATGCAAAATCAAATAGAATAGTTAAAAAAAAGTTACTACAAAACCTTCAATAATATTCGAATCGCGTTTGCAAGCTTGAAAATTGTGTAAATTCGTGATTAGTTTGTTGATAATATATACGAAAATTAACTGAAATTTTTTTTTGAATTGTTTAGTTAACTAAAACATAATTTTTTTATAATTCTATTTTTTTAACAAAATATAATTTTTAGAAACTCTCTTATACTATAAACTCTTTAAAATCAGGCCGTGTATCGGGTAATTCGAAACGCTTTTGAAAAAGCAGTAAATTTTATTAGCGTTTAATTTAAAACAAATAATAAGCGAATAAACTTTATTTAAAATCAGTAGTTATTCATTGTGGTGACTTTCAATACTAAAACATTTAAGAAAAAATAATTCTGAAAATGTTTAACGTTTGTTGTAAACGTATATTTTCTAAAATTTTAACATGTGATACAACTTGCAACGTTTATAAGACGTTACAACTCGGTCTCCATCTCGTGTATGGATTCATTGAGATAGATGAGACACAGCTCCCACAACAGCTAAAAATCTTAGATCGATGAAAAAATAATTTATTCCGTAAATATTTTATAAAACTACTAGTTTAATTAAGCTAAGTAAATTGGAGGAACAGAAGAACTTTACTGATGCTACTATGGAATATAACATCTGAAGAAAGAAATGGTTAACTTAATCGGACATTCACTTTATTCGCTTGATATATGTAATGCAACTACTGGAAATTATTTTAATTCTAAATGAAGCTATGTCGTCCTTGATTTTCATCATGATTTTTTTACTACGATAGTTATAAAACCGCTTTTGAGTTGAAAGTAAGATAATAAAACAAATGAATTGTTGCAGAACTTTGATAATAAATAAATAAAAATTTGTTGATATCTCACTTATTTTTTCAATAACTCATAATTTTTATTGTATTAATTAATAATGTAACCATACCTTTGCAATTTTCCGTAGTATAACTTTCTTTTGACTTTCAAACATTTCCATTGCTCGAACGATTCTAATTTGTTTGACTATATAATATCTTCGATTTAAATTCAAATAAATAAATCTAAAAATCAATACTACTTTTAATACTACTCTCTAAATGTCTAAATTATTTAATGCATTTTCTTTCTATTGAAAATTGTTCTGTTTATTCAATAATTCATTCTAATCAAATCTCATTCGGTGTAATAAAGAATTCATTATTAAATTAAAAGAACATTTTTTTTCTTACTTACGATACCTTTTTTCTGTTACGATCCTTGCATTACCACATACTATTTTCTTTTATATTTTTGTCCATTGTATATATATACTTGTTTACAACTTAAACAAGAATCAAAACAAGTGGAAATCATTTTGACACAATGGTAATTTTATATTGAACCACCAAAATCGTTTAAGTCCTTTTTTTTCTTGAAAATTTCAGTCAAAAAGATATTGTTAGTTCACACACAAATAAACACATTCTTCATTGTTCGTTTGTGGGTATTAACAAAGACATTCAAAGTAAATAAAGACGAGAAGGAAAAAAAAACGACATCAATATAAAGTAAAAGTTTTCCTTTTTTTTATCCCTTCTTACATTCTTGCAAAATGAACAATGGTCTCGGAAAAAAAACCGAAATTTGTTTTTTTTTGTGAATACAAATCATTGACAATAATTTAATTTGAAATTCATCACACTTTTTAAAAATAGGAGAATTAAGAGTGCAATCAGGTTTCAGAATTTCATAAATGAAATATCCAATTTTATGATTTATATATAACTAACAAATTAAGCGTTCTAAAATTGTGGTCCAAAACTACAGCTGTCTAAATTTGATAATATAATTTGGAAATCAACTATAAAAAATTTTGCATTTCCATCAAAAACATAGCAGCAATTTTTTAAAAGTATTTTTTTGCAGGATAATGAAGAGCCAACAAAAAATGTACTTTAACTCGCATTTTTATTATCTTAGTTCATAAACAATTTTTGATTGTTTCCAAAGAAGACTGCATTTTAATACTGATCTGTTTTCGAAGTTTTTTTTATCATTTTATTGTATTTGTTTCCATATTTTGCATAGAGCAATAACTTTTGATACCATATCCAACATTTATTCCATATAGTTTTCTGAAGTGGAATGAATTTGTTGAAATTGTTATCATATTACATAGGTAAAATAATTTAAGATATGGACTATAAAATGTGACAATATTCTTAAAGCAATGTAAAACAATATTTAAATTTCATTTTTGTAGAACATTAAATTTATCCATCGTGGCTACTTTTTAAAATAGTTCACATTCAGTCTTAGAAATGAATCGTCCTGTTTCAAATAAATAGCCGCGTATTGGCTAAGAAAATAATGGTGGTTCGAAATAAAAATTGGAATATGAATATGTTTCTGTTAAAAGTACGAGTAATTAATAATGAAGAATATAAGTAACTACATCATTTTAGCAATGCTGATTCGTCATAACTCAAAGTATATGCCTGCATTTGAATTCATAGTAAGTAACAAATCCTTTTATAAGTGTTTTATATTCCATTTAATACTTTTCCATATATTCAAAATTATATTAATATATTAGCTTCCAATTTACTAGCTCCTTAATTAGAGTACTCAAAGTTTTTACTACCAATTTCTAAGTTTCTCTTGGAATCAAACATTTTATATTATCGTAAGGCAGAAATCCTGTCCAATATTTTATATTATTATACATTTTCTTGAACTTCATAATATTTTCAAGAAAAAACGACCGAAATATTAAAATAGATTCTTTGATTAATGACTTTGTTTACTCACAGAAAATCTTTCTGATTGATTTCAGATTTGATATATAGATATAATCAAAAGTAAATAAGAATTTCATCATCAAATATAGAATGACCAGTCTAAAATTTTAGATGCATAATAAAAGAATGAGATTTGCAAATAAACAATTTTACAAACTAAAGAAAATTGAAAATATAAAATTAAATAGATTTTTATTTGTTTTGAAATAGTTAATAAATTAAGATCCGATACAGAAAATTTCTTTTTTATTAAATTACTTTCGAAATGATTGAATAAATAAATTTATATTAAAACGTATACAATTAAGGGAATACGGTAATTTGTATCTTGTATAATAGTTTTCGTTTTAATCAGCGTTTAAGAAGTCGTCAGCGTTTAAGAAGTTCTAGTTTTAAATAAAGTCGATAATATTTATTTAGGATTAACATTCATTTCTGATACTTTTGACAAAAGTAATATAATTTTTTATGTCTTCTAATGGAAACCGAGCACAGCAAGCAGCAACACAAACAAGAATTATAGAACTAAGTATTTAGTTCAATAATTCAATACTAGTTAGTAATGAGTAATCCAATAAAGTTGAATTTTTACTTAAAATTAGTAAACATAAAAGTTAGAAGTTTCCTTATTGTCACTTTTGAAACATATTTAATATAAATATGGTTCAATTTTTAATTTCTTAATCTCGATCCAGAGTTAATTTTTAAATTAGAATTTCGATTAGTCAAATTCGTCGATATTAATAAATTTTTGATTACTGAAAAGATTAAAATTAACATTTTATATTCAAATATTTCATTTAATCCAAAAAAATTTCCCAACAAAGATGACAATCCACAAAATAAGATTTTTTGTAATAACGTTTACTTTACTTGACAAATATAACGAAAACTTTTATTTTTTTTTATTTTTTTTTACGTATATTCCAACTAAAATCCGTAGAGGACCAAATATGTAAAAAGTCCATTAAATTTTTATTTTTTTTATGCTGCATTTCAACAGGCAAAAGTTTTTCACTAAAATTACTTTTCAACTCGCTTCCAAAATAAAGTCCAAAAAGGACAAACAAGTTTCCTACATTTTGATGTAAAAACAAAATTAAGGATGAAAATCCTTTTTTTTATTTTTAGTTTTAAATATTCAAAAAAAAACTGGATAAAAGCAGTATTTTTTTTCTCATTGGTTCTAAATAATTTTTTTTTTGTCTACATAGTATGTCTACATAGGTTGGACAAAAATTGGTTTAAAGTGGGAGCACAAGATAGATTCCTAATTTTAAATGTAAATATTTACATAGTAAATTTAGATTTGTCATAATTGAATAAATTTCACTAGTATTTTAAATGCCACCATAAAGATGTATCAAAATTTATTAAAACTGTATTAAAAATTTATTTTGAATATAAATCCTTCAAGGACCAGCATCGAAGTTTTATTTGTCTGTACAAATTTTTATTTCAAAAATTTATCATTTTTATAATTCTCTAGGATATCTAAAAGATACAAATACAGGAAAAAAATTAAATTATTCTTAAAAGATTTCTAACTGTGTTTGCGCATTATGTAACCAAGGTAAAAAAAGGTTATCCTTTTTTTCTATTAAATCTTTAAGCATGCATAATAAGTAATGACATAAGCTTAATGGATACTGAAAAGATTTCTTTTAAAATGAATACTAAAATCATTTTCTTTTTTTTCACAAGGAAGTTTTATTTTCTGTTTGTATTATAGACTAAGCTTTAATACTAACAATTTTGGTGATGTTTACGTAAAAGTTAAAAGATATTATAGAATTTTACGAATAATATTATAGTCAGACAAATTTAATATCAAGGTAAGAATAAACAGTGAAATTTTATATATAATTACAAATAAATAAGACGAGAATTATATTTAAAGTCAACAAATTTATTGCATCCAGTTTTTCTTAAATGTCTTACATTTTCCACAATAGGAGAAAACTATTTTAAAATTTCTTGTTCTTATACTTAAATAGTCGATAATTATTATCCGAATTCTAAGGAACTTTTAAATTATTTTGGAGTTATTTGTATTTGTGATTATTTCAAAGGATTTTTGGGAATTATATCTGAAAACTAATGACATCATTTTAACAAGGAACCGATATAATAACTGGAAGAATCTGGCACATTAAATACACGTCAGTTTTTAAATTATAATGTGAATAAAATTACAATTTATAAGTTGATCGAAATCGTTGAATTCGATAGATTTAAGATTTTTATTTCAGTTCTACTGTTAGGAATTGATTTCCGCCGTCAAAATTCTCGTTAACTTTTGGATTAGAGAATGTAGGTCCTTGAATTTTTGTAATTAAAATGTATTAAATTAAAAGAAAATTGAGCGTGCTCTTTTTAATTAGATAAATTTAATTTAAAATCAGTTAATTTAATCTGAATCTTTTCAGGACTCTTACAATGAAATTGTAATAAATACAAATTTTCATTTTGATTGAACGAATCTGTTCAAATGTAATCGTTAACTTTAATAGCCATTATTAAAATAATTTTTTTTTTATTTTTGTATTATAAAATTTAATATACTTTTTTAGTTTTAAATTGCCCAAAGTTCATTAAATTTTCAGTTCCCTGCGTTGACAATAATTTTTCATAATATATAACAAATAAAAATAAAAATGTCTTGCGTACAACATAAATTTCAAAAAAAAAAAATAAAAGAAAAAAAAAATATTATCCTTTCACATATAATTTTGTAAATACTATCCCTAACTGTGTTCCTGACTATGTTTATGACAAGATCCTTAGAGAGAGAAAAAAAGGTCAGCTAATAAATGCTGTCACATTAAATAAAGGTTTTTAAGAGCTACTAATAAAAACTACTTTAGATATTTCCTTTAGGCTCCTGCAAGTCTACACAGAATTCTAATATTCCATTTAAAGATTTTCACGGTTGGTTTTTTTTTCATTTTCACCTAAATTATACAATATAAACGAACCACATATGTAACAACAACAACAACAACAACGAAAATTCAATTTACGGATATTAAAGAAAATTATTTAATAATCCAAAAAAGTTGGAAAAAGGTAAAATTTTCAATTCAATTTCCAGGAAATTTTATGTGTATAGATGAATATTTATTTGTTATAAGGATAATATTCAAAAGTTAATGGGTTTCTTTTGGAAACTTTGAGTAAATTTTACCATATAATCACGATTCACTAAACTGAATTCTGCTAAGTTGAAAAACTGGAAAAAATTCACAAAATTTTTTTTTTCAGAAAATCTATTTACCAAAACCGCTGGTAACAAAAATTGAAAAATTATAATCTTTTTTGTATATCAAAAAGGATACTGAAAAAAAATCTAAATAATTCTCATAAAATTCGTTTATCCTTTTCGTGTAAACCACGAAAATATCGTATAGAAGAATAATGTAATTTATTAAAATCCTTTAAGTGTTAAATTAAATTTCTATTATATATTTTAGTTCAGTTCAGAGATCAAATTTAATATAAAATAAAAAAAAAAAAAATCTTACCAATTTTTTTTTTTAGGCTACTTCTATTTATGTACTAGGATCTATATTCATTGTGAAATAGAAATAATAAAAAGTAAATAAATCCTTATTACTAATACAATCATAGACATTATTATTTCCAATTTTCAAAGATAAATGCATATAATATTATTGGATATATATATATATCCAGGATATCGCGGCAAACATATATAAAACGTGATAGCGTATCCATATTACCGACAATTGAACAATCATCAGGATTATTTTATATTATAATCACGTATACAAGTCTACAAATTACATATTAGGTGTTTATTAGATAAAATACTATTATATGGTTTTGGTTTGTTGTTAGTGTTTTTACATGTTTTCGATTCGTAATTGTATCCTTTTTGGTGCCTATATCGAAAAAAATTTATTAGACCGAAATATAATTTTTGTAAAAAAAAAAATTAAATTTCCCTAGTGAATAAAATTCAAATAAATAAAAATTATTTTATTTTTTATTCAATATTCATGAAAATTATAGAAAATTATTTTGAAATATTAAATTTTATAATATTATTTCAAATTTAACAATTTTACTAAATTAGGAGTAGCCCAAAACTACAAATTTTATAATACAGGACTTAATAAAAAAAAATTTAAAAATGGAACATTTCATGATATTATTCAATACTATCTAAGACTTGATAAAGACTTTTTGTATAAGGAATATTAATATTAAGGAATATTAAGAGAACGTGTCTATGATTTTTGATAACCGCAACTGAAAAGGCATGAAATGAATTTTAAATATAAACATTTTTTAAAGTAAAATTTGAAAATTTGCATTTACTATAAATATAAAGTAACCAGAAATAGTAAGCATATTTCTTATCGAAAATTATGAATATATGAACGAGACAGACATAATACTTTTAAATAAAAATTAGAGAGAAATAAGTTTTCGTATTTCCGGTGGACTAGTCTTCATTATATTTCACTTCCAGAGAACTTAGAAGATTTACCTTTTGTGTTCTTGTTCACAACATATTCAATCTGATGAAAATTTCATATATTTCGTACAACATATTGAAAATAATTAAGATTTTATTGTTTTAAACTTAAATATTAAGATATTTCTAATAGCCAAAATTCTTAGTTCCTAAATTTATTATAGAACTGATGTAAATTTCTGGGATAGGAAGATTTCTATAATAAATACAAAACTGTGACCGAATCAAAACATTGGTCTACATGTAACGAACCCTTTGTTAAATTGAATTAAAAGTCATCTCTCCACATATTACACACCTATAGCTATCTACACAATAAGAGAAATAACAATTCTAATATTTTTGAAATATTTTAAAAGTTTTCGATTTGAATAAAATATCCAAAATATTTACAAAAAAAAAACTATTAGTAAAATGTTCAAAATTTTCGCATTGTAATGAATTTTTTAGTTTTAACATTAAAGTAAAACTAACTTTTTAACAAAAAATAAAATATTATTCATATCGAGAGTTTAAAAAATATATAAAATTTATAAACTCACGTTTGGGGAAAATATATTCTTGTTACGAATAAAAGTTTTACTAATTGGGAATAGAACAAAAAAAAAATTGTTAAAAATTATATTTTCCTGGGAAAATTATTGTAAAATCCTGTGTCATTTTTTTTTTACACTTTGTGTTTTCTTAACATTTTATCTGTCTTTTTTTTAAACTATATTAAATTATTTTGAAAATAAAACTACAGTGAAACCCTGCTGAAGACATAACCTCAAGAGACCGATATAAATTTCCGTCTTTCACAGTGTTAATAAAAAATATTTTATAAAAATAATTGATAAAATCTTGTTTTGTACATCATGTAAAACAGATGATGCATGACATTTGAAATTACATTATTGAGTTTTGAAATCACAATGAATTCGTATTTAAATGGTAATAAAAACTTTAATTTAAAATAATTTAAATTTACCCACCAACAAATTCGGATATGAAATGTTGTTAAGAATTAAACTTTAATGAAATTTAAATTTTTCATTTTATATACAGGGAAGTATGACATAAAATGTGTCCGTTTCCGTCTTAAGCTAATTTCCATCTTACACGGCTTTTGTAAGTTCGTTTAATTTTGAGTCATTCACAAAGTTTCACTATATTTCATTATAAATATCAAAGTTTCACTATAAATTTCAATCATATACAGTCAAATAAATGATACCTGCCCTGATATTTTTTAAATTACGAAACTACCAATTCTATTGGAAATTGGACCCATTAGTTTTATATGGATTCGAATTGATGAAGTTTTTCTTAATTAATATTTTTCTTTTCATTAAAAACCATTTAATTTTATTAAGCTGAATAAATTTAGAGTGAAATCTATGTTCTGACCTGGAAACTAAATCTTGGTCACCAAATTATTATAAAAGCCCATAAATAAAACAATTTGATTAAATATCTTATTCAAAGTACGAATTAATAAGATTTCGATAATTGGAATTTATTATGTTTACTTCCAGCCAGCATTAAGTAGTTACTACATGTAACAGTGGTCAATAACCGCCTGACAATATATTCAAAAAGGCAAATTTCATTCAAATTTAAATTACTTAAATGAAATATTTCAAATTTACATTAAACGACTATTTATTTACTTGTTATATTTCGAAATTTACTTATAATTCAAATAAAAACTTTTAAAAAAAAACAAATTTTAAATTACTTAAATAGAAAATTTAATGTCATTTATTCGTTTATTAAGACTTATAAAGTGATAAATAGTTTCTCGTGTCTGTGTATAATAAACAACATTTAAACAACTCAAAACAAATAAAGAGGAAATGAGTAAATTTCCCATTTTCGCACTATTATTATTTTTCCTTTTTTTTTTTTATTTTTTCACTCTTTTTATGGTGTTATTTCTACCCTTAAGCACCAATAAAATGCAATTTTTTTTTCTTATAAATATTATACATATACATATATATAAATATATATATATATGTATGGTATAATACCAAAAAAAAGGATGTTATGCATTTTGAGAACATGGCAGCAGCATATGCAATAAGAATAAATTTTCCAGAATTTCCGGAAATTTGAGAAATAAAGTAAAAGCTTTTATTTATCCATGTACCATAATACATATCTATGTATACATAACAATCAGTTTAATACTTATATATATATAATAATCCTTGGTATATAGAAATATACAATATTAAAGGATTATCGCTTTTAGATATAAATATCGAACTGAAAATTTTTGTTTTGAAAAAGTTTCATTGTCGGACAGACAAAGAGGTTACATAAAGGATTATACTTAAGAAATATTATTTCTAAATGAAGTCAATATGGATCAGAAATCTATTTCAAAAATCAATATAAAAAAAATTCTTTATATGGAAATATTCAAAGTGAAGTCAAAGTGAAAATGCTGTAAAATATTTTATCTTAATTTCATAAAAATTGTTAAACTATAAATGGAAAACTAAAATTTATTATTGGTTTAATAAAAATTGACGACATAACGTAACTGCGTAACTGGTGATTCAAAGGCACTCAAAAGCACTAAAGCCTGGAATTTGAATTAACTTTAACTTTCGATTGCTCCAATTGTGACAGCGTGTTCTGAATGGGATGATTCAGAAAATTAAGCAAAACCTTAACAAAATGTCCTAGATAATCACTTGTAAAGATAATCACTTTTAATATTATTTTTAAGGATTTCATATATTCTGCATTGCATCTGGCCTTTTCAGTAAAAGTTTTTTACAAAATTTAAATTTTTATATACAAATATCGGACCAAATTTGATATTAAAACAAAGCTCTAATTCATCAAGAACTGAAATTTTAAATTAAGTGCTTCTAGCTATATATGCTAAACAAAATTGTTTGAAAATATAATTTTAAAACATTATTTAGATCCCACTGAAATGAAAAAAGAGCTCAAACCAAAATGTGGAAAAACAAATATAGCTTCATAAATTGGTTGCTTTTTTTAATTTGTTCTTTTAAACCTTTAATTATTTAGTCAAATACTGTAAAATTAAATACTATAAATTATAAATTATAGTATTTAATTTTACAGTATTTGACTAAATAATTAAAGGTTTAAAAGAACAAATTAAAAAAAGCAACCAATTTATGAAGCTATATTTGTTTTTCCACATTTTGGAGTCTATAATTGTAAATTAAAATCTATTTGTACTAAACCGGTTCTAACTTTAAATATTATCAATATTTACTTCCGTTTTTTAATCAACATCTTTCGATGTTGTTGGAAAAGTGAAACCACTGTCATCATTTTAGAAATTTAAATACTTCATATTAAGGTATACAAATTTTTATCTTCTATTATTAAATGTTGAAAAAAAAAAATGATTATCATTACAGTATGGAGTATGGTATTACTCTGATATACTTCATATAGAAAACTAACTTCATTGTACGTGACTTTAATCTAAATGAACAGAAAATTCTCAATTTAAAAAAAAGCAAAAAATGAATAAAATTCCGAATAGTAACTAAAAAAAGGTCATGGTAGTAAGAAACATACCTAAATTAAATAATATAATATAGCTAATAGTTCAACTTTTGAAGTAAAAATTATCCTAACATAATAATATGTACTGGGAAATATATAACTAAGTTTATAACTATTTCGGATTGTGGTTTTTTTTTTTTGTAATGTAATTTCCGTTTTAGATAATCTAACCTTATCAAGAAAGGTTCGTTAAGAATACCAAAAAAATAATTGAACCAAGAAGAATTTAGTAGATACAAGGAAAAATTCAATTAAGTTTTACTTTAAGGACCTTAAATTGAGTGAAAAAATAAATTTTATATTTTATATTAAATTTTAACATTCTCATCTACTTTACTTTGCTTACAACAAGCATTACTTTTCACTAGGCTAAGAGATACAGCAATAATTTACTTTCCTTATTTTCGTATATATACTCACTCTTATTAAGAGTGAGTTTATTGAAAAACCTATAGTTTTCAAAATTTAATAGTAAAATTGTTTCCACAAAGTTATAAATGTAATTTTCATGATCCTGAAAATGAGGGAATTTTGAAATACCCCAATCTATGATAACTAAATACTAAATTATACCTACCGGAAATATTCTCGATTTTAGAAGTAAGTATGAGAACCTAATACCATAAAATTCTGAAAATATTAATATTAATTTTGAAAATTTTGAAGTTGCTACTCCCTTTATTTAGAAGCAGTTGAATATACGGCGTTGATTTATATGATAAGGTGTATATAAGTATTCTGAAGAATAGAATTGCTATCTGAAGCCAGCGGATGAGCTGCTACTTTTCATTTACAGAAGCATCCCCAAAATTACAAAGTTACAAGATTATAGCTAAAATATTATCGGTTTTATGAACATATTAAATTTTAATAAAGTTCGTAATAACGTGGTTAGCTCTTTAGTGGGCACGTCATGTAATTTGTTGTAAGAAAAAAACGATTTGTATATTTAAATTATATTCGTAATATCTACATTAAGAAGTTCGTAAATGCTATTTATTAAACGTATTTCTTCTTTTTCTAGCATAGTCATTCTCGCTGCTGTCATTTCGAATTTAATATTATGAATTTATATTTCATAAATGTTTCAGGAAGTATTGAAACATTTGAAAGTATTGAAACGGTTTCAATTAAGTCACCCTTTTTATTTGTATAAGCAAATCTAAAAACATACTCTTAAAAAATTAAATTTTAAAGTTTTCCATCAAATCTCATGAAATAATTTTGGAGATTAGATTTGAAACTAACTTCTATAAAACATTAAAGTCATAGGTCTTCTAACAGGGTCAGTGGATGATTTGTAGGAACACACTATGTAAAGTAGTGTCACTGCTATTTTAACATATTTTAACAGGGTAAATGAATTTGGCAGACTCGTACGATCAAGCTTAGAATACCGATAAATAATCTTTATGGAGGAGCAGACTTTCTTTATTAAATAAATCTAAGTATTTGCGACATGATTGTTGGAAACTCTTAGTATATAAGACTTTATGAAAGATCTCTAATGTTGTAGGGAACCGCTCTATTGCAGTCTTTTCAATATAACCTAACCTAAAATTTATGATGATACAGTAAAATCAGAAAAATAGCCATAATTTATTTAATTTATGTGCATGAGATATATCGCGTTGTCATTTTGACATTTGAAATGGTTTTTTATTTGCAAAATACTTAATCGAATCGTTGAATAAATCGCATAAATCGAACTTTTCATCGCTTAATAGCAGTTATCACAAAAAAGATCAATCTTTGAAATAATCGGTTAATATCGATCGAATTCATTAAACCTGAGTGTAAAATAACATAAAATAACATAAATTATTATATAATATCTTAAATTAGTTTTTATTATTTTTTATGATTTTAAATTAGTTTTTATTATTTTTCAATTCTAAACGAATCTCTAAAAAAATCTTCAAGTGGTAGTTCAGTTAAAAAATGTGAATGATGTGAATCAATTCCAAAATTCTCATCCCAATAATCCATTTTAAATAATTGTTTTTCAGTTGTTCTTCGGAATATTTGCGAATAATTCAGTGCACGATCTTGATTAACAATAATTGGTATTGTTTTTAAAGTATTTTCAAATAATCTTGATTTAATTTCTTTTTTAGTCTTTTTAATTGGTCTCTTTGATTTTAATATAGATTGTTTTGTTTTTTGTTTCTGCATCTGTAAAACTATCGGTTTATATTCCTCATTTTCCCATCTTGGTTGTGTACTTGAAAATGCCAATTTATTATTACCAAATCTATTTTTTCTAATTTTTGGTTTTGTTGTTGACAAATATTTGATTTCTTTTGGTATTTCAATTTCACTTTTAGTAGTTAATTCCGTACGTTTTGGATTATTAATCATAGCATAATATGATTTCTGTTTAATATGAAATAATTCTTTTGTTGCTGTACCAAATATTGCCTGTTTGTTACGCATACAATTCTTTGAACATTTAAATAATGAATTATAACCATTACCACTAATTTTATAATTATCGGGAGATGTTGGCTTTAACTTTAATCGTAATAATTTTTTATCATATGGTAAATGACGATATCTTAAAATTTTATTTTTCTCAATTTTATAATATAAATTTGGATCCTCATTTAATTTATTATTATATGGATTATATGCACCAGGATCTAATGAAAATTTATTACCTTTTTTATGAATTATATTTTCAGTAACTGGCACATTACTATTATTATAATAATTATAAACAACATTCGGTTCATGATGATGATGATGTGAATGAACTTTTGGATCATTAGAATTTGTAAAATATGTTGTTGGACCTAATCTAGGTGATCCGGTATTACCAATATTATTTTTTACCATAAATCTTGATGATGCTTTTCTATATCGTGGATCTTAAAGAAGAAAAAAAATTATTCAATTTCTCTAGAACAAAAAATTTTTGTACTGCAAGATCTAAAGCATAAAACATATCAATGAAATTAAGATTGAAAATGTAAAAATTTTACATTTAAACTCTAAATTTATCAATTTTTGGTTACTAGTCAAATTGATTTTGATGTTATATAAAAAAATTCCGATCATGAAACACTTCAAAATTGAACAAAACCACAACTGGTTTTAAAACTATAAACTATAATAATATGAAATACAAACTTGATCCAAAGATTCCCTTAAATTTATTGCATCTGTCATTTAATTTATCATTCACTCCTGGCTTCTCATAAAATTGAAATATTTTCAATTCTTCTATTGGCGGAGAATGTGTTATTATTGTTGACTCTGTTCTTTCTAATTGCGATATATATGATCCTTTATATCCTTCTGGTCTTTTTACAATATCCTTTATATTATATTGATTTGGTGGTAAATTCCATGGTCTTGGTGTTACTATTTCACGATTAATTTTTAATTGTGTAACAGTTGATTTAAATATTACACTATTTTTTGATTTTTTTATATTTGCTTTACAATTTGCAAAATTATTTTTATTTTTTAAAAGTTGTTTTAATAATATTTTTCTTAATCTTTCATCTCGTAGTCCTTTTCAATTAAAATATTATATAAACTAAAATTAATAATTATAATAAATATTTTTGTTTTACTTACTTTTATGAGCGAATAAGCTCATAGCCAATTCATTTGGTACTGACCGCATTTTAAAGCTCAGAACTTAAATGATTTTCAATTTATCTTTTTTTTTTTTAAATAAAATGACAATATAATAATGATAAAATAATTATTTTATTTTATGGACAATATTTATTATTAAAAAAATATATAAAATATAATATAAAAATACATAAAAAAAATTAAATTAATTATTTTATATAGAATTAATTTCAATTAATATAGCCACAAAATTAATTTCAAATAATATTAGCCACAATAATCTATGACAACGTAGATAAAAAAAATTGTGTTTAAATGATTCATCCTTTCTGAGTCAGAGATAACATTCAACCCAATTACGTATGTCGTTACACTTGGAGATTTTATTTAATTTATTCACCTTGAAACATTAAATTATTTATTGAAAAATTAACAGTGTAAAAATTATTTTTGTGATCAACCGAAGGGCAAAATGTAAATTTAAGAGCCATCAGAAGTGTAACCTATACAATCTCCTTATAGTTTATACTGTAATGTAATATATGTAAAACAGATTCGAAATTGGTTAAGTTAAGTTTCACAAGTGAGAATAGTTAAACGACACTTCGATTCGAGTAATAATCTTAAGTGGGAGTCACAATGGTTTCCAATCCGTTTCGATGGCAAATGAGAAATTCGATTCGTTTTTCAATCGTTACGTTTTCCCAGATTCACGTGCAGACTTTAAATTTTTGGTGTCAGCTGAAACCTCCAAAACTTTAAATTTAAAACTATAACTGGACCTAAATTATCAGTGGATTTTTTATCTAATTTTATATTAAGAAAACTTTACTTTTCGAACTTTATATATATTTGAGATGTATAAAAGTGTTTGCAAAGTTCAGTAATGGCCGAAATATCACAATTATTTTTATTGCTTTTTTATAAAATCCTGTTTTACAAATTTATACAAAAAAGCAGAATATTTCATAGTAGAATATTGATAAGCACAATTCTAATCCAAATCCATGAACAATTAATTGAATGAGTAAGTTAATATAGTGGAAAACTGGAAAACTGAAAAACTATACTTTATATAATTTTGGTGCCTTTTTATGTCATGTTTCAATGTACAACATAATATTATTGATCGATATCATTCAGAGTCAAAATTCACATTAAAAATATTTCATTTAACAAAAATTTAATAATGATAGTAAAGTTTAGCCTTTAGGAATATTTTTGTATATTGGACATTAGTTTACACAAATCCAATAATGAACCCAAAAGTTTTTGATAAATTTGCCTTTTATATATTAGTTCAATAATATTTTATAATATGTTATATAATGAAGATAAATTACTGAACCAAAAAATGTTCATTAAGTTTAAAGTTCTTAAAACTAAATTAATAATAAATTTATAACAAATAATGAGATATTTTTCATAAGAAAAATTGTAAATTTAAATAGTGTAAAATGACCTACACCATAAATAATTAATAATTACAAGTTGGCAATCTCTACTTGTATCATATTTGTAGCTCTCTTTACAACAGTGTACTTACAATTGTCAATCAATTTTACGAGTAGTTACAGAATAACTACAAAGTTTTGTATATGAAAGGCTGTTTGATAAACTGAATTTTCCGCAATTTAATTTTTCTATACTTGAAATTTTGTACAAACTCGTGAAATGAAATATTGCTTATAGAGCGCTATTTTACCAACCTCAGAGTTTTGGTAAGTTTTTACTACATAATTATATAAATGTAAACTGCGGCAAACTATTTCACAAACTAAATTCATTAATTAATTCAATCTAATTTGAAAATTTGAATATAATTTATAATTTTATGAAAATTCCTGAGAGAAATAATGATTAAAATAAGAATAAATTACGAAAATTCAATTTATTTTAGTTTCCAATTTCATTAACTATAAAATTTTATATTTCTCCACTACGAAAAAACATTTTATGTGGTAATTCTTTTAAGAAATATTTTAATTGGTGGGTACCATAGTCACCAACATAATTTGATCCAATTAATAATTTTGCTGGTGGTTCCTTAGTAAATTTATATTGTGTTATTTTTGATACAATTCGTTCTAAATTTTTTTGAACTATTCCAGTTTTATCATATAATCTTGATTTTACATCAGGTTTAATTATAACTTTCTTTGTATGTTTCTTTTTTTTATGTTCTTCTGATGGTGCTTTTATTGTTTTCTGATCATCTTTCCATCTTGGCTGTGTACTATTAAATGCTAAATTTGGTGTTTCTAGTAATTTTTTTCTTATAACTGGTTTTTGTGTTGCCATATATTTTATTTCCATTGGTTTTATTATAATTTTTATATTTGGATCACGAAATGATATAATTTTTCTATTTGGTGGATTTACAATCATACGAATATAATCTAAATTATGATAATTATATGTTAATTCTTTTGTATTTTTTTTCATAAATAATTTTGCTTTTTCACATTTAACTGGACATTGAAATTTTGATGTATGTCCACGACCAATAATATTTCTTTCAAAATCACTTTCAACTTTAATATTTACTAAAAGCTTATTATATGGTAAACGACGTGATTTTCTTAAATTATTTACTTCAATTTTATATGCAATATCTGGATCATATTTACCAGCTATTGGACATGCAGTTGTACTATATGGATAATAAACAGTTGGATCTTTACCAAAATATGTAGCATTTTCATCAATACTAGTAGCTGTCATTGGTACTGTAGAATTTGGTAGAAACTTATATATAAATAATGGTTTAGCTTTTTTTTGCTCTTTCCTTAAAAAAATAAAATTAATGTAAACATTAGAAAAATCCTTCTGATAAGTTCTACCAAGAAAACTTTAAAAGACTGTTGCAACTTGTTGTAACTTGTTTTCTCTCGCTGATGACTTGACACATCGAAACGCTCTTTATAGGATGTAATATGTAGTAATAGTATTATGAAATAGTGTTATCTGTTATGCAATAGTAGTTAATTTAAATACGCATTATTTTAATATAATAATGTGAGTAACAAAGAGTAGCATATTAATATTGTTATTGTAATTAGAATAGGAGATTTTTAGCATATTATTATTGTTAGTGTAATTAGTATAGAAAGTCACATGTGCAACGAATATAGGAAATATAATTAGAAAAAGGAGATAATATATTAGTAAAGAATGAAATAGGAAAATATAGAAAGTAAAAAAGGAATGATCATTCAATTCAAGTTAGTAGAGTCGAGTACAGTAGTCAAGTATAAGGCGTCAGCGAGAGTTGACTGATTGGACTGACTTGACTGTTTTATTAAATTGTGAAAATAAATAATTGAAATTTATTAAAAGGATTAATTTGAAATTATTTTAAAAATAATATTATATAAATTTATTAATTGAATGTTGTATTAATTGTTTTAAATTGTGTGTGTGTGTTATATTAAATTAATTATTTCTTTTTTTGTTGTTTATTAAAAATACTTTTGAATAAAATACTAATTCTTAAATTCTACTGATGAGTAGATAGAATTAAAAATAGTAAAATTCAAATTTAGTGAAATTATTTCTTAAATTTACCTGCCTATACAATGATTATTTGGATAATAATTTGTTGGTCCTAACATTGGTGATCTAGAGGCATAATTACTATCGCGTATCATTGATCGTAAGGATGGTTTCCTTTCTCGTGGATCTATTATAAATTATATATAATTTATTAGTATAGCAATATTAACTTATTTAGTGTACAAAAGAAAATAATTTCATATATGTATAAGAATTCATTTTTCACTTAGTACATTAAAATTAAATTATCTATCAAAATTAAATAAGTTCCATCCATAAAATTTGAGTTTTGTATACTTTTTTTTTAACGTAACCTTATATAAAATATTTGCAATTAGAAAATAATATCATAATTTCAATTTTAACAGATCGAATTTTCACAGAGCACCAATTAATTAGATGAAAAATGAACTATTAATTGTGAATTTATTTATGTTGTACCTACTCACAAACCATTTCTTACTAACTTGATGTAAAGACTCCCTTATAATAATAACATTTGCTATTTATTTTCTCATTCAATCCGACTTTATCATAAAATTTAAATTCTCCAAATTCTTTCATCCGTCGTGCATGTGATATAATTGTTTCTTCAGTTCTTTGTAATTTTGATAAAAATGGTCCTTTATATTTGTTATGACGAATTGGTAAATTATATCGATTTGGAGGTAAATGCCATGATTTTAATTTAACATTAAAACGTTTTCCAGTTGATCCTTTTATTGTTGATGGTCTCCTACACTCAGGATTTATATTCTTTATTGTACTGCTAATAAGACGATCCGGTTGACAATGCGAATGAACTTAAAATATTTATTTTTTATAGAGCGATTTTAAATATTTTTGTATTTATTATACTTACATCTAACATTACTAACACAAATTTTCGGATTAGTTTTTTGTTTAAGAAAACGCTTGTTAAATGTATTGATATATTTCTCATTTCGTAATCCTTTAAATATATAACTTTTTTATAAATAGTATAGAACTTTATTTAACAGTTTATCGACTTACTCTTGTAAATAAATAGATGCACAAAAAAATTAGGTTTAACTGCTCGCATTTTAAATGCAATTTGTTTTCGTATTCAAATCTTTAATTTATTAGATTTGAATTGACAGTTGAATTTTTAAGATAATTTTTTTTATACTTTTCAAAATTAATTATTTTAACATATATTTAGTTATAAAAGAAATTATGTAAAAAAGTGTAAAAATGAAATTGTTTAGTAAAGTACTCTGACAAAAAAAAAAAAAAAAATTATTTTATTGATCATATTAAAAAGCCACCTTCAATTCAATTTTTTAACTTATGATTTTCGTATATTATTAATTTTTTTGTGTTTTCGACAGCAATAGTAAACTTTTTCGTAATACATATTTTAACTTTAGATATTCGAAGATGTTCAAGGATGATCAGAGGATGATAATGAAAGTTACTTTTAAAAATGTAGTGAAATTTTGTTCAAAAAACTAACTTGGGGTTACTTGGCGATTGTAACTCAAAATGGCGCCAAATCTAGGAAAGTGTCAATATATTTTTTTGCTTACAATACTATATCACAATCGATGAAAGCCTTTATTTACTTCGGGATACGAAATCACTTGATGTTTGCTTCATTCGAATGGGCTAACATATTGCAGAAATAATTAATTTACAACTTTAATCATAAGTACTACAAAATATCGTTGAAATGTACGCGAACCGAAAGATGTTGACTAAATGAGTATAATTACATTTTCTAACTCAATTTGTAAGCTAAAGTGTTTTTGGAAGGCACTTAAGAACTGGAATATCAAAATATGTTTTCAATAATTACTAAAAATTAATTATCTTTATTTAAATTTTCGGGACCGGTTTCCACAAAACAACAATTTTATTTTGTATCAGCGATTAGCACTAATTTCGTGTCACGTGCATACCTATTCAGTGATTAAGTTAAATTTGGACGTTTCATTATTTAATCACAGATTCAGCACAATTGTAAAAAAAATTTATGACTTTGATATTAAACAAAATAAAGTAGCCTCTGTTTATTTGCTAATCAATATTATGTTAGAGAAACTTTTAAGTTTAATCGCTTCTTAAATCGAATCCGTAATTAAATAATCTCTGATTAATGAATTTTGTTAGAAAAACAGGAAGTTGAAATAACGTAAAAATAAATTTATGGATACTTCTTGAAGTTGAAATAACGTAAAAACAAATTTATGGATACTTCCAAATTTTAATATCGTTTCTAAAACCTAGTCGGACTTAAGTTTTGAAATAATAGTCATTGAGTTGATAATATTTTTAAAATAAATTGAAAAAATATTGAATAATAGAAAATAAAAAATTGTAATTTTGCAAAAGGATTAATTTTACAAAAAATTTCCTCCTTTAACATAAATCAAAGTACTGGTTTGAAAGCAATATGCTTTTGAATAAGAAAAATATATTGTTTAAATATGTGTAGTTCTTTGGTAGAATTGGCAAATAAACACTATACATACAATACGATATCTTAACTTCCTTTTCCGCTTATGATATTTCTGTATCATACTACATAAATGAAAAATATTCAATACATTAAATATTGTAAAAAAAGAAGAAAATATTGAAAATTAGGGGGGTTTCCTGGCCTCTATGTTTTCGAAAATGAATATTTTCACAAAAAAACTAAATAACAAAGCAATAAACTTGAAGTGACCTATATTTATTTTTGCAGTATTGTGTCTGCAAAAAATCAGAAAAGAAAACCTGGCAGCATAGAACAAACTTTAAAAATTAATTGAACATTCATTGAACAAATATACTAACTGTTTATATATGATGTATAGAAAACGAATTTACATTTTTATATATGAACTATGTAACCATACTCCGTTTTGGAATAACACTAGAGATCTCGGTAGAACCATTTTGGTCCCTTCGTACTGGCATAATACTCCGTTTTGGATAAACAATAAATTGTTTAAGAATTGCTAAAAATTTACTCTCTTTCACAGATTCATCAGTTCTCTCTATCAAATAGAGTCTGAATTTCAATCTGAGCAAAGAAAATTCCACGATTAAAATTCCACGATCTATAAACCTACTATAGTTAAATACAATCCGGGATATTCGCGACCTGGCTATATCAAACATGTTCAAGTGTAACATCCTTGATTCCGTCACCAAGCCACACATATCGCTCTAAAGTTCTTAAAAGTAATTTGATAATTAAGAATTTTTAAAAATGCTAAGACAGTTTCACTGTAGACAATATCAATTCTGTAATTACTTCTTCTAAAATTTAAATTAATATTACTTCAAACTTAAGCATTACTTTTTGATTTTTTTTTATCAAATTTAGAAAGATGATGAAACTTTACGGTTCAATAATATACGTTTTTCACAAAATTGATATATACGTTTCCTTTATATATTGTTGTCCTGGTAAATTTGTATTGTGAACATGACACTATAGCTAGTCTCTAGAATTTCAATATACAACCGACAAAAAAAAACTAGCAATAGCTTTTTTTTTTGTGTCATTGCATTTTATTTGAAATATTGTGTTGCAACAGTAGAAAATTATTTAACACTCTCAGAAGAATTGAGAAAAAATGATTTTCAAATTGAATGAAATGAAACTTTTTCTATAGATAATAATTTTCTTTATGAAGCAGTACATATTTTTTTTTTTGTTAGAAATGAAAAATCATATAAAAATGCTTAGATTTTTAAAAAAAAAAAAAAATATTTATTGAAATTGTCTATTCAATTTAATTTAGAGAAAATCAAATTCATCTAAAAAATTGTTCAATGTAAAGATTTTATTAAGATTCAACAATATTTTAAATACAAAATGAAAGGAATCCTTTTTATGAAATAAAATGAATCCTTTTAAATCAATTTGGTCAGCCACACGTTATTATTTGAAAGATTTGTGTTAAAGGATTCTGTTAGTTCGAATTATACTCGATGATTTGATGATGTTTTGTTAGTAATAACAAAAAGTATTCATAATATTACAGATTAATTATCTAAGATTCATTGTAGAGCAGAGCATATTTCATTCTATTGTAATATAATTAATCTTTAAAAATAATATAATTTAATATAAAACAATCTACATTTTTTTATGATTTTATGAACTTTACAATTATTATTACTTAAAACTATTGTAATAAATTAATTATTATACCTCCCTGGAATATTTTGTAATATTCTTTAATATTTCCAGCAAAACTAACTTATATTTATTATACCAAACCCTCAACATCTTTACGATACTAGAAAAAAACATTATTTTAGCACAGAAAACTTTAATCATCATAATTTTCTGTAATGTTATATTAGTATAGAAATTTTTAGTATTTAATTCTTCGTCCTGATTGTATAAATTACATATAGAAAATTTCATAATAAATTTTGTGTTTTTTTGTTTTTTAAATTAATTTTACCACATGTTGGCATAAAGTTAAGAGTTTGCCTTTTGGATAACTACTGTGACAACTAACCAAATATACATTTATAATAATGTGTACAGTATAAGGAATATAATATGTCCTTTCAAATATAAAAACAAATTAAATCATTGTCCCTGGGTATACAATATACAATATTTAAGTATATATAATTAAACATGTTTTTGTATCTAAGAATTTCATAGTATAATTTCATCTTGTAGTCCTTTTTAATATTTTGAAAGGACTTGATTAATAGTTGCATATGTCATAGTCTAATTGCTATAAAAAAACTTACTTCCGAAAAGGAAATAATATAAATATTTAAATGTAAATAATACAAAGTTAGAATATTTTATATTATTTCTTAGATAATTTCGGAATATAATTTAACTCTGTTAATTCAAGCTTGGAAATTATATATAAATATTTATATTTTGAAAAAAAAAGAATCGATTTTTTTTTTTGTTGTAAAATATCTTTTTCAAGATATAAAAAAGATATATTTTCTTGAAAAATATTAAAGTGATTTTTGAGAAAATTTATTATTTACAATATACAATATTTTATGAATCATTATGTTACACGTTATTATACAAAATATATGATTTTATTAATCAATATCAATAAAAATACATATAATATTTATATAAATTATAATGTGAAATCAAGTGAAAAATAATATCCACCACACACGACAGTTTTTAAAGCACGTATGAATGAAGATTTCGAATGAAAGAATATTTTTTTTTTAATATTATTGAATAATTCTTGTCTAGACATTTAGTCTGTTTTACAATTATAATAAATATCCATTTGTTTAACAATACGATTTTCATTATAAGAATTGTACCTTTCAAATAACAATACTAATAAAAGGATTGGTATACAACAAATTTAATATCCTTTCGGGATATATTAATAAAATAACTGAAATACGAAGTAATTGTTGCTTCTCCTGTGGTAATTTAATATAAAAAAAAATAGATTTTTCAATTTAAATAAAATTTTATTTCTATCAATTTTACAATTTATTTTTCATAAGGAAATCTAAGAAATAATCTAGATTTCACAAAAAGATTGATTTTTCGTGACAAAGAAAAGTCCTATTAAAAAAATATATTTGTCCAAGAAACAATCTAATGTTATTATATAACGAAACATTATTAAATTTTTCTCCACTGCATTAAAATTCTCCAATAGTTGCAAAGTAGATTTAGAAGAATTCTTATTCTATGTACCCAAAAATATGGTCCAATCGAAATCGCGGAAATAGCAGCTTTATCAGATTAGTAGCAATTTCTTATAATTTCCAATCAATATCATATATTGCTCATATAGATAATCAATAAAGCTGATTTTTCGGTCTCATAGAATTCCATCGGAAAACATTAATCAATAAAAATTTCAGCGAAAAACATTTCTCAGTTAAAATTAGTAGAATCTTTTCAGCGAAAATAAATAATTCACGTTTCTTGTCTCTAGTTCCGATAAAAACCGCAGATTTGTTATATTTTATATAGAAAATCATGACATTTTAACTTAACCCAATTTGATATTTTGACGAAAATGTCACAAAAACTCTCTAATTAAGGCCTTGTGCTCCCAAGGACTAAAAGTATTATAGTTTTCCATATAAAATTATATATACAAATTTTCCTATGTAAAACATTTCTGTATAAATATATTTTATATATTCTGTTTATTTACGTAATATAATATATAAACTAAAATAGTACGTGTTTTTGAATTAACTTACAAAAAACTGCATGTAAGCATATTTTAAAAACTTGATTTTTCCTGAAAATATTAGCATAAAATAACACTTAAATCATTTATGTTATTATCTATAAATATCTCATCATAAAAGACTATAATATAAACAAGAAAATATTTTTGATCGAAAGAAACCATATTTAAAAATAAAATAAATAACTTTAAGGACCTTGTAAATTTCATCATCAGAATAATAATTTTATATAAAATTTACAAAATAGCCATTCATGATTCATATATACATAAATGTGATGATATTTATTATGTTTATATGAGAAAGTAATGCTTTTAAAACATCAATTATTCAAAAGAAGAAAAAAAAATATTATATACATTATAATAATAATATGAAAATAAATATATAAAATCATAAATCATCTTTTTAGATGATAAAATGAATGATGATGAAGTTAAGTTTATTTAGAGAAAATAAAATACGTATATCCCTTTAAGGTTTAAAGGAATATATACACATACAAAAAGGAGAACAAGGGAAATATTTATTTTAATCATAATTTTCCCATATAAAGTTCGAATATAAAAAGTTTGTTAAGTCAGAAATTAAAAAATATAAAAAAAAAAATCTAAATTATTGTTACGACAATTCTCAGGAAAAATAATTAAAATCTATTTTTTTTAATTTAACTCCAAAGTATACAAAAAATGAACCAAACTAATAACAAAAAAAAATAAAAAAGTGTTACAGAAATTATATTGAAAAACAAATGTTTGTGAAAAACTTGATCCAATTAAAATCTAAGTATTTTTATACATTAATATTCATTATTATTATATTATAATAATCTATTCTATATTCTACAAAATGTAAACAAAATATATATGTAAATATACAAAAACATTAAACATCATAAAATGACAAACATCAAAACTTATTATGTTTTATGCTACACATAGAAACAAAAAAAAATCACTAAAATATAAAGAGTATTAGAACAAAAATTTCCCTGTAGGTAAAATTATAATAAAAATAGCTAGCTATAAACTATAATATCAAAGTAATACCCTTTGATATTGCTGGCAGTATCATAACTAACATAATATACTCGTACATTGCTTGTTTATTCAGTTTGTGGAAAATCGGGGAAAAAAAATTATTTCTAGATGAAATACTATCAGAAAATAAATATTTTTTTTCAATATTACATAAAAATACATGACATTTAATAGAAATAACTCTTAAAGAATATATTTTCTATTTTTGACATAAATTTAATTTCTACAATTTTAAAATAATATTGTTAAAGTAAAATTTTATTATATAAATTACTTTACACATTTTACAAATGTTAAGCTTTTAGACAGTTCGATACATTGTCAAGCAGTTCGATACATTGTACATGAGCCAATCGACTTAATCGACTGGTTAAGCAGACTTAACACAAGTATCGATTGTAAAATGTTAGTTAGCCATGTTTCAACACTTTTGAAAACTGCCAAACTTAATTTCACTTGACATTTGCTTCTATTTCAATTCGTAAAACTTCAATAATATCAAACTTTTTTAATTACATCTATCGATTTTCCATACAAAATATATGAAGATATCAAGCTTTCAAAAATAGTCAGCTGTTTTTTAGGAAACGCCAATTTTATGTGAAATTAGGAAATTTTAATTCAAGTAAAGTCACATGTTTTTAAAAAAGCATAAAGTATAATATAATTCAGGTTACTAAGTTGTTAAACTTCACATATTACAATCTAAAGCAATGCATCGAAATAAAATAATTTACCTGTTAGAAATTGAAGTTTCAATAGACTAGATCTGCTATACACGGCACTGTATTATTTTTTAATTAATATTTCGAATTATTTTTCAATTATTTTTTGAAATTGTTTCTCGAAAATAATTGCATGACATTTCCTTTCGAAGCATACAATTTTGTTATACGCAAACGGAATAACTGCTGTAGAAATAATTCAATGTAATCACTTGAGTATTGTTGTATTAATACCGGGACTAATTCCATTTAGTAATTGACATACGAATAATGTTTTCTTTATTCGCGAAGTAGTCCAACTAATTGTAAGCACTTGTAGTTAATTAAAAATCAGGTTAATAACTGGTTAAGAATAAGTTTCATTAGCTTACATTATAATACAATGTAATCCGTGCGATTAATCATTGCTCTGAAGGAATTACTCTAACGTTGAGTAGCGTAGACCATTTTTATTTTTGCCGTAGACCATACATAATACCTACTCACATTATTTCTAGATATTTTTTTATTTATGATTTTAGTTACATTCAGTGAAAATGTTTTTTAGAAGTACATATGTAAACTATTAAAAAAAGAGTTGAAAATAATTAATTTATGGCTATAGGCTTCCAAAAAATAGTATTAACATAACATTATAAAAGTCAATGTATGTATTAACTTTATTTTTTGTACTCTACTCGGCACAACGCTGAACATTATATCCAAAGTAACATTATGGATATATGTAACTATTACTCTCGTAAGAAAATTCCTAATATTAATATTGAATATTAAAACTTTAATTAATTATTCAGTAACTAAATTTTACCACAATTTCAATATTTACCTTTAAATCTTTAAATTGTTAATTTTACAAATCTCTTTCACCCATAAAAGATTAAAATTTTTAATAAAGTATACCAAAACTAAAAAATTCAATCTAATATTTTCAAAAATTATAAATACCCACTTTATAAAACTAGAAATTTTCTGATTTTTATTTACACAAAAAAAAAAAACAAGCGATTACAAAACGCAATATTTCATCCAATTGATGCACAGCAGCAAATATGAATATTCCCTGAGGCTCAATTTTTTGAATTTAATACCAAAGTTTAATACTCATATATAAGTTTAAAGAAAAAATCTAGTATTGTACACGGTACTGTGAAAAATAGTGAATACCTACTCAAATATTATTCTATTATTTTGCTTGAAAGAAGTACTCGTTCTTTTATTGTGGTTTCTGATATTTCTTATAAAATTTTCTATGTATTTTATATAATAAAAATAAAGATATTTCTATGATCCTTATCCGTAGTGTGTATATTTTATAAAAGAGTTATATATACAATTTTCAGATTCTATATATACTTCTTTAGAAAAACGTAACTAAGGATAACATACTTGAATCTCGTAAGTTAAAATAAATTTTCTAATATAATTTTTCTCGTTTTGTAGTCTATACATATATAGAAAATTGTGTATAAAATAAGTTACTTTTTCATTTCCTTAACATGAAATGAATATCCTGTAGCGTAATATTATACTCGTACTTATACAATATTTAGCGACAACGATGCACATTTATTCTATGCATGTTCTCCTTTTTTTTTTTATTTATTATGTACGGTATTACAATAATGCCAACGGTGGTTTCAAAAGGAGTTTTATACCTTCAAAATTTTAAAGTTAGGATATATATGGTGTTAGAAAGTCAGTTTACTTAATAATTTTACACTATATTCTGTTCTAACGAATAGCATCATAAATTTTAATTTTTATCAAAGATGAAATTTAAAATTTAATATTATTTTTAAAGGAATTATTAGAAATTTATAGTACATTATAATGAAATTGTTTAAAAAAAAATCATTAATTGTAACTAAATTTGTAACGAATTTTACGTGAATTGTTTTCAAAATGGCAGAAATGTAGTGTTGAGACATAGAATTACGTCGTTTGTGTATAAATTTTGAATGGCACAATATTGATAGTTGACAGGTCAATCCCAAATCCGTTGTACATTTTCAAATACTTTCAGTAAAAAAAATATATTCTGAAAATCAATAATACTAAGAAAAGTAAGACTTTTAGCTATCTAATGGCTATGTTTTGAAGCTTCTAGTCTTTCTTTAGATAAGGAGAATAAATACGCGATAACAGGAGGACATAATTTAAGTTTAAATTCCCTTCAAAGAAAACTGTGGTGCCAATTAATTCATTTTATTTATAATTATCGTGCAGTGTCGAACTCAGGCGCACATATTAATTGTCCGTACAAAAAAACGATACTACGATATTTCGTTGTTCACTCCTTCTTGGGAGCAATATGGCGGTCTCAATGATAGAAGTTTTGTGACATTTATTGTAATTTGTATTTAACTTAAATTATATGTGGATTCCGAACTTCTTTAAGTTTCATTGTCGTTAAGATATTATTAAATTATAGCAATCTAATCACTTTTTTAATAGTGTAATATTTTTGTTGTCAGTAATCGTTACCATTTTTCCGTGTGTTAAAATCATAATTACATATTGCTAACTGAGAATAACATCGATTCATCCGTCTTTAGTTGAACTCGGGACCTATTTTCATCACGGGACCTATTTTCATAATAAATTCCATAATTTTAATTATATATCACGGTTAAGATATTTAAATTTTGATCATTACCATTTTTACACAGCATTTTTACATAACAATTAAATATTTATTAATTCACTAATTTTAATAAAAAATTAGTGAATTAATAAATACATTAAAACCCCGGACTGAAAATATAAAAATATTCTGTGCTTTTAACCTAAATAATAATAATATGTAACTAAATATTACCTGATCCTGAAACACAACAGCATAATTCATAAATGAATGCTCTTTTAAAACAGTGTATAAAATTTATTTTTAAAAGGACCTCAACATTCGTTGTTTTGTTATACATTAAAATATATAATTCAATTATACAGGAGTAAACTATAGTGAAGTAGTAAATATTCAGTTTGTATTATATGAAAAATGAGTTGCAGTTAACAATTTATTATCGAAAATAATATTTATTGTAAATATTTATTATACTTCCTGTTATAATGTTATATTAAATGTTAAAATACATGGCGATATACGATATTTCAGCGTCAAGGATAAGCAATTCTTTGTGATATTTCATAATATATTTTGGTTATAATGGGTGTCCCCGTATATAGTGGACACCGGAATTTAAGATGTTACATTAAATACATTAAATACACTCCTAACATTAGGAGTAATATATTAGCTTTCGTTGAAGTCTAATTTCTGAGATTTTCGTTACTATTTGAAAACAGTTTTTCTTTTTTAGTAATTTACAAAAATTAAAATGCCTACCACTTGTGGGATATATTTTTAAAAATTCAATTAACTATTACGTTAAACTCTGTTTTGATTAAGTTAATTGCATTTTAATTATTTTTTTGTATATACTCTGTTTAAAAAATTTAACTGATAAATACAATAAACTAACAAATTTTATGGTAAAATTATACGTAATTTTTAAATACATAATATAATTAAATTTTTATATATCAAAGTTTTATTTAAACTATGATAAATTAAAAAATAATATAATTAAGAACAATTTAATTAAAGAGTTAATTGTTATTTTTCCGTGATCATAAAATAAATAATGTAACCTAAAGTGTTGCATAATTATTAAATTACTTAACAAGAAAATTACTACCAATTAAATTAATTATGCATAACAAATTAATTGCAATAAATATAAAATATTAATATTTATTTAATTATTTTTATTAATGTTTAATCGTTGATTAAAATTGATCTTTGTAGAAAATGTTTTGGGGAAATTATAAAGTAGCAATTGAAAAAAAAAATTATTTCATCAGTGACACAAAACTTATGGAATCAAATATGATTCCATAAGTTACAGAAATTAATTTTATTTACATAATTAAACACATTTCTCATAAAACTTAATTCGCGTATACTGGTACAAATTCGCGTCATTATATCCGCAGTTATTTCTCATATAGAAATTAAATTTTAGCACACAGCTTAGTTTCGTGAACTAGTTAGTTGGTGTTGATTAAATTCCAGTTGGATAAGTTCATCCGATGTACACAGATTAGTATTAGTGGTCCATATCAAGATATACAATTTTCATTCGAAGAACATTAAATTAACTCTATGCATATTGCCAGATACTTGGATTTAAAAAATATTTTTATTACAATTCAATTTATATAATTCTACAACAAAAATGGATAGCCTTCAATCGACATAGTTGCTCCATTACTTAGAAGAGGAGATTGTCCTCGAACTTGTCGTATATAATAAGTTCCTAAAAGTAAAATATTTTTTTTTTTTTTCATTTTAAATGAGGGAGCATATTTTAGTATATATGTTTTATATGGAATACTGCATTTTTGAAATGCTTCTAAATCTGCGAAAAACTCGGAAAATTTTAGATTTTTTATTATTTTTATGAAGAAAAATTATTTAAAAACATTTATTTTGTAATTTAATTAACGCTACGTCCCGAAACGTCTTAACAAACCGGCAATTACATTTTAACTAAATTTAAAAGACAAAATGGGTGGCAAAATGGGTGACAAAATGGGTGACAAAATGGGTGTGTCTACAGAAATAAAATTTATTAGATAATTAAGCGCGGGAAATTTGAATTTCAACATTTGAAATATTAATTTGAATTATATATTTAAAGTTTTTAATGTCTGTTATTTGAAATATAGGAATAGCAGATATTAAAAATGAAATATGGAAATATGGAAACGATTTATTTTGAGCCAATAAATAAATATTATCTCATTGGTACCACAATTAATTGGTAAATAAATCGTTTTCCAGTAATTTAAAAGAAAATTTGTCGATAATTACGTACTAAATTAAATTTTATTTAATAATTGAAACCATTACAATTACATTATCTTCATCTAATTTATCTTCAAACTTTGTATATCTACAAAAAAAAAATTATTGAAATATCAGGATAAATTAAATATACAAAAATCAGTTTAGAATATTTGAATATATGTATGAAAACCCGTACTTGGACAGTTCAGTTAAATAAGTCTTGTAAATTGTTGACCGTTGCCTTTTAGAATTTGATGTTAAATTTTAATAATCGTTATTCTCTTGCGACCAATTCACCAAGATAATAGCTATTTATTAAGTTGATACTAATAAAACGAGTCAATATAATTGAATCAAGCGAAATTTTAGTATATTCTTTTTTGAAGCGATAAAATTATGTTACTGAAAAACTTTTCTATACCTTTTACAATTATCACAATTAAAACATTTCAATTATTATTGAAGATTTTATACTTTATAAAGTTAATACAAAATATATAAAAATAATTTCTTATTTGAACCAATTAAAATTAAAATTGAATCAATGAAATAAAATGATATCATACAATAAAAAATATTCTTTTTTATTAAAAATATGCTTTGAAAAATTTCACGTAGTTCCTTTTCTTCTTAAAATCCAAGTGAAATAACCTCCTAAAATTTCATATATCCAGTCGAACAAAATTATGATGACCCGTTCACAACACGACATCAAAAACAATGTAATTTAGACAACTAATCAGATAACTAGAATTTACTGTGACAGAGGTCTTATTTGTTAAAAGCTTACTAGAGCACCCTTCTGTAAAAATTGCACAGTTCTGTGAATTACATAATTGTTATCCCGTATAATTTATAATACTAATAAAATACTTCACTATCAATTACCTCAACCAACAAAAAGCTGCTAACTAGGGGGAGCAGATAACTCATAGTATGTTGTTTAACAGCGATTTATGTCCAAAAGTTTTTTGTAATTAACATTATCTTTGTAACAAACAGTGGTTTCTTCAAAAATTGCTCATCTTTATTATTTATTGATTTAATTTTATATTTTTATTTGTTTAATAATAAATAATATTATTAAAATAACTATAATAAGTATAAATATGCGTAATCACGAATCCAACCTGTGTACAAAATTTCATTGAAATTGGATAATATTTACCATATGTTCTAGAACATATGAAATATTAATCGGAAATTTAAGCATGGACCCCCTCAGGCTACTAACTTCTACCTTAGTCTACATATGCGTAATCACGAATCCAACCTGTGTACAAAATTTCATTGAAATTGAATAATATTTACCATATGTTCTAGAACATATGAAATATTAATCGGAAATTTAAGCATGGACCCCCTCAGGCTACTAACTTCTACCTTAGTCTACACATGCGTAATCACGAATCCAACCTGTGTACAAAATTTCATTGAAATTGAATAATATTTACCATATGTTCTAGAACATATGAAATATTAATCGGAAATTTAAGCATGGACCCCCTCAGGCTACTAACTTCTACCTTAGTCTACATATGCGTAATCACGAATCCAACCTGTGTACAAAATTTCATTGAAATTGAATAATATTTACCATATGTTCTAGAACATATGAAATATTAATCGGAAATTTTAGCATGGACCCCCTCAGGCTACTAACTTCTACCTTAGTCTACACATGCGTAATCACGAATCCAACCTGTGTACAAAATTTCATTGAAATTGAATAATATTTACCATATGTTCTAGAACATATGAAATATTAATCGGAAATTTTAGCATGGACCCCTCAGGCTACTAACTTCTACCTTAGTCTACACATGCGTAATCACGAATCCAACCTGTGTACAAAATTTCATTGAAATTGAATAATATTTACCATATGTTCTAGAACATATGAAATATTAATCGGAAATTTTAGCATGGACCCCCTGAAGGTATTAACTTCTAACATGGCCAACACATGCATAATCAGAAGGTCTACCTTTGTGCCAAATTTCATTAAAATCAGATAATAATTACATGCTATAAAACACGTAATTATATAAAATTCGGAAACTAAAACTGTTTTCTAGGAACCCCCTGAAGGTCTCCAAATTTCAGGAGAGCCAAGTAGATCCCAAAATTAGCCTATGTATAAAATATCTTTGAAATCGGTTAACAATTACTATATGCTGTAGAACATATGAAAAAAAAAAATTAAAAATTAAATCGGAAATTTAACATGGACCCCCTAATCCTACTAACCTGTAATTTGGTCAACCAATGTAGAATCATGAACTCAACCTGTGTACCAAATTTCATTGAAATCGGATAATAATTACAAGCTGTAGAGCATAAAGAAAATATTCTTCGGAAACTAAGTTGCTCATATATTAGTTTCCCATGAACGTACTGTACCTACCAACTACAAATTTGTGGAGTATCAAATAGATAACTAAATGAAACTGTGTGTTCAATATCATTGAAATTGGGTGAAAGGTACGGTAGATATAGATAGTTGAACTTATGAAAAGTAATTACGGATTTTTACATGGACCCACTGAAGTATTGACTTCAAATTTTACAGACACCAAGTACATACGGAAACTATCATATGTACCAAAATTTATGCTAATTAGATAAAAATTACTATATGCTCTAGAGTATACGAAATTTTAATCGGAAATTTTACCAGGGACCCCCTGAAGTTACAGACCTGTATCTTGGTAGGCTTGTGGACAATCATGATACCAACCTATGTTTTAAATTTCATCCAAATCTGAGACATGAAATTTTTTTTTACATTTTCCCGTAGAACAAAAACACGTAGGTTGCCACATAAATTGGGAAATCTAACATGGTCCCACTGAAAGGATCGATCTCATCTTGTACCGGCACCTGCGCGAGGTATGTTAGAGCCTGTGTGCCAAATTTCATTAAAATCGGACAAGCGGTTCTAGGAGATGTTGCTGCGCACATAAAAAGCGTACGCGTACGCGTCCCCCGGACACTTTTTTTTTTGCATTTTCGGACTCCCCGACCTCGGAAACGCCTAGAAAAAAATTTTGAGCGAACTTTTTTTTTTGACCATCCAACCCATCACCAGACTTCATAGTATTTCATACTATTCGTAATTTGAACTTTTGGCTAAAATTCACTCTGTGAACTAATAATTTCGTTAAAAGAAAAATAGGAATAGCAGAGATTAAAATTTTTTATTATATAATTTCAATGAATATTTCAAATATTCAAATTCAAATTTCCCGCGCTAAATTATCTCAACCATGTTTATTTATTTAGATACACCCATTTTTTCTTAGTAAAAATTTTAACTAAGAAAAAATGGGTGTGACTAAATAAAGAAAAATGGTTGAGATAATTTAGCGCGGGAAATTTGAACTTAAAATTGGATTGCCGGTATGTAAAGACGTTTCGGGACGTAGTGAAAATTAATAATAAAAATATTATTAATAATCAAGTCATTCATAACCTTCCTAAATGTTAATTAAATTACAAAATAAATGTTTTTAAATAATTTTTCTTCATAAAAATAATAAAAAATCTCAAATTTTCCGAGTTTTTCGCAGATTTAAAAGCATTTCAAAAATGTGCTTCCAAATTGAAAAATATTCCTAGTGTTTTTTTGTGTTGAAAATTTGATTTGTTGAAAATAAATTTAAAAAATATGAAAGTGTAGTGTTAAATATAAAAAAATATATAAGTTAAATAGTGTTTTTAAAAGTGAAATTTATTAGTTGTTCTTTTAATTCGGTTGTGAAATTTAATTACATGACATTTTTATATTATAAAATTCAGCCATTTTGAATCAGATTTTTTGTCATATCAAAGGTAAATAACATTAAATATTTAACCTATCATAGTTCCTTAAAATTTCCAGATTTTTTTAAGTTTTTCCAAATTTTTGGAAGATTTTTAGAATGCTTATCTCTAAATACTGTTGTGAAGTATCCCAACACATCTTTTATACAAAGCAGTGTGTGTTACAAAAATACTGCTAATTACAAAAATTACATAATTACGAGATATCTGCTCCTTATAGGTTAGCAGTTTTTTCAGGATGTTGGTAGTGTACTGTTAATAACTCTCCTCAATTATATCTATTAAAAACAACGTTTTCTAAAAAACAAAAATAATTTTTTATACACGAAATTAAAAATTACCTTTCTCATTAAACTCACATTTTAAATCATAATTATATTTACTTAATATGCTTTCATAATTTAATTAAATAAGGAATAATGAAAATTTCACAAAAAAAAAACTTATTTATTTAATTTTATCTAAAACTACAAAAGTCCATTAAATCATTAAAAATTTTGTATATTTTCTGTTAGCATAAAAAAGGGGTTATTTATAACAATGTTAAAAGCATAGTTTTAGTTACAAAAATAAAATTTCTTTCAAAATAAATTCCATTTTTACGAATAGTATGAAATACTATGAAGTCTGGTGATGGGTTGGATGGTCAAAAAAAAAAGTTCGCTCAAAATTTTTTTCTAGGCGTTTCCGAGGTCGGGGAGTCCGAAAATGCAAAAAAAAAAAAGTGTCCGGGGGACGCGTACGCGTACGCGTACGCTTTTTATGTGCGCAGCAACATCTCCTAGAACCGCTTGTCCGATTTTAATGAAATTTGGCACACAGACTCTAACATACCTCGCGCAGGTGCTGGTACAAGATGAGATCGATCCTTTCAGTGGGACCATGTTAGATTTCCCCATTTATGTGGCAACCTACGTGTTTTTGTTCTACGGGAAAATGTAAAAAAAAATTTCATGTCTCAGATTTGGATGAAATTTAAAACATAGGTTGGTATCATAATTGTCTACAAGCCTACCAAGATACAGGTCTGTAACTTCAGGGGGTCCCTGGTAAAATTTCTGATTAAAATTTCGTATACTCTAGAGCATATAGTAATTTTTATCTAATTAGCATAAATTTTGGTACATATGATAGTTTCCGTATGTACTTGGTGTCTGTAAAATTTGAAGTCAATACTTCAGTGGGTCCCTGTAAAAATCCGTAATTACTTTTCATAAGTTCAACTATCTATATCTACAGTACCTTTCACGCAATTTCAATGATATTGAACACACAGTTTCATTTAGTTATCTATTTGATACTCCACAAATTTGTAGTTGGTAGGTATAGTACGTTCATGGGAAACTAATATATGAGCAACTTAGTTTCCGAAGAATATTTTCTTTATGCTCTACAGCTTGTAATTATTATCCGATTTCAATGAAATTTGGTACACGGGTTGAGTTCATGATTCTGCATAGGTTGACCAAATTACAGGTTAGTAGGATTAGGGGGTCCATGTTAAATTTCCGATTTTTTTTTTAATTTTTTTTTTTTAATATGTTCTACAGCATAGAGTAATTGTTAACCGATTTCAAAGATATTTTATATATAGGCTAATTTTGTGATCTAGTTGGCTCTCCTGAAATTTGGAGACCTTCAGGGGGTTCCTAGAAAACAGTTTTAGATTCCGAATTTTATATAATTACGTGTTTTATAGCATGTAATTATTATCTGATTTTAATGAAATTTGGTACAAAGGTAGACCTTCTGATTATACATGTGTTGGCCATGTTAGAAGTTAATACCTTCAGGGGGTCCATGCTAAAATTTCCGATTAATATTTCATATGTTCTAGAACATATGGTAAATATTATTTAATTTCAATGAAATTTTGTACACAGGTTGGATTCGTGATTACGCATGTGTAGACTAAGGTAGAAGTTAGTAGCCTGAGGGGGTCCATGCTAAAATTTCCGATTAATATTTCATATGTTCTAGAACATATGGTAAATATTATTCAATTTCAATGAAATTTTGTACACAGATTGGATTCGTGATTACGCATGTGTAGACTAAGGTAGAAGTTAGTAGCCTGAGGGGGTCCATGCTAAAATTTCCGATTAATATTTCATATGTTCTAGAACATATGGTAAACATTATTCAATTTCAATGAAATTTTGTACACAGGTTGGATTCGTGATTACGCATGTGTAGATTAAGGTAGAAGTTAGTAGCCTGAGGGGGTCCATGCTAAAATTTCCGATTAATATTTCATATGTTCTAGAACATATGGTAAATATTATTCAATTTCAATGAAATTTTGTACACAGGTTGGATTCGTGATTACGCATGTGTAGACTAAGGTAGAAGTTAGTAGCCTGAGGGGGTCCATGCTAAAATTTCCGATTAATATTTCATATGTTCTAGAACATATGGTAAATTTATTCAATTTCAATGAAATTTTGTACACAGGTTGGATTCGTGATTACGCATGTGTAGACTAAGGTAGAAGTTAGTAGCCTGAGGGGGTCCATGCTAAAATTTCCGATTAATATTTCATATGTTCTAGAACATATGGTAAATATTATTCAATTTCAATGAAATTTTGTACACAGGTTGGATTCGTGATTACGCATGTGTAGACTAAGGTAGAAGTTAGTAGCCTGAGGGGGTCCATGCTAAAATTTCCGATTAATATTTCATATGTTCTAGAACATATGGTAAATATTATTCAATTTCAATGAAATTTTGTACACAGGTTGGATTCGTGATTACGCATATGTAGACTAAGGTAGAAGTTAGTAGCCTGAGGGGGTCCATGCTTAAATTTCCGATTAATATTTCATATGTTCTAGAACATATGGTAAATATTATCCAATTTCAATGAAATTTTGTACACAGGTTGGATTCGTGATTACGCATATTTATACTTATTATAGTTATTTTAATAATATTATTTATTATTAAACAAATAAAAATATAAAATTAAATCAATAAATAATAAAGATGAGCAATTTTTGAAGAAACCACTGTTTGTTACAAAGATAATGTTAATTACAAAAAACTTTTGGACATAAATCGCTGTTAAACAACATACTATGAGTTATCTGCTCCCCCTAGTTAGCAGCTTTTTTGTTAAGTGGTGACTCCTTTTGAACACCATCTAAAAAATTGTGTAATAAAAAGAGAATTTTCTATATAAAAGGACTTTTTCATTAGTTTTTTTTTTAGTATAGTTTTTTTTAATTATAATATACTGTAAAACTTTTTGGCATGTGAGGTAAAATATACACTTTAAGATTAAAATTTTAATAGAAATATATTTTCAAAATAGAAAATTGATTTTATAAATCCGAATAAACCTAATTCTCATTATCGCATTTATATACTACGAAAAAACTGGATATAATCCAAAAAATTGTCCCAGATATTAATTCATTATTTCTTGACTGTATAATTAAAATATTTATTAAGTCTAAAATCCTTGGCATTAAATGAAACCTCATTAACACAAATATCTAATAAATTTTTGTTTACTTCATTTCAGGATTCAATTTTTTACTCATTTAATGCAAAAAAAAAAACCCTGAAACTTTTCAATAACTTTAAAGTTTTATCATTATCCCTTCCTCCTTAGAAATTAATATCTTAATTATTTAGTAGTAAAAAACATTAAAGTCTTTATTTTTATTTTTAGAATTTTTTTAAATTTTTGATAAAATTATAAAAACAAACTTAACACTTAGAAAAATCTCAACTTTTGCTGATTACTACTAAATTTTAGTATCATGCGTCTTAATTTTCATAAGGAAAAGTTTTGAATTTCATTTTTTTTATCTAATTTTTGACGATGATTAATGATTTTCAACGTGACAATTTCATTTCTTTTAAGAATTTTCAATAAAAAAAATGTAGGGTTTCAAGTAATAAGATTGTAAATATTAGTATAGTATTTGGTTATTTAATAAGCTTTTTAATTTCCAATGCCTATCATTGCTGACAAAGTAAAATAATGTCTATATTTAATTAAAAAAGTAGTCTAATCGATAATGACATATTTTTATTAATGCTAACTTTAAAACTAATGTCGAAGGTTGTTTTAATATAGACAAGTTGGCCTTACTTCAAAGTTATTTTCATAGATTTTCTTATTCGGAATATAGTTAAAATATAATTTTCAGCCATGATTTTTTTTAATTTTAATATTAATAAGTTTTACAAAATTTTTCTTCATGTTTTTGAAAAGCTAATGCTAATAATTCGATACAAATAGAAGATTTTCCTAGTTTATTTATGGGAATTGTTTTTGCCTTTTCTTTTTATACACTTATTTTCAATTAACTTAATTTGTTATTTAAATTACCAACAATATTTTCTTTAATTATACTTAAATCAGCGTTTACTGGCATATAATCGCCAGCTAAGTGAATTACGCTCTATATGTTGTTGACACTATTGGTATGAAAAATAAAGATACTGAAGTTATTAACAAGAATATTTAAAAAAAATTACCTAAATCTTAGTCAGACGATTTGTTCCATATATTAACATCAAATATAAATTATGACTTTAGCAGATATAAATAAATTTAAATTTTCAAAAAAATGTTGCGGACCAAATATATATACATTTGTTAACATACGGAAACATGCCATACGTTTAGATTGAACTAATTGGTGGAAAACCTATAAATCGGAATATAAAAATTTGAAGCTAGTATATCTAAATTTGAAGATATAGAGAAGAAAGTTCAAGTCCATTCCGCACTGAGCTACTTACTTCATGTCGAATAGAATATTAAAAATTGGCGGTACGATACTTTGCAGAAACATTATTATAAACATAAAAGTCGTAATTAATATTAAAATATTGATAGAATGATAATAACTAAGATTACAGGAGAGGCAAAGGATATGCCATTCATAAATTTGTTTGAAAATAATAATTTTACTAACATTTTTAAATAAAACTTTTTGAATTTTATGAGTTTGTTGCTTTTTAATATTATGGGCTTTAATAACTAAATAAAATAATAAGGAAAGTTTTGTCTTGGTCTCAGTTTTCCTTTTAAAAATTACCCCTAGGTATGAAAACTATTTTCTTATAATTAACTTTTAGCTTATTCTATATTATTTACTATAATAAATAACTAAATTTATCATAAATTTAACTTTTTCCAGTTTACTTAATAGTAATAAAATTTAAGATTGTTGTGAAACTTAACCTTTTGTTGATAAAATTGAATTAAAGTTTATCTTTTGTAGTTTTTTATTCTAATTTTTTTTTTTTTTTAATAAATAATTTATCATAAGATGAACTTTTCTGAGCTATACGTAAGAAAGATTCAAAGTACTTAATAATATAAATATAAAATTTATGTTGTAAATTTGTACACTTGTTTTAAAGAAAATTGAAAAAAAAAAAAAAAAAAAAATAATAATAATAATAGTTTTATTAACAAAATACTTTTCGTTGAAATATGGTGTTTATAAAGCACGTAAAAAATTGTTTGTATCAAAATTAAATTAGACTTATTATTTTAATATTTTCTACAAGAATTATTTTTATATTAAAAGTTTTAGATAAACATTATCTTTTAATATAATATTTTTATTATGATAAACAACAGAAAAGATGAGTTTTAATTAAATAAAAATTTACGAATTTTCTTTTTATTAAAATTAAACTATAAATTTTATAAATAATATTTACACAAATGTTGTAAAATTATTTTAAAATATAGTTTTTATTACTTTAGTGTAATAGCCAGAAAATTCGGAAGCCTTTTCAGTGTATTTACAAAGTTTTCTGAACAAGTTTTCTGAAAAGTTAATTTAGAATACAATTTGGATATAATTTCATATTGAGCTGGTATTTGTGGCAAGTTGCAATGAATTAAATTACTAAAATATATTTTAAAGTTAAAATAATGAATCTGAATTTCTAATTTTGTAATTACATAACAACTTTTCGATTTAAGCCATGGCTACATAGTTTCGATTCGTTCAGCGAAGTTCAAATTTGTCATCTTCATATATTTTGTATGGAAAATCGATTGAGGGGACGCATAGGTGCGAATCGATAGAGTTTGAAACGATTGGAATTTTGCTAACCCAAACTCCAAATTGAAGGAAATATCAATAGAAATTGAATTTGACACTTAACCAGTCCACTCGAATCGAATCGAATTGAAACTGAATGTGATTTTGTTGAGATCGGTCACTCTGGACCTAGCGCCCGTCGTTCTTAGTGTTAAAAACAAAATTAAAAATTCCTCCATGGTCATAGGTTAACCACTACCTTACCATAAAGTAGTTGGTTACAATGCATAACTCCATGATTAGTTTCGCGCCATTCAACTATTATATTAAAGGAATTAATAATATGGTTAATATTATTAATTCTGTCATTATGTACACTTGCAAAGGACATATTAGTTCCATGCTCTCCACTTAATATAATTTTAAAACTAAAAATTCTTATCCAAAAATTTTTTTTAATATTTTACAATAAAATTTATAATCGATATTTCATAGAAACTTACTTTAAATTATTATGTACCATTAAATAATTAAATCATTTTACAATTTTCAATATGTTTTTAAACTATATTTATATTTTTTTATTCCTTTTATAATATTATTAATAATCATGTATTTCACACACAAAAGTACTGTATATACATAATATCAAATTCAACAATTTTCTCAATAATTTTCCAAAACAAACTTAAATTACCCATATTGACCGAACCCGGCATACTTTAGAAATTATAACATTTTACCATACCGTATTACATAAATTTTTAGTTCTAAAAATGTTTCAATATCAATGATCAAATATTAACAATAATTAATAAAAAAAACTTTACTCATTTGAAACTTACAAGTATATTAACATAAATTTGTTTTTAATATTTTAAGTTTCATAGCATATAGTGAAGCAATCAATGTAAAAGGATATAATTAAGTTTATATTTTTGGTGTTCGTATCCCGATACATTGCAATAAATAAATTTAATTTAATAAAAAAAATAAGTTACCAGAGAAAAGTATATGAAATTAAATTTGCGAGACTATTACATTAAAAATATTTTACTAAACCGCCAAATTCGATGTTAAATAGAAAACAAAATTGTAATTGCAGCAGCAAAAAGAAAAATCAAATAATTGCAGGTTATATTTTGCAATTAACTTATTTAAACCAATAATTGAAAATTATATAAAGTTAAAAAAAGTATTTAGGTGTAAAAATGAGGGTGAGTTATAACATTACCGCTTTAAGTGCAAAACGAAATTTGAGCTAATCTCTAAAAAAACATACTTAACCAGAAATTAATTGTTTCGTGTGAAACCAGACGTTAATATTTTTAATAATAATTTTGTATTTTATTCAATGTTATTTATACTATCCTAAAATTCTGACATTTCTTGCTTCATATCATCTCTTGCTTCATATTCTGACATTTCTTGCTTCATATCATCTACTTTCAAAGTAGCACTTTGAAATAATTAACCGGAACTACTCAAACCCCTAAATTCACCTCTGATGGCTTGCAAATTCAATAATTAGATTGACATCTTTACTTATTTTAAATTATACTGAATTCATTTATAGACATTCATATTTCAACACTATTTGTGATTCAATGGCTCTGTCAACGACGTCTACTGCACTATGGTTTACACAAAGGAACTATAATTAAAGTATTTCGCTATTGCTTTACGACGAATCAATAATCAATCTTTTATTACTATATAAAATATAAAAAAAATGGTTTTTTTAAGTAATTATTTTAATTAATTAAATATAGTATTACAAATAATTTAATTAAAATTTTATATTAATTTTTCTATCATATATGAATAATTTTTCTAGGAAAAACGTCTTTAATTAGATTCTAAATATCTTTTATCAGCTTTATATAGCTGTTAATTTTATATACATACTTTTTATATATATTTTATTATCCTTTTTTGTTTAATTTTGGGTTAAAAAAAACTTTCTATTCTACTACCTTTAAAAGTCCAAACAAAGATTTTTCTTTGTTAATTAATTTTAAAACAAAAGTTTGTTTTAGTTAAAACAAAGTCTGTTGCTAAAAATTGTATATAATCGCGGTCTAAGTTATTATACATAAACCGAATATAGCTAAAGTTATAGATATATTTTATAAACTGAAATTAAATAAGAACTCTTTACTAGAACAGAGTGAAAACTTTAGAAAAAGAATATATTAAATTTTCCAGAAAATGTTTATTTAATACAAAACAAAAAAATGGAAACTTTATATACAAATATATATCAACACAGTATAAATATATAACAAAAAAACTTAAAAAGGACCCAAAACCAAAAATAATATACATTCAAATAAACACAGATAGAAAATAAATTAAAATTAAATATAAATTCTAGAAAGTCTATATAAAATATTTTTTTTTTTTTAATTTTTGTGGTATAGGAAGTTAATTTGTGGTACCACATTGGTTTCATTTATTGGTTCGATGATTTCATTCTCTGACAAAACCTTTATTTATAAATTATATTATTTTTATAATAATATACACTAAAATATTTTCGTCAAATTAATTAAAATAATTTTGTTTTTTTGAATTTAATAAAATTTAAATTATTGTTAACATTATAATTAATTTTAAAATAGACCTATCCACGAAAAAAAATTTTGACAGGGGGGAAATCAGTTTTTTTTAAAATCCGCAGGCCACACAAACTTAAGCTTAGTATCGACATCGAGTTCACTGTGAAGTGAAATTTTTATATAAATTTAACCTTATAAAATTAGAATTGAAAAATTCAGCTCCTGATATAGAATTGAAGTGAAATTTTCATAAAAATCTTAAACTTGCATGAATGTTTCACAGTGAACTCGATATTAAACTTAAGTTTGTTTAGCCTACGGTTTCGTTAGACTTTGACAGATAATTGCAAAGGCCTATAGATTTAATTTAAATATCATAAGAATTATTTAAATTAAACCTCAAAAAAATTATGATTTTAATATGAAAAACTTACTATGAAGAAAATTTATTTAAAATTATTATCTTTAAGTATTGTCTTAATGATCAACAGGTTCGAAATAAATACGAGAAGTACGGAGATTTTCATATAATGACTTTAATATTATTAAAATAATTTATGTGCTTTTAATACGTACACGAATGCTTGTGCTCTTACTCCAAAACAAAATTAATACTGGAATTGGTCCAAAAGCCAGTTTCTTCGACAAACGTTCTTATAAAGATATTATAGAAATCGGTGTAAGAAATTGAGAAACAGTGCAAAAAATCGTACTATATGCAAAATAATTTTGATGCAGGCCAAAGCTCTAGACAGGCAGTGGAGTAAATAGTACGTTATATTATTTTGTTTTTTCCTTGCCACTCCACTTGGGATGGAAGTGTCAATTATAGATACTTCGTGGTCATTTATTGCAATTTGGACCTACTAAGTTTATATAAATTCTATTACTTGCTTTAATTCTGGTACTCATTTAAAGCTATAAGTCAAATTAGAGCAAATTGAACCCGGATACTAATGCATCTCAGCATAGCACACAACCACAACGCCACCGCAATTACTTAATCTAAATTATACTATTCAATTAAGTTATTCTCAACTAATTAAAAATTGTAACATAATTTTTATATATAAATTATCACACTATACATAAAAATTATATAATTTCATATATATGGAAAATATTTAATCATTTATATTGAAATTATTAGAAAACTTTTCAAGTAATTCAACTTGAATTACATATTTATACACATAAATTTTTAATGAAAAAATAAAATTGTATACTTCTGGAAAATTTCTATTTAAAAATGTTTCAATGTAATAAATTATATTAAAAATATGAAAATGTTAAAAATAAATATTTCGAAAAATATTTAAACTTTATTTAATATACTTGTAAAATTAGAAGAAACAAGCAAGCAAAACGAAACAGGTGAATGACATCATAAATAACATTTAGTAAATTAATTATGCACTGAAAAAAAATTGTAAATATTTTTTTTTTGTAAATTCGTTGGTTCGTCTTTAAAAGGATCTCTAATCGATCGTTAAACAATATTTCCATATTATTTCCAATTTATCCTTAATATTAATATTTGTAAAATATCGCATTTTTGTCCAATTCCTAGTCACAATTTTGTATAACTCTAGTATAAAAGCAAATTTATCATCTATATTTCAAAAATACAGGCCATAGGTATGTAGAATTCCAAAAAAAAAAATCAGATAATTTATGATAAGTCTTATTAATTCAGCATATTTTTTTTTAGTGTACAGAATTTTTGTAAATGAACCAGTAATATTAATCGATTACACTATACTACAAAATGACACATACAAAAATGAATGTATGCAGAGAACCAAGAATATTTTATAATAAATCATCTAGAAAGGATGTCACGTTTTCACAAAATATATAAAGTATAAATAATATATTATAAATTTTTAAACAAACACATACAAAATTCAGATTATATTTAACAATTTAACAAGGACTCACATGTTTTACGAAATTTTAGAAGAAAAAAATATATATTTAATTAATTTTATTTAATTTTTGCTGATTTACATTCAGTAATAAAATTTTTGAGATTATTTGGAAAATTTTAAATTATTTTAAATAAAATAATTCGCGTTCATATCCTCTGTAATACTAATATAAAGTTTATCATATATTTGAAAAATATATTTTGTTACTAAAAAAAAGATTTTTGAGATGTAATTGTAACTTTCTATATTAATCTTTGTAAGGGACTAAAATAACTTTACTATAATTAATTAAATAAAACACTTCAGGATTCTATTATATCAACTTTATTTAACAGCGTCCAAATATAAACTGTCCCACTCTTTATTTCTTTCCCACTACATTCTTCTTTTTATGTTCTTATTCTATATTATTTCTTACAAACTCGGCCATCCTGACCTTGTTATCGCCCCCGATAACGTACAAACAAGAATAATTATAAATTTATGTTAAATGAATTACAATATATCTTATATGCTAAAATATCTTAATTACTACAAAATATATTAAATGCTACAAAATATCTTAAATGTTACAAAATATCTTAATTGCTACAAAATATATTAATTTAGTTTTATATTTTTTACTTTAGTATTTCTATTCCTTAAATTATATTTATTTTCATTTTTATTGTTAATTACATTTTTTACATCAATTTTATTTTTATGATTATTATTTCGGTATAATTTCATATTTGCAGCTTCCCAAACACCTTCATATGGTCTTTGAGTTACTTGATACCCATTTAAATCAATAATTACATAACGATTATTAGGTAATACTCTTTTAATTCTATAAGGTCCTTTAAACTTTGGAATTAATTTTTTAATTGTACCAGGTGTCGTATCAAAATTTTTAACCATTACGTAATCATCAACTTTATAATTAAAAGCTTTTTTTCTATGTCTATCATATAATTCTTTATTTTGACTTTGAGATTTTAATATATTCTCCTCCCCCCTTTTTCGAATATCTTTTAAGTTTTCATTTTTATCTACATTAAGTGTTTCTAAATATTCTTTAAGACAATCTACTACTTCACCTTTTTGATCAACCCCATACAACATTTTAGCTGGAGTTGTACCTATTGATTTACTTATTGTATTGTTAATAGAAAATTCTACTTTATGAATAATTTTGTGCCAATATATACCTTTACTATTGTCACAAAGTTTTGCTAACATAGGAGTCATAATCCGATTAATTCTTTCCATTTGACCATTAGCTTGTGGAGAAGCTCTCGCGATTAAAATATGTTGAAAATTATACTCAGATTTAAAATCTTCAAACTCTTTAGAAATAAAACAACTTCCTCTATCAGAAATAATTCTTCTTGGACGACTAAACTGAATAAAATAATTTTTTAAACAAGCAATTGCTTCACGTGAATTTGTAGTATTAACTGGGAATAACCTAATATACTTCGTAAAAGCATCGCAAATAAGAAATACATGTTTCTTTGAGCTTTTCATTCGATTATCAATTGGACCACAATGATCTATATGTATTGTGTCAAAGGGTATTGGAACCTTAGGAATACTGTTAAGAAAACCCTATTTTTTACCGTCTTTATTAGAAAAAGTAATACATTTTAAACAATTCCTAATATATAATTTAATTTTTTCTTTTAAATTACTAAACCAATAATTTCTCGTAATAACTTCATAACATTTGTCAACACCAACATGACCTATTTCATCATGACTGGTTCGAATAATATTATTTTCCATTTCTGATGGAACCCAAAATAAAATTTTATCATTAAATTTGCGATAGACTAAACCATTTCGCATTTCAAATTTAGAATCTTCTTTTTCTTGTGATTTCTCTTTAATTTTAACAATTGCTTTATCTCTGGTTTGTTCAATAGCTAATCTCTGTTCTAATGTATTATCTTCTAACACAAAAATATATTGACATCTACTGAGAGCATCTACATGAGACATTTTTGTTCCTGCACGATGTTCTAATGAATAATGATAATTTTGAAGTTCTAATGCCCACCTGGCTATTCTAGGATTAATTTCTTTTTTATTAAGTGTTAATGTTAGGGAATGACAATCCGTAACTATTTTGAACTCTATTCCTTGAAGATAAATTCTAAACCGATTTAAAGAATAAATAATTGCTAATGTTTCTAATTCGTAAGACGTATATTTACTTTCAGCTTCAGTAGCTCTTTTTGAGAAAAAAAATATTGGATGCATTTTATTATCTTCTTTTTTCTGCATAAGTATTGCACCAAAACCTAAACTACTTGCATCGCAATGTAATTCTGTAACATGTTTCGGACTAAAAATAGATAAACACGGTGGAGTAATTAATGCGTCTTTTAAAGATTCAAAAGATTTAAGCTCATCATTTAGAAATTTAAAATCAGCATTTTTCTTTAATAAATCGAATAATGGTTTCGCAATAATGGAGTAATTGGGAATAAATTTTCTGAAATAACTGGTTAAACCAATAAAACTATGAACATGTTTAACACAACTAGGGAGTGGAAAATCTATTACCGCTTTTATACCAGAATTTGTCGGTAAAATTCCATCACCTGTAACTAAATAGCCTAAATATTCTATTTTAGTTTGAATAAATTTACATTTGTCCATTCGAAGTTCTAATTTGTTTTCAACAGCCAAATCTAAAACCCGTTTTAAAATATCAAAATGTTCCTCTAAAGTTTCTGTTGCGACTAATATGTCATCTAAATGAATAATATCTCCCGATTTTTCTAAATTACCATAAATTTTGTGAATAAACCTCATAAAATTAGCAGATCCATTTTTTAAACCAAATGGCATCTTTAAAAACTCATATTGTCCTAATGGCGTAGAAAATGCTGTATATGGAATCGAATCTTTTGCCATATCAACATGATAAAACCCATTTTTTAAGTCCAGCGACGAAAAATATTTTTTATTAAGAATAATAATTGATCTTCAATAATTGGAATCGGATAATTATCCCTTGCCGTAATTTTATTTAGAGATCTGTAATCAATACATAACCTAATATCACCAGATTTCTTTTTGACTAAAACAATAGGTGAACAATATTCCGATTCACTAACACGAATTATATTGGATTTTAAAAGATCATCTGTAATGACTTCTAATTTTTGTTTTTCATGATATGATAATCTTCTTGGATTAAAATAAAATGGTTCTGATTTTTTCAAATTGATTTTCATCTCATGAATAACATTGGGAAAAGTAGGTTTTTCTTTATTAAAATAATGTTTTAGTATAATATCTTTACATATTGTACTAGATATATATCCGATTTCACCATTTATCTTCAAATCTTCTGGCACAACTAAATCATTTCCAAAATTAAAATCAATTTCCATTAAATTTTTTACATTTGCTTCATAATCGTTATCGCAATTATTAATTTCAAAATTTTTATTAATATTATCATTAACGATTTCAGAATTTATTAAAATTAAATTATTATTGTTTATAAAATCTCGACCCAAAATTAAATCCACATTCATTGTATTATCCGATACAACATAACATTTAATAAAATCTGAAAAATTATTCAACTTAACATGTACAAAAATATAACCAAAAATATATATTGGAGTTTCATTTGCTCCTTTTAAATTCATTTCTTTATTAATTTTTATAAAATTATTACCAATAATATTTCTTTTAATAATACTTATACAACTACCTGTATCTATTAAACCTAAAACTACAGTATTAATAATATTGTTAAATTTATCTTTAAATTTAATATTAAAATTATTTTGAAAATTATTATTAATATTTAATTGCTATTTGTAATTAATATTTTTATTTTTATTACATTGTTTAATAAAATGTCCAACCTCACCACAATTATAACAAGTCCCACGTTGCCTTGGTGGTCTTTGACATTGACCAACACCATGTCCTCGTTGTCCACAATTGTAGCATTGAACAGTTTCAACAGGAAATCCACTTCTAGTTAATTGTTCTGCACCCTGTACACCATCAACCTTTTTTGGCATAACTAGACTAGACCACTTAAATTCTTTTTTCGGCATCACAACATTATTAATTTTAATATTAGCTAATGCTTTTAATAATTCATTAGTTGAATTAATACTTTGCATTCTAGCGACATCCATTACACTTTTATTATTTATGCCTTCAATAATATATTCAACCAAATCTTTTTCTTGCAGTTTCAAAGATCCAGCTAAAATAATTTTATCATTAAAATAATTAGTGAATGGCTCATTAGCTTGCCATTTTCTATTTTCAAATTTACGTTGACTATTCACATAACTTTGTTTATTTTCAAACAAATTTTTCATTTCATCTAATAACTCATCAGTTGTCATTTTAATGTGCTCAGTTTTAGAATGAAACCAACTTTTTGCACGATTTTTTAATTTTCGAATAATTATTAATTTGAATTTTCCTTCATCTGGCATATAAACATTTCGCACTTCATTAACTTGAGCATACCAGGAAGAAAAATCATCACCATCAGCTGAAAAATCAAATAACATTTCTTCAACAGCAGCATAATCCATTTTAGAACTGTGCAAATTTTGTTTCTTCAGTTCTTCAACTTCTAAACGTAACTGAGCAATAACATTGCGCAGTTCTATATTTACATTATCGACACCAGCAGTACGACCAACCGGCTCTGTATTATCATCTCCAGCGACAGAATCATGAAAAATTTCCCCTCCATCATTTACATTTTCTTCTGCCTGTTCTAATCTTCTAATTAATTCATCTTTATTACCCGATACCGCCAATCCTCTTTCCCTACACTTTTCTATCAATTGTTCCTTTCTCAACCTCTCCAATTCCATATTTTTTCACTAATGTTTATATATACAATATATGGATATGTATATATTTTTTTTTTTTTTTAAAAAAATCACCAAAAACTAGAAAATTCCGAAAACACAAAAAAAAATTTTTTTTTTTTATTATTGTGTGTGCAACGTTGCAATATTGCTCCACTAATTTCTATTTAAATAATAACTGTTTTTAGAAATAATGGGAATAATAATAATTTTTTCACTAAAAATTCGAATAATAATTTTTTATTTTATTTTATTGTTTTAAATAATGCGAATAATAAATTTTGTTTTTAAATAACGCGAATAATACTGTTTTTAAGAATGTGAAATAATTTTTGTTTTTATATACGTAACACATAAATAACGCGAATAATAATGTTTTTTTTTTTTTTTTTTAGAATTTTAATAATTTTTTAAAAATGTTTTTATTTTTTTTATAAATAAATTAATAGTTCAAGACCCACTTCTGATTTTGTAAGGGACTAAAATAACTTTACTATAATTAATTAAATAAAACACTTCAGGATTCTATTATATCAACTTTATTTAACAGCGTCCAAATATAAACTGTCCCACTCTTTATTTCTTTCCCACTACATTCTTCTTTTTATGTTCTTATTCTATATTATTTCTTACATCTTCATTTGGGGCGGTGATGACGTAGTAGTTATTGTTTCTTCCCTATGTTGGTGTAGCTTTAAATAAGTACCAGTAAAATATCTTAAACAAGCTTTTAATGATGCTTTAATACTGAAAAAATATTAAAGGTTCAGACTATTTGCTCAACTTCATTATGCAAAGATACCTATTGATTGGTACTCATATAAAATTGAGTTTAAGCGCACGTAAGAATTCTGAATATTACTGGACAAGCTGCACAATACATAGATCTTTAGAGAAAGGCATCGATACGGTCAAAATCAACTATTTATCGCACCAATTAAGTAAGAAATTAAAGCAAAACTTAATTTCTATGGTGTAGGAAATTATATAAAACATGAAATAAATTATTAAAAGTTACGTTCATTTAATTTGCACCCATTGTTTAGGATCTTTTACATAAATCATGCATAGTGTAATCGACGCTTTATATTATATATAAATAATATTTTCGAAATAATTTTATTTTTGCCTTACACAATAATTATATGAACTGAAGTAGGTAATAATGATGCTGCTCATCATCTCTCTATATTCAAGGATTTAAAGAGTTTTAGTCCTTATTGTTAAATAAAATACTGTACATATACAAAAAATTATATCTTCAAGGAGTGTAGTAGATATAATGTTAAAATGTTGAGATTTTTCGAGTGTTACATAAAAAAAATGGATTAAGCTATATTTACAAAGTTTGTAAAAAAAAAAAAATATTTTAATAAATTTTGTTTTTTAATATAATGTAAAGTTAAAGAAGTTAAACAGAAAATAAATTTTCCCTAGGAAAAATTAAAATACTTTAGTTTGTTCTAAATTTTTTCATTTATAATTGTTTCTGGCATTCTCATGTATTTTTTTTTAGATTAAATGTAGTATTTTTGAAATAACCGAAACTAGGGTATAGAATATTTTTAAGGTTGTTGGAAATGAAGCCTCAAGAAAAATTATCATAACAAAATCTCACAAAAAATTGTATCGGAATCAGGGATAAGTTAGACAAATTATAAGTTTTAATATTATAATTCGTCATTTTATTGTAATTTTCCACAAGAACTCTTCCTGGTTAAGATCAGCCTATCTACATGTTTGATAGTATATTTTCCTGTTTGTTATAAGTCAGTTTTATTCGATTACCCCCTCATAAAATAAGCTGTTAATAATAATAATAATAGAGTGATTCATATATCCCCTTTCTGATCCACCTAAATACTTTTAAGAATACTTTTACAAAACGATTATAATTTGATAAATGATACGCTTCTGTTGACCTCTAGACTACAGAACCTCCCCATTCTCCATTTTCTGAGATTTCGATAGACCCTAACCTATTCTACCTAATGTCCAAGCTGTAACAAAAGCTCGATTCTGCTTCGGTGAGCTCTTAGTTGTATTACCAGTAAAATACATTTTATTCCATTTAAATCACCCAGTTAAATGTAATAATTTTTCCGCCCCTAGTAATTTGTCGCTATAGGCAGATGCCTTAAGTACATATTCGTAAATCCACGACTGGTTGAGACATTAAACAATTCCAGCCCAGGCTCCGAAAATAATTTATAATGTTCCAATATTTTTATTTTTATGATTGGTTGAGAATAATCATAGTCGCGATTAGATTAAATGGCTGAAATTTATGTAATAAATTGTAAATCTATTTATGGAGTAAAAACTTCTTTAATCAAATTTATTGGCTTTATATTCAATAATGAAATTAAACTCCAATTATAAAGAAGTAATTTATATATATTACTAAAGCTATTTACGATCTAAAAGAGTTTCTTATATTGACAACTTTGAAGAATATTAGTGTATAAATTCCATTTCCAAATACTCCAATAATTAAGGTATTTTACGAATAGTATGAAATACTATCAAGTCTGGTGATGGGTTGGATGGTCAAAAAAAAAAGTTCGCTCAAAATTTTTTTCTAGGCGTTTCCGAGGTCGGGGAGTCCGAATATGCAAAAAAAAAAAGTGTCCGGGGGACGCGTACGCGTACGCGTACGCTTTTTATGTGCGCAGCAACATCTCCTAGAACCGCTTGTCCGATTTTAATGAAATTTGGCACACAGGCTCTAACAGACTTCGCGCAGGTGCCGGTACAAGATGAGATCGATCCTTTCAGTGGGACCATGTTAGATTTCCCCATTTATGTGGCAACCTACGTGTTTTTGTTCTACGGGAAAATGTAAAAAAAAATTTCATGTCTCAGATTTGGATGAAATTTAAAACATAGGTTGGTATCATGATTGTCCACAAGCCTACCAAGATACAGGTCTGTAACTTCAGGGGGTCCCTGGTAAAATTTCCGATTAAAATTTCGTATACTCTAGAGCATATAGTAATTTTTATCTAATTAGCATAAATTTTGGTACATATGATAGTTTCCGTATGTACTTGGTGTCTGTAAAACTTGAAGTCAATACTTCAGTGGGTCCATGTAAAAATCCGTAATTACTTTTCATAAGTTCAACTATCTATATCTACAGTACCTTTCACCCAATTTCAATGATATTGAACACACAGTTTCATTTAGTTATCTATTTGATACTCCACAAATTTGTAGTTGGTAGGTACAGTACGTTCATGGGAAACTAATATATGAGCAACTTAGTTTCCGAAGAATATTTTCTTTATGCTCTACAGCTTGTAATTATTATCCGATTTCAATGAAATTTGGTACACAGGTTTAGTTCATGATTCTGCATAGGTTGACCAAATTACAGGTTAGTAGGATTAGGGGGTCCATGTTAAATTTCCGATTTAATTTTTAATTTATTTTTTTTCATATGTTCTACAGCATATAGTAATTGTTACCCGATTTCAAAGATATTTTATAAATAGGCTAATTTTGGGATCTAGTTGGCTCTCCTGAAATTTGGAGACCTTCAGGGGGTTCCTAGAAAACAGTTTTAGTTTCCGAATTTTATATAATTACGTGTTTTATAGCATGTAATTATTATCTGATTTTAATGAAATTTGGCACAAAGGTAGACCTTCTGATTATGCATGTGTTGGCCATGTTAGAAGTTAATACCTTCAGGGGGTCCATGCTAAAATTTCCGATTAATATTTCATATGTTCTAGAACATATGGTAAATATTATTCAATTTCAATGAAATTTTGTACACAGGTTGGATTCGTGATTACGCATGTGTAGACTAAGGTAGAAGTTAGTAGCCTGAGGGGGTCCATGCTTAAATTTCCGATTAATATTTCATATGTTCTAGAACATATGGTAAATATTATTCAATTTCAATGAAATTTTGTACACAGGTTGGATTCGTGATTACGCATGTGTAGACTAAGGTAGAAGTTAGTAGCCTGAGGGGGTCCATGCTAAAATTTCCGATTAATATTTCATATGTTCTAGAACATATGGTAAATATTATTCAATTTCAATGAAATTTTGTACACAGGTTGGATTCGTGATTACGCATATGTAGACTAAGGTAGAAGTTAGTAGCCTGAGGGGGTCCATGCTAAAATTTCCGATTAATATTTCATATGTTCTAGAACATATGGTAAACATTATCCAATTTCAATGAAATTTTGTACACAGGTTGGATTCGTGATTACGCATATTTATACTTATTATAGTTATTTTAATAATATTATTTATTATTAAACAAATAAAAATATAAAATTAAATCAATAAATAATAAAGATGAGCAATTTTTGAAGAAACCACTGTTTGTTACAAAGATAATGTTAATTACAAAAAACTTTTGGACATAAATCGCTGTTAAACAACATACTATGAGTTATCTGCTCCCCCTAGTTAGCAGCTTTTTTTCTATTTCGCGGAGAAGGCTCCTAGATATTATTTCTAAATTCCAAAAGTTTTATTTGAAAGGTTTGGGAAATTAATATAATTATCTTTCAATGAATTCACTATAAAAACAAAATATCGTAATTATATCATTAATATTAAAAGATGAAAATCTGATTATATATAAATTTTGATTTAATAATATTATTTGTTCAACATCGCTCTGTAAACTTTAAACCATTTTTTTTTTATTATTATACATAAATAATCATATTTAAACATATTTTATGAATAAAATTATTATAAAGAACGTAAATTTCGTAGATAAACTTTTTAAACATTTATTTTTTATATTAATATGCATATCTAAAAAACATGAAATTGAGAAAATAGTTTTCAATTGTAATGCATTTATAAACTTAAGTGAAATATAATGCAAATATTTGTAAAACTAATGCATTTGCTATTTTAATAATTTCCCTCAAAAAAAAAAAAAAAATATGATCATCAGAATCAAAATATTACATTTCCCAGAGATTTAAAAAAATTCCGAAAACTTTTTCTTCTTCAATAATATTTAAATTAGATGAAGGAATAAAAACTAACCTATATTCAATTATAGAATAAGGAAATGTTAAAATGCTAATTTAACAATTGAATAAATTAAAGTTAAAAGCATAAATTTTTTATGATCATCTGTTTTTTTTTACAATTTTAGTTTGAATAATTTTATTCAAATTTATAAGATTTCTTAACTGAAAAAAAAAATATTGTTAAAATCTTTTATTTACAATTAATCAGGATAATATGAAACTATACTTAAAACTTTTTTATTTGTTTAATTTATATAATATTCGTAATAGAAACTTTTGAAAATTCTTAAATTTTTGTATAATTCAATCAAACTTAAAATAATTTCTATTTAGTGATGGATGAATAAGAAAAACGGAATCAGCGAATTATTCATGCAGTTAGGATAGTTCATGCCACTTTTGTTTTCTCTAATCCTTTCATGTTACACATAGAACTTAGTCTACCAAACCTTTAACATACACACTTCGTAGTTCCTTAATGATGTATGGTGCGGTCAAGAAATCAGTCGCTGCTCAGTTTTTGCAGTTAGTCGGTCATTAATTAAGATTTGCAGCAAAAGTAGCGCAAATATTGACAATTTGCAGCTGCTTGTATAAATATGCAGTCAACATTTATTTATACTGGCTTGTTTTTCAATTTTTTAAGACTGCATAAGCTGTGCAGCTGCTGAATTCTTGACTGCACCCATAAAAACCAAAAACAGAGAAAATACAATTAAATAATCTGATTGTCTCGGATTCATCTCAACAATTTCTATAAATATCCGGATCGTCGTATGATCCCTAGTATGCCTAATATTAAGGAGTTCCTGTAGTAAGCGCAGATTCCAAATAAAGTAAACTTTTACTAAGACGAAGGTATTTTTTTTTTAATAAATAGAACATTTAATCGAACTGAGTATTTTCTGGAGGAAGCTATTTAATGAAAATTTTACATTAAATTATTTTCAATAAAATCTTAAAACCAGGTAAAGGACAAATATCCTTAAATCCGTCATGAGAAACAAATTATAGAATTGTCAAGAAAAAAAGACTAAGAGTTACTTTCACTTTTCAACACTGAGCTAAGAAAAACTTCAAAAACTATAAATATAAGTCAGAAAGTATCGATACTGTGAATTCTGCTCAAATGAAATAGAAACCTTGGATTATATAACCTGGCAAAGTTTTGAGATCCCAGAGAAGTTAATAATATTATTATAATTAAACTATAAATTTTCTAATTGTCTAAATTTATTTAAAATACTTTCTTCTGACTTCACAAAAAGATATAGTTAAAAAAAAAATAATTTTCATAGCTCAATTATTTAAATTTACCTTTAAAATTCATTTAAATAAAACATTTAATATTTACTAATTATATACACCATAAAGTTGAGTAAATTACAATAATTGGTAATAATAATAATATTTAAAATTACGATTAAGTAAGAAAGAGAAAAGATAACGACATACCAATTATCATATTGAAGTCTGTATTCAGTAATTATCGTCAATTAGAATTTTCCTTTACAATTAGAATATTAACTTATACTCGTACTTTACATAATTTTTTTTTCATTTTTTGCACCTTTTCTACCATTCTAATATATTTTTAATAGATAATATTATACAATCAAGCCACAAAGCTTTTAGTTTGTGGCATAATAACCACTTAAAAGTAGCATAGATAAAACTGGCATAGATTTTCTTTTTTTTACAAACTAGTTCAATTTTGAAAGCTTTTAACACTTAATTAGATTATAATTTCTGATGGTAATTGTTAATATACAATCCTTTTTACCAAAGATCCGTAAAAGAACTTTTTTTTTTTTTGGAAAATTTATGATAAAATCAATTATGTAATTTATAATTTTCTTTTTTTTTCTTTTTTTTTGTTGTTATTTATATAATTGAGTTTTCTATATAAATTTCGTAAAAGAGAAGATTTTCTTCTGGCTATTGGTACAAACTTTTTAATAAAGTAATTTTATTAGTTATGAATTTTTTTTTTTTAATTTTTTTCAAAGTTTTCTAGAAATTAGTAATAAAAAGTTTTCTAGAAATTCAATAACTTATAATAAGATCATCATATTGTCATTTTGAAAAGTTAAATTAATTTAATGAAAATTAAAGAAATTATTTTTCCATTTATGTTATAGACATGAACAAATTGTATTAAAGTTTCTTAAAAACTTTCAACTGCAATTGACAGAAGAAAAATGTACAGTAAGGGACATAAAATCTCCGTAATTTTACTTGGATATTTGGCTAAATATTATGCAATAATATCAATTTTTTCAATACACTAAGATCCGAATATTTGAAATGGGTATCCGAATTAGAATTTTCTTTTTTATATTTAAATTATGATGGCCTCTTGCCCTCCAAAATAATTTAAATAATACATATAGTCCTGGGTTAAATTTTAACTTCGTCATCAATTTATAGAAGTTTCATGACATTTTATGGATTCCGAATCATAAGTTTCTATACTATGTAGTGAATTGCAACAAGCTAATGGTCTTTTTAAAGAAATGAGAAGAATCAAACTTGAATGCAGATGTAATGATGCTGGAGAACTGATTAGGAATTCTTATATTCAGGCAGAGAAGAGAATGTTATTAACCAGGATGGAGTTGGCTTCCTCGTCAGTAAAAAAGTATTAATATCCTTAGTAGAGGGGAAACTTATAATTGAACCTATAACTTATGTCATATTTTATTCCAGAGCCAGAAACATCGTTATTGTACATCGTTATTGCTGGTACACTATTTTTACACAAAAGCTGTCAGATGGCAACTTGGACTTCTCTTGACAACAATTCTTAAAATCGCAATTACATATTGAAAATTTTATTAATGGTAATAATTTAGAACTGAGTCAACTCAGATGTGTCGGTCACTATGCCACCGCTACTCTTAGTCCGTTCAGTTAGCCCTCATAATATAAAAATTATCTAATCTATAATAAGTAAATGCAAAATTCCTCTACACAATAAAAACTATAATATCAATTTAATGATTTTGAATTTTCTACTTTTTATCAATTGAAGAAATGCTAATTAATTTTCTTCCATATGTGTAAAACGTTATAAATATTTTTGGTTACAAATTTTTAGAGCCTTTCTCCAAACTACTTAAGAAAAAGTTGCTCAGTACTAGAGATTTGTTGTATGGATTGGATAGTATTAATTATTTATATAAAAAATACAAAATTATTTCACAAATATATTTCAAAAAAAAAAAAAAAAAAGTATAAAATTATTTTTAATACTTTATAAAACACAGTTTTCAAATATGAAAACTCATTTTCATTTCCTCAATGTGTCTACGATAAATACAACAACACAATTCAAATTTCTATAAAAAAAAAATCGTCCTTAATTCAAATATAGAAATCATAAAAGAAATAAAAATACAAAAAGTCCTGATTTTTTTTTTTTTTTTTTTTTTTATATTATATTCGTAAGATAAAAACTTTTTTTATCCACCGTTCAACTTTACAATTTTTGCTGAAAAGTCTTTTTCTTTCGCTAAATTAATAATATGACAGAAAATGGACATGCAAATCCTTTAAAACTTTTATTATTATTATTTTTTTTTATTTTTGTTTTCTTTTCGTATTTTTTTTTTTTTTTTGAAACTATATGCTAAACATTATTCCGTTATCCTGTTTTTCCAGTGAAATTAAATCGAAGAAGAAAGTTTAACTTTCCTTTTAATTTTGTGATTTCTCTTTCTCTTACAGAAAAAAAAAATCAAATTTAAATTAAAATACAAATACAAAATGACAAAGAATTTCCTTATTTTCATTTTTATAATATTTATTTATAAATATATTTTTATGATACAAAAAAAAAGGATGAAATGATACTTAGAGCAATTCAACTTCTTTAGATGAAATTGAGAATAACCTAGTCCTAATTTATTTAATTCTTGAAAAAGTATTTACAGATAGGCAGGGTCTTGGCTAATAATTAATTGAAAAAGCGGTTATACTGAAAAATAGCAACCGTACTTAAAAATGGCTGCCTTATAAAAATAGCAATAGTACTTAAAAATGGCTGTCTTCTTATTTGCAATATTTCAGTTCATTATACAAAAATCTAATGAATAAAAAGATTACGGAATAAAATATATTTGATAACTTTTATTAAATTTTATTTAAAGTTTAATAAATCATTTTAAATTTTAATAAATCATTTAAAGTCCTTTATTAAATAAATTATAATACTGAATTAAAAATGAATGAACTTCATTTTTAGATTGATTACACAATGAACGAAAACTAAAAATTAAATAATACTACAGAATTATTTCCATCATTATCAAAATATTTCATATTCAAACATTTCTTTATTAAGTATTTTGGCGCCAATGTCTACTTTAAAAGTATATAGACGAAATTTAATCAATCACAAAAAAAAATGTTAATAAAAGGATTCATGATTTTCAAATATTTAAAAGTTAAAAAACTTCTCTTATAAAACTCATCTATATAAATTAAAATGAATAAATGAAAATTGTTATAAGTAAAACAGAAAAATCATTACAATTGCAAAGTATTGAGAAAAAGAAATTTAATTACCATTTAATTAATATCCTTATTTTAAAAAAATAATTATGGATGGATCCGAAATCCGAAGGATTTAAACACTTCATTCAGAACTATTCATAGTCTACCTTTCACATATATTTCTTTGAGTGACCCACCCGCCCTCTGTCTTATACAATTCGTTCATGACGTAAGAACCAAAACATTTATTTCGCGAAAAGGTATTCTAAATGGACAATGATTCTATTGTCCCAGTAATTCTAGTTTGGTATATGAGAGGAGTAGTGCTATTTGTAATATACAAACTTATTTTTAGCACTCCGGATATTTTCTAGTTGACTTTTTACGAATACAATTATAATAAAATATTTAATGCATTAAATTTTAATGACAAAATCCAATATTTTATTCTTATATTAATGAAATATTCTTATATATTTTCGAGGCAGCTTTTCACTACAATTAAGAATTAAACCCTTACATACTTTTGTAAATAAAAAAAAAGGTTTTTTAACAACATATTTTAAAAGGTATTCATATAATAAAACTAAAATGTTATAACAAGTTTTTCAGACTTAAATACTAAAAAACTAATATAAGTTTCTGTTAGTATAAAAGACTTTATCCATGCAACAATATCCAAAAAAAAAAACGAAAGGAAATAAAATACGATTCTATGTTACATATGGCAGTATTAATATCCTTACCTATCTCTATTTAAAAATTTCAGTTAAAAAACTTTTTTTTAAATTTTACAAAATTCGTTTATTCTTTATTTTAATAACTAAATAATAAAACTTCCCTAAAATTACAACACAAATTTCTAATTGAATAATTCCCCATATAAAACAAAACTATTAATTTTGTATTTCAAATATACACAATTCCTTTATAATTAAAGAACCTTTTAGAATTATAGACTACAGTATATTTCCATTGAAAATTTTACACTATGATTACTTGTCCATATAATTTTCCTAAAAAAAAGGAAAACAGAAAAACAAACAAAATAGAAAATCGTGTAGTTACCTTTAATCAAATATCAAATGAAAATTTGTACATTTACTCTGTTCGGAGTCCTCAGAAAGCTATTGATTAACTTGTGTACATAGTATATTTACCTAAACGACTTAGAAACTCAAATTAAAAGCTAAAATATGATTTAAATGTGGTTATTTTGTGAATAAAATAAATATTATTACTATGAGCTATGGAATATCAATAGAAAGATCGAATGTAAAAATTTAAATTTCTAAAATATTTTCTTCCTTTACTTTTTCAATGGTTGTAATTACGACTATATGCAAAAATAAAGAACTCTGCATCTTGTGAACTTACATATGTTGTATGGTTGTATATCTACGTATATCCAGCAATATTTCTAAATATTTTCGAATTATATTTTATGTTTTCTACATTCGGTAGATTTAAATGAAATATGACATACAACACTTAGTTTTATAATCTAAATGTTGTAACTTTACTTGGTAAACTTTAAAAATTGTAAAATAAAGAGAATTTGATGCTTTGCAGCCATGAGTACACGGCTACATAGTTTCGATCAGTTCAGTTTCGATTCGTTCAGTAAAGTTCAAATTTGATGCCTTCATACATTTTGTATGGGAAATCGATTCAGCGGACACATAGTTACGAATCGGAACGAATCGAAAGAGTTAGGAACGATTAGAATTTTGGAAATCCAAACTAAAAAGAATCTCCAGAGGAATAATAATAAAAAAATATGTGTTCAGTCTACTTAACCATCTAATCGAATCGAAACTGAACTGAACTGATCTATTCCTTGTAGCCTTTACATAATTCTGAGTGTTTCAAAATTTTACCAAAAGGTGCGCCTTATTATGGACCAGTGAAAAACTTCACAAGTGCCAAATATTTTTAATTTGACTTACAATAGTATAAACCGAGGACATTATTACTTTATATAGAAAAAATAAAATTGCAGAATTTTAGGTATACTTTAAGTAAACTTAATAACATTTTAAATACTAATATAATTTTAAACAAGACAAGAAATGCTCTTTGATTACAATTTGTGATCCATATGAAATTGAATATTAAAACCTAATTTCAGAAATAGTTTAACATATATTTTTAGAAATAATATAAAATGTTAACCGACATTTTAATTAAATTTCTAATTTATTTGTATTATATTTTTATGTTACACGTTTAATTAACAACATGATCAACAATTGAATTTGACTGAAGAAAATTACATCATAAAATTATATTTTATCTAAGAGTAATATTAAATTCTACTTTTGAAAATACATTCAGAAATTCATATATATTTTGTAATTTAATAATTCATTATTAGTTAATATTCGTGTATTGTTAAACGTTAAATGGAAATTCTAGCAATAATTAAAATGTCTATCAAATTCAGTCAAAGAAATAATTAAAGTGAATATACATATATATAAATTTTCTATAGATATATTTCCCTACAGCACTGAAATATTATGCTTAGCCGTTGCTAAATTTACAATTTCACAGATTTTTTCATGGAAAAATTTAACATTTTTCTGTTGATTGTCGACAGTTTGACAGACATGTGGTAATAAAGAAAAAATTGTTTAATTTTATTTTGAAATAATTTTTGACCATACAATTTAGTTTTACAAAAATAAATATGTAAATAGACAATATGAAAATTAATTATGTACATACTTAATTAAAAGAAAATTTATAAAAAAACAAAAATATTTTAATTATGGTAGATTTAGGTAAGGAACATGCACAAAGGATTTCTTAAGAATTGTGAAATGTAATGCAGATTTGATATTTGAACCAATTGGATATAATATTAATAGTATCACAACAATTCCTACATAGCAAACATGATTTTAATTATTTACAAATGATAATTATGTGAAAAGTTTTATTTTATCACTGAAGTATTTTCAAATATATATATTTTTTTTTAAAAGCTTATGATGCGGTTTAGTTTTTACCATTACATATAAATTTTAACAATATAATAAAATATTAAAATGTCATTTTAATAAATCAATATTTTATAATAACATTAATAGTTCCAATTAATTCCATTTCCTATCAGGAAATTTATATATTGTTAATGTGTCAATATAGAAAATAATATTAATATATATTTACATAATATTTATATAAGTGGAAACATTAAAGTTGATTGTTTTGTATAAATTTTATTTAATTCAATAAATTTCCATAATCAAAATTAATAAATTTTACCAAAAAATTTAAATAAAATTTCCCAAATTTAAAAATATCAACAAAAATAAAAAAAAAGTTGTAAATTATTTAAAATTAAAATAATTTAATGTTCTTAAATTAAAATTATGAAATGACTATGCAGAAAATACAGATATATTATAAAATTAAAGTTACTGGAAGAGTTCGTTTTTTTATTTTGGATAAAATTTATACTAAGTTTATGAAACGCTTCTGAACATAAAAAAAAAAGATTAATTAATGTGTAAATCTTAGTTTTCAATTATTTTAGTTTTTAGTCTTAATTACATTATTTCACTAAACATGTTAATGCCCGATTTCACAGTGAGCGCACAGTAAGCTTAAACTTAACTAAAGCGATTGTGTGGCTTAAGCTTTAAGCTAAGCCAATCCAAAATATATTAATTATTTTGAATAATAAATAGAAAATAATTTAAATGTAAATGAAAATGAATGAGCTAATAAATTAATATAACATTGCAATATGAAATTATTTTATTCATATAAAAAAATATAATGTGTCAAAAGTGAACTTTAAGCTCTGCTCATCTGTGTCGTAATTTAAATATCACTTTAAAGAAAGCTTATCTTTAAGGTTGCATTTTAAAACCAGAAAATAATAAGTTTAACCCAAGTTTATGCAGTGTGAATGGCTTAAACATTCACTGTGAAACGGGGCATTAAACAATAATATTTTCTCTCACACACAGAATATGCATGAGCTGACGATATAAAATTAATAAGCGCGTTTTATCTCTCCACTATTATAAATATATTAAAAAATAATCAAAATAATTGGTAATATTTAAATAATAATCTGGAATTCGGTCATATCCTGGGAGAAAAGTTTTAATTGGCTTCATTTATTTGAAATAATTATTATTCAATTTTATTGTGTTAATACTCGGAAATTATACAATAAATTAATAAATTATAAAATGTCGACAAAGTGATTTTTTTTTAGTTTTTAAATTATAATTTTGATTCCAAATCAATTTAAAAAATTTATTTAATATCGTTGTAAATAAAAATTTAATGAAAATCTTTGATTACTATTTAAATAATAATTGAGAAATTTAATATCATGATAACAATGAAATTTTATAAGTTTACCTATAAAGTCCTGATAACTTTCACTTTTTAAATTTCTTATCACATCTTTAATTGCAACCAATTTTTTTATCAGTGAAGATAAAAGGGACACGTATTAAAAATTAAACTAACATTTTTAACATCTTCTTTAACAGAACTAGACTTTTGTTATACATTTCTATTGCGTTAAATAATTTGGATCATGTATGTATCTATAATATGATCATTCGAGAAATCGTCTTCACTTTCCAATAAATCAGGCAATATTTATTCTTCGGTCAATTTTGCCATCTTTTATAATTAAAATAACGTCAAAGTAAAAAAGTACAAGTGCAACAAATTTGAAATATACAAAATGCTGGGTGAAAAACGTAGTTTCAGTAGTAGGATAAATTTGTCAAATTACTAAACTATACATAATTATATTTTTACAAAAAAAACTAATGTTCTTAAACTTAATTACATACTCCAAAATTAATTCCACTAATAAATTATGCTATGTGTAACCAGTAACCGTCAAAAACAAAACCATTCAGTTTGCTAAGTATATAAGTAAAATACACGCTTTTTATATAAGTAAAATACACGCTAATTTTCACAATTTTAGTTTGCGCTTAATTTTATAATGAATTTGAGATATAAATATTTTATTACATTCAAAGGACTAATTATAAATTTTTTATCGTTAATTTTATGTAGTAAGTTGACTTATTATAATAATTTACTTTTTTTTATTGAATTTTCGCCCTTCCCGACCTGATAAACCCCTAGAAACAATGTTTCACCCAAATCTATATTGAAATCCATCACTAAACTTCATAGTTGTTCCATAAATAGCTACTCGAATAATTATCATAATCTAATACGATTTTATGTATCATACATAAAGTACGCAATATATTAGAAGAGCAGGAGCTTTCTATTTAGCATGCTAAGAAAAAAAAAATAATTTCAATTAACGATATAGTTCTAATAACATCCGGTTGTTGTCAAGGATAAAATTATTTTTAATTTTTTGAAATTACATAAAATGATTTGTTGGAAAACAAATGCAACATTCTTGGAATGTCCGAAATGCAACATTTGTTTATAATATATTTAAGTATATTATTATTAGCATTTCAAATATTCGCTTGGCCTCAGAGCTAACCCTGCTTGGTTAGACAGATCGCCACTTGTTGTTAATATTCATCATATTCGCGTTAGTTTTTATTTCTTCATGTAATCCACTTAATATATGATCAATTAAAATGGACAAAAGGATTATTTCGTTACTAGACAACCTGTAATATTACAATTTGTTAACTATCCAAACGTGTCGAAAGGGTCAGTAATGGCAGTCATTTGCAAATTTTTGAAGTAATAAAAAAATATTTAGTTTTAGTTTTTATTCTTCAAGAATAATTAAAGCTTCAATTAAATTTTTATAATAATATATTTAATATGTAAACATTTTCCAATTTACTCTCCTAAAATCATTTTCAATCATTTTCTAATTTTCTATAAATAATCTCATTATTAAATAAACTAAATCTTATTTTATTATTACTCTTTCATAAAATAAAATTGAACTCAACCGTATTATTAAAGTCCTCGTAAAGGTCCTTAAAACCAATTTAATAAACAATATTAAAATGAGACAAGAAAACATCAAAATCTTTTTTTTATTACATTTACAAGGAAAGAAAATACTTTTTATTAAAATCTAAAATATCCTGTTCAAGTGCACATGTATATGTTAATCTACAAATACTCATATATATAAAAAAAAAAATTTAATCAAAATAATCATCGATGCGGTAAAACCAATATTAAAAATTTTGAGTAGAAGTTTTTTTTTATTCCTTTTTTTTCTCATTACTGTGGAGTTTAACCTAAATAAGTGAAAAAAAATCAAATGAAAATGTTAATTCAAAAAGTTTTGTTGAAATATTTAATAAAAAATTTTTTGGCAACATTTTAAATAATAATTTTAAGGATAATTTATTACAAACGTTTTTTTTTTTTCATGAAAATCTGTGTATGAAATATAATGAAATGAAATTTAATTTATAAAAATTATTAAATGAAGAAGAATAGAAAAACTGGGCTCCGATCATGTAAGTAAAAGGACAAAGAGAAATCAATAAAGACGAATAACATGTGGCTAATAACCCTAACAATTCTGTACATAGAGGGGTAAATAACCAGGAAACTTGATTTATATTCGTCGAAGATGTCAGGAAATTAATATCATATCAAAAAATGTTTTAAAATTGTAAAAAACCAGAACGAAAGAGAATATTGGTTAAGGATACTAGGTAAATAGGTTCCATACATGAAAGAAGTGGTTAAGACTGGAATCATGGCAATCAATAAATTCGTGAGGGAAACGTGATGTACAATGTAATATGAAAATCTGTTTTTGTAGCTTCAATTAAATTCACATGCCAAATAGTGTCGAGCTCGAGGATTACATGTAACTGCCAAGTGGTACGAATAGTTTTGAATAATTATTGAAATTTTCGAATTTAAAAAGTGTTCGGTCGGTATATAAATTGTTGGTTAAGGTCACATTGTAGAGAATATAGATATGACTCTGCGTAAATAAAAAAAACTATGATTTTCAATTAAAGAAAATCAATTTTCTGCGAAATATAATCAATTAATAACTAAGTTTTGTCAAAAACTTATTATATAATAACCGAAAACCGTTTCAACTAAAATAATTGGTTCAGTTAGGCAAATAATAATCGTTATCCTATGCAAAAATTCTCGAAAAAAAATATTCTATATTTTATCAACAAAAAAAAAATATTTTCATATTCATTTCATTCTAATTTTCTTCAATTCATTTTTATAATGATTTGCCTAAGGGAATTCATTAGATGACCCTAAATCCCTTACGTACTTTCATTTTTTTTATCATCATTCTTTATATAGTCAAGGACTCTTGTCCTAATGGCATGACATTGCAAAAGTAACAAAATTTTAACTTATTTGACTTGGTCTCTCATTCAATTCTATATAATATTAAAAAAAAAAAATATTTTTGTCAATATATCATTTTATTAAATATTAACTTCAAGAAAATTCTCTGGGGAGCAACTACTTAAATTGGTGTCTTGACATTTTTGGTATCGTTTTCAGAATAATTTTTTTTTCCATCAGAAAATAGAAAATATTATGGATAAACAAAAATTTGTTAACAAAAATTATAGAATAAGAATGAAAATATCATAAATAATATGCTAACAAAGCAAAAATTCATATTTAATAGGAAACCTTTTATTTATAAAAAAAATGTTATCCTTATTTTTACTAAAAAATTATAAAAATATTTCCTTAATATATAAAAATTCTGATTAAAAACTATAATCACGAACCTATCAGGTCATCCACTATGGCCTATATAATAATATTTGACAAATTTCGCATGAAAAATTGCCAATTTTATTATGATAAACTTATTTGACCTTCATACTTTTTAATATATACAATTCTAAAATAAAAAATCGAATACTTTTCATCGATAAATACACTCAACAAATTGAATCTCATTTATAAATTCGTTAGAAAAGAAATGGTTGTCCGTTGCCAAAGCAAAAAAAGAAAAAAAAAATTCCAAAATGCCAATAGATCATTGACATATTATTTTCTTCATTGACTAAAAGACATCCTTTTAACATCAATTACTCAGACTGTGATAGCTTCGGTGAAAATATGCTCTATTCATTCAGTATTTTTCTATTTGCTGTATATCCATTTTTTTTTTTAAAATGTCTACAAAGAAAACTTTAATAATTTACTTTAAAAAAAAAGGGAAAAACTTTCAGGAAATATTAGCTAGTCAAAGATTCGTAGTGATAAGGTACAGTATAGTATTTTTATATATAATATTGTATAAAATGAGCTATTATACGAAAATTTGACTTAAGTTTGGCCCATTAAAAAATTTTATCAAAAATAGGTAAGAACACTAGCAAAAATTAATAAGATAATTTGAAATTTTAGTGTCTTGCTTTTGACGACAGTTAAATGAACAGAAAACAGAAGTTTATGAAATATTAAAGCATCAATATCTGATAGTTCATTTATAAATGCCACACTTTAGTCCAAAATATTAATCTATATTCAAAAAATTTAATTAAATCTGTAGCACATAATTCAAATAATGAACTTACCGCCAACATTAACAAATTTTACGATATTTTGCTTACATTTCGGTACAAAGATCCCACCTAAAATTTCAAGACTATATAAAATTTCTACTATCGGTTTTTTCTGTATTTATTCAGTTAAAATAGTTATAAAAGTCTGATTGAAACAAATGTCAATTCATTTTTCATAATATTTTTTTTTATTATTATTTTTCATATTCGTTTTTAGTGTTGCTTTTAGCTGTGTTTATATTCCACTGCTGTTAATCTCCATTTGGAAGTTGGAAAATATAATATTTTTTTTTTTTCAATTTTTTTTTTTAAAAAAAAAAAGGACGAATTCCCTCTCTGTTTACTAAAAGCGACGGCGCCAAATTATTGTACATAAAATGAAAAACAGTGCTTTAAGTAAAGTGGTTAGCACATTATGGTAATAAATGGCATAGTATTAGAAGAAGATGTTACTATTCTACTGTCTGTTATTAATGATCAGGATATTTATTATATTTTCCACACTTAAAATTAAAAGAAAAATTTTTTTTTTTATACCAAAGAAAAATTATAGCAGTGAGACTGAAAAAAAGAAAATTTATATATTTGGAAAACAGATTTTTATACGGAAAATATCAAACAAAAAAAAAAAACTTATAATTTAATTTTGAAGTATAATGAAAATTTATAATAGTTGAGTACATTTACTCCAAGAGAATTTTAATAATATTGATTAACTTCTCGATAATTATAATAAATAAGATAATCTTTTTATAGATACACGAATATTTACTTAACAGAATTATGTATCCTTAATTAACTTATTTTCATCTATTCCAATAATTATATATTTTAAGTATAATAATTATTTTTATGTAAATATTCAGTTTTTATATTTAAAACGTAATATTTATCATGCCAGAAACTAAGAAGGGGGCTAACTACAAGTTTAAGGACTTTATGATTAATGATCTTTGTGTATTGACAAATTTCTGTAAAATCATATTTATAAAATTCTGAAAAAAAATGTCAATAAATTATTTAAAAATAAAATTTGGATATATAGTTTAATATTTCAAGATTAATGAGAAAAATGTGATGGTTAATTAATAATATTTTTGATTTTGTGCTTTTATGGATTGCATAAAAGTTTTATAAAATCTTTACGTAGGAGAGTGTTTTTAAGAAAGATAATATATGAAATTTTACAAAGTTTAAGATTTTAAGAAGTTCGAATAATTTAGAAAGTTTTTTTTTGTAAATTTCAATCAACAAATTTGAAATTGATGGAAATTGTCTAAATTAATATAAAATATTTGGAAAAATAAATTTGTATAATTATCATATAAATTTCGAAAAATTCTCAAAGCTTTAAACATTTACATTTACATCATTCAGTAGTATTTAGCTCTTTAATAGCTTGTTTATTTGCTGAGCGATAAAATTCTGTACAATTACAATATTTTTTTGTAGCATTGTTTTGTTTCAATTTTTCATCGGTTCTATTTTCTAAGTATATACTCGCAATTATTTATTTGAATAATTATCGAGAACTAAATCAATATTTTTGTATAAATCTCTTGGAGTCGATGTACTCAACTATGAGGAAATTTATCACAATAAAACTTTTAAAATACTTTCAAAACTTCATTTAAAAAAATTTGTTTTCCAACTATAAATTTTCCTTTACAGTTTTTCTTTTTGTTAACATTTCTTTCTTATATATATGACAATTTAAACAAAGATTATCCATTTTTATGATTTAATACAAAATATTTTAAAGTAGATTCGATAGATCAATTTTATGTTCTACAAAAATAAAAGCTGGACATTGCTTTATATTATTTAAAGATATTGCTAAAGTTTGATGATATTCAAAATATTGTCTTAGTCCATATCGAATTTTGCCTTGTAGCTTGTGTGAGGAATAAATTATTTTGGTTATGCACTGTAGCATTCATACAAAAAACTGATTTTACTCCAAGTGGACTGCTATGTCTTGTACTAGAGAATATTGTGAAGTAGCCAATTAGTTTAGTAAATTACCTTCGACAGAAAATGCTGTTGACAGACACCTGAATTTTTAGACTTAAACAAGGACTAAATGATTAAATGCAAATCACGTTTCACAGAGTTTTTTACTGAATTTCCTTCTGTATGCTTAAAAATACCAACTATTTGACAATCTCAAGTTTTTTCCAATTTAAATGTTTCATTTATTAATTAGTTGAAAAACAATTAAGCGTTTTGCGTTGGAACAATATTTACTATCTTCACTTTATTATAATAGTTTTTAAAAATGTCTTCTGCTTGTACTAAACAATAGCTAATTAATCCGTATATCAATATGTATTGAGCTTAATCCAATGCAAATAATTAAAAAATTTCTTACCCTATCAAGAACATTTATTGTAATCGATCTTAAAGAAATGGATATCCTGTTACTAATCATATCTGTCCTTTTGCTTCTTCCCATTTAATCGATATAAATAATTGGTTAACTCATAAGCTCTTATTTCTGGTTCGAATTATTTGTGGATTACTAATCAATTAATCTGAGAAAGATTTTAACATTAAACTGATAAATTTTGATAATTTTTGACAAAATTATTGTCAATTTCAAAACCTATATCTAAAAATTACCTACTTATATTTATTTCAAAACATAAATTTTATGTTAACTCATCATAAATTCTTTTAAGTGATTTTCTTAGATTATTTTCAGAATATTTTTATTTTTAAACGTTAACGTAGCTTATTTTTTTTTTATTATCCTCTTAATTGAATTTATATTTTCATTTTAAGTATGTAATTTTAATTTTTTCTGTTTTATTCTAAAATTTAACAATTTTCACATATTTCTTATGGTTAAAATAATGAAATTTTATTATGTATTTAACCTTCACACATTGAAAAACAAAAAAAAAAAACCGAACAAAAAAATGTGTTCTTTTACACACATAAATAAGAATTAAAAGTAATTCTAAAAAGTTATTTATTATACAAACAACAAAAGTTTATTACATAAATGTGTGTTAAAGGTTCAGAAAATAATTGCTTACAATATTAATGTGCGTATAAGGATATATTAAATATAATACAGCCATTTTCATTTCGAAAACTAAAATTTATGAAAATCTTTATTTAACATACTCAAATATATTATATACATAATATATGTATATTGTAAATAATGTGTGTATACATTTTTTGAAACATTTTCTATATACAAAAACCACATTATTTCCGTATCCAGAAAACGTTAAAATGATTTCAAGATTGAGTTAATTTATTTCAATTTTTTATATGTATTTGTTATCCGTTGTTTTGATAATGGTATATTTTTTATGGTGGTTAGTAATTTGAATTTTATTTAGTCAAATTTAATTGACTAAGTAATTTTTATGACTTTATTATTTTAATTAAATTTTAAAACTAATTTAAATTTTATTACAAATTTCAAACAAATAAGGTCAAAATTTTTTGAAATATTCTTTAGGAATATGATTTTCTTTAACATTTACGGATTCATTTGTAAAAAAGTTATATAGAATTTGCTGTTTGATTCGACAGGTAAATGTGATTATACCTTAAATATCCCTCATTTTCATCTTAATAATTTTATTCTAATTTAACATTATACTTTCAACAATTTATAAAAAAAAAATAATATTGCTATTTGGAAGAAAAGTACTGAAAAAATTAAGTTTTAAAGTAAATTTTTCCACAAAAAAAATAAGTTTTTGTTACAAAGCAAATAAATACTGAGCGGCTTAAACACTTTTTCATTTAATTTCAGTTTCATTATTCATTTTGTCTATATGTACATGAAACTTTTTCCGAAAATAAAATATATTACAAAACCATAAAAAAAAATTTAAATAGAAAATTTTAAGAATAAAATTATAAAAGTTTTCCATTTTACGAAATTTACTATAATACGAAAAAGAAAATGCATTTTAGTACTATATGTAAAAACTAAAAAAAAATATTGAATTTATCATTTTGAGTGCAATTTTCTACAATAAAGAATATCCTTTTTTAAAAGTGTTACGTGTCCTTGATTCAAAGAAGAGAAAATTTATACAATTCTAGTATATAATATGGAAAATTAAATTATATTTTTAAAAACTTCTTTAAGTAAACCATAAAGTAATGATATTGTAGAGAAAGGTGATAAAAATATAAAGTTTTAACGAATTTTTGTTTTATATATTTTAGTGAAAAGTACATTTTAGTGTATTACGAAAATTTTAAAGGAAATTTCAATTGATAATAAAGTTTTTTAATTTTTGTTTTTCTACCTAAACTTTTATATTTTTGGAAATATTTTTTATACTTACTTGCGTATCTCCGAAAGAGCACTTAAAAGTAGAAAATTAAAATAATTTAATGACACAAAATATTCAGCTATTAAATTATACTTTTAATAATGATATATAAATTATGTATAGAAATTTATTTAATAAAAATTTCAACATCGAAAAATTACATTGGTGAAATTATAGAATCAATATTAAATTACCACTAATTTCATAGTAAATGTTAAATTTGAACTTGTTAAGTAAAGTAGTAGAACTTGTACGTAACATATTTTTCCGAATAAAAACTTCAAAACGCAATCAAAAGCTAAAATTGTCAAGTTGATCGTCCCAGATTTTGGCTATCGAATCCTTAAGCCTTCATAAGTTATTTATTTTCAAAATATCTTACATTTTAAAAGTATTTACAAGAAATACAAATTAATCTCTAAATTTTATCCTCATTTTCTTAATCTTAAATCGATTCTAATTTGTTATGAATTGTACTATAATTGAATATTTTTGTAATAATTTAACAAAATTACTTTTATTATAACGAAAAACCCTTCTAAATCCTGATATACATTTACATTATTCTGAAAACTTTCATTTACATGTTTGTACCTATTTGAAAAGATAGTGCGAGATCTGGCAACCCTTTTTTAACTAGGAATCTACTTTCGCAAGCTTTAAATTATCAGTTAAACTATTGAGATTAACTAATTGTACCAGTGTATCAATTTAGGTAACAAACTATAAGTGGATGAATTACCCAAATTATGAAATAACAAAATCTAACTGCAACGATTTTAAAGAAGCGGCTGTTGACGGCTTAATGATGTTCCAAATCATCAACCAGGAGTTTCCTCGGAACACGGAACAGGGTAATATTATTATAATTATAACTAAAAAAAAACAATTTATAGTCCTTTAACGCATTTTTACTGGCTCTTAAATCAAAATTACAAAATACTTAAAATTATAATATAAATTTTTATGTATCCGTATAATTAAATCCTTGAAAGCAAAAATATATAAAGGAATCTTGAATCTTGATTTGGTATATTTCTATTCATTTAAACTAATTATATTAATTTGTCTTTTTTAATTAATTTTTATTAAATGAATCTTTACGAAAACTCAATTTAAATTTTTAAGATTAATAATTAAACTGAAATTTCATATTATTATTTATGTTATTGCACAATATATTTATACATATCTACAACATTCAAAGTTAATTATTTATAAGGATAATTCAATAATATATTTGATAAAATCTATATTATTAATTCATTTTCTTAACATAATCTTTTACTAAAATTGCTTTGCAATATTAAAAGTTGCACGACCCATAAAGATTATTGCATACACAATTCGAGGGTTCTTCTTAATTTATATTAAATATTTATGGAATCATTTTGTGTGAACAGTTCTTAATCTAGTTAAGATGATAAACTGTTTTCTATTAAATTGGCAGATGAAGTACAATATTCAATTTTATCTTTTATATACAACGTAATTTATTTCTGCTATAAATTCTTGTAACTGGAGTAATAAAATATATAAAATAATTTGAATAACATACAATCTTTAGTAGCTAATTATATACTACATAATTGATTCAATTCGTAACATTCTTTATGGTAAATATCATAATTAAATAGCAATTTATATTAATGTAAAGAATAATCGATTAAATTCTTATGTAATTTATATAAAACTATTCACGCAACATAAATCCTTCTTTAGATTTAATCAACAATATTATAAAAACTTTAGATCTATTTCGTCTGTCTAAATTATTACATAATAGATAAATAGTAGTAAAAAAGGATATGAAAAGGATATTTATTATATATATTTTTTTTTGTTATCTCTGAAATAGTACAACAAACACGGAAATTTTATTCTGTACAACTAACGAGAAAATATATAACGAAAATTTAATGTAGCATTAAAACTTACTTTAGTGACTAAATTAGCATAATATTTAGAAGAATACTTTAGAGGTGAAAAGTGGTGAAAGCATTATAAATTTAATACGGCTTAAGAGGGTTTAAGTATCATAGTGATAATTATTTTATTATTAAGGTATTAATGGTAAAATAGTTTCTGGGAATTGAAATATTATTTGGCAAGCTAACAAAAATTATAAAAAAAAAGTTAATTTATAATATTTTTAATTAACTTATCAGTAATAAAGAAAATTAAATAATATATGGGCCGGTGGCTTTATCGAAGTGCATTGTGAACAATTATTCACTTTAAATTCCTCACCACTCAAATTCATCATGGATAATTAAATATTTTTTTTTTAATTTTATAGTATTATTTATTTATTTTGTGATTTTTATGTTAACTAGAAGCAATTAAAGTTCGTGAATATTTTTACTTATACACGTTAATTTCAAATTGAAACAATTTTTTGTTCTATTTGTAATATAATTTATTTTCGTTATACAAAAGTTATACTAATTAAAAAGTTAAACATCGCAAACCATTATTTTTAATTGTATATAATACCGTCCATACTGACCCCATTTTTTAAATCTTCTGGTCAAAACAAAACAAGCTAGAGACTCGGCAAATTCTTCAAACATATTTTCCATATTGACTTTTCTTCGTCCTTATTAAAAGTCAATTTGTATCTACTATTTAATCCGCATGTTTGATCAACTTTTTAGATATAATTTATATTTTTGAAATTCAAATTTTATCTGATACCGTCATAAAATATTTATAGCCATTACAAAAATATTTAAAAAAAATTATTATCACTATAAATTTCAATTTTACTTTAATATACAATGTAAAATTTCAAATTGCAAATAAAATAATTAGGTAAATTAATGGTCCAATTTCAAGTGCTATTATAATATTTCCTTTTGATTTTATTCGTAAATTATCACCAATGTTATTCAACTTAAGATCGTCATTCAAGCATTAATGCTTTTTATGTGGTTGACCTAAATAATAATTTCTTTAAATATTGAATAATAATTATTAATTAATATTTAAAAACGAATTCTCATTCCAACGAATATCCTTTATAACTAAATTAATCAACTCCCATCCCCATAAAATTTTTGAATATCATAATAATAAAAATTAATCTTGTATGAAATTAGAATTTTTCTTATTAATTTGTAAGATTTTAATATACTAAATCATTCTATAAATTAGTCCGGTCATTGAGTACTTATTAAAAAGAGTCTTGTCTCGTTACAAGTAAATACTTTCAAATATTTCTCAAAACTCAGTCAATTATATAAAAAAAAAACTTAATTTACTGTCAAAATTAAATTTGATGATTAGAATTATTTTGTACTGTATATTTGTGGTTACAAAATTTTTCCAAAATCATTACATCTGATGCATAAGAATTTCGTCCTTCAAAATAAAATTTTTGTTGGAATGGGATAAATTGCTTTTCTACAACAACAACATAATTGCTGTTGTCTTGCAGCAAAATAAAGTGCACTTCAGGATAAATTTATAGACTCCTATAAGGAACAGAATAGACAATAAACTACCCTGCAGATTCCATTATGATCTAGTGCTGTTTTATCTTACTTTTTTTTTTTAACTGTCTAAGGACTCTTTCTAACGTTGAAGTAACAAATTTTACCATGGTACTTTAATGTTGTGATGATGGATAAAGTGCTTTCTTTTGTTTTTATTTAAAATATAATTTAATTTTTTTTATATTGTATATAATTTAGATAGAAAACTGTGTATTTTTTTTTTATTTAGTTAATTCATTTTATTTTCCTATTTTAAGAAAATAAAATGAATTGAAATATAAAAACTGTTTTTAAAATCACTTCAACAGTAACTAAAAGCAAGCTATTTTCCTAAAGAGGTAATGTATGTTTTGTAAAATAGAATTTTAAAATTTATTTTTAAATTAAAATTAGAAAGTCGTGAAGTTAATAAGCTGTTTTTAATAATGAATTTTATAAGCTGTTTTTTTTAATAATAATAAAAGACAATTTAAAAGGTGAAATATTTCAACAAACAACAAATTTGAAGAATAGAGCATTAAAGATTTCCCGATACCAAAGCGTTTAATTCGTTCTGAAACATTTAATCATGAAAAACTAAATTTCTTTAATAAATAATTGACAACAAAATATTTTTTTTTTTTCAGGGATGGGTAGATAAACTAGCAATTTTTTATATTTGATGCTATATTTTACCATATTCGGACTGTTCTTCTTTGGAAACACTAACAATGTTTTATTCATTTAAATACTTTCTACTACGTATAACCATTGAGTAATAATCTATATAAGAGAAGTTAATTTCATACACTTTTTTTTCATACCAATTTTTCTAAACAGAATTTTAAAATGATGCTTTTTTTGAATGTATTTGTAATTTTTTTAAATTTATATGTTTGTATTGTACATGTCTTTATGAACATGCATAAGCAATGACAATACAAAAAACTTGCTCTTTTCTCTATTTTATTAAATCAGAAATATACAAGAAAAACCAACAACTATTAGCAATTAGCAAAGCAACAACAAATATTACATCGTGGTTTCTCTATTATTTTGCTGAAACCTTTGAATGGTTTAAATTATATGATGCTTATTTTTATAAAAATTTCCATCTTTTTAATTTAAAACAAATTATTACTGATAGATGTGTTGAAAAATCAAAAAATTTCATGAAGGAATTCAAAGGAGACCATCAAGACCATATATTGAAACAATGTATACTTGTATTAATTAAATTTAGTTGTAAAAAAAAAATTTATAAAATGGAAAGTTCTACAATTAATAAAATAAAAAGAGTAAAAACTAATTTATACTGTAATAAAAAAAAACAATAAAAATGTACAAAAATTATTACTATTATAAAACCAAACTGAAGTTTAATATATATATATATACCGTATATATATATATATATATATATATATATATATATATATATATATATATATATATATATATATTTATATTCGTTTTTAATTCCAAATAAATTAATCAGAAGTATTACTTTCTTATTTTAAAGAAGTAGATTTATGTACATAAAATTCTATTACATACATTTTAAACGACTTTTAGCGCAACTCGACAGAATTAGCACATTGTATTAAAAGGAACTACAAAACCCCTAAATTAAGAATGTAAAGCAGAATACATAAAATTGAAATAAAATATTAGAAAATACATATTTTAAATTTACAAATTCTTTGCAATTCCCGCACACCACTACCCGCACAATCTGAAGACACAAAATAATAGAGAAACCACGATGTAATATTTTTGGTTGCTTTACTAATTGCTAATAGTTGTTGGTTTTTCTTGTATATTTCTGATTTAATAAAATAGAGAAAAGAGCAAGTTTTTTGTATTGTCAAATTGTCATTGCTTATGCATGTTCATAAAGACATGTACAATACAAACATATAAATTTAAAAAAATTACAAATACATTCAAAAAAAGCATCATTTTAAAATTCTGTTTAGAAAAATTGGTATGAAAAAAAAGTGTATGAAATTAACTTCTCTTATATAGATTATTACTCAATGGTATAACAGACTTAAGTCGGGAAATCTCATGTCACATAAATTTTAAGTTTTTTAATATATTTCTGCACATACTTACTAAGATTCGTGACACTTTCAGTTTTCAAATTTGTCTTGGTACCAACAACATTTTTCTTTAATCATTAACTTTAACTACAAATTAAATATCATACTTTTGAATACTGTATTAAATTTTACGATATAAAGAAATATTGCTAACTAGGGGGAGTAGATAACTTGTATTAATGTCCAACAATTAACAGTATCTAAATAGCGAACCACGAATTTTATAAGCATGAACCAATTATCAAAACTAATCTGTTTGCCAATTTTAATTACTTAGGGCATGTTGCAGTTAGATTTAACTGATGTACATTTAAAAAATATATCAGCAACATGTTTAAGGTCGGCTATTGGGGCCAGCAACATATGCTAGGTAAAATTAACCTGTATACTATATTTAATAAAAATCGTTTAAAAATCCTGTCGAATACAGAAAAATAATTTAGATTATTTAAGCATATACACACTGAAAGCTACGCATCCCATTTCCATTTTTAGGCAATTCAAATCTTTTTTAAGTCCAAGTCCAATACAACCATCTTAGTTATTCTAGAACTCGTAAGATTTAGAGTAAAAAAATTCTTATAATAACTTTCTTTAATCTTTAGTTCAACCTTTAATTCATACACACATTTAGAAGCAGTTTTTTATTCTTTATATTAATTTCTTAAGTTACTACATATATATTTTTAAAATTGTTATGACTTTTTAAGTAAAGAAATATAATTATTACGAATAGTATGAAATACTATGAAGTCTGGTGATGGGTTGGATGGTCAAAAAAAAAAGTTCGCTCAAATTTTTTTCTAGGCGTTTCCGAGGTCGGCGAGTCCGAAAATGCAAAAAAAAAAAGTGTCCGGGGGACGCGTACGCGTATACGTACGCTTTTTATGCGCGCAGCAACATCTCCTAGAACCGCTTGTCCGATTTTAATGAAATTTGGCACACAGGCTCTAACAGACTTCGCGCAGGTGCCGGTACAAGATGAGATCGATCCTTTCAGTGGGACCATGTTAGATTTTCCCATTTATGTGGGAACCTACGTGTTTTTGTTCTACGGAAAAATTTAAAAAAAAATTTCATGTCTCAGATTTGGATGAAATTTAAAACATGGGTTGGTATCATGATTGTCCACAAGCCTACCAAGATACAGGTCTGTAACTTCAGGGGTCCATGGTAAAATTTCCGATTAAAATTTCGTATACTCTAGAGCATATAGTAATTTTTATCTAATTAGCATAAATTTTGGTACATATGATAGTTTCCGTATGTACTTGGTGTCTGTAAAATTTAAAGTCGATACTTCAGTGGGTCCCTGTAAAAATCCGTAATTACTTTTCATAAGTTCAACTCTCTATATCTACAGTACCTTCAATTTCAATGATATTGAATACACAGTTTCATTTAGTTATCTATTTGATACTCCCCAAATTTGTAGTTGGTAGGTATTGTACGTTCATGGGAAACTAATATATGAGCAGCTTAGTTTCCGAAGAATATTTGCTTTATGTTCTACAGCTTGTAATTATTATCCGATTTCAATGAAATTTGGTACACGGGTTGAGTTCATGATTCTGCATAGGTTGACCAAATTACAGGTTAGTAGGATTAGGGGGTCCATGTTAAATTTCCGATTTTTTTTTTAATTTTTTTTTTTAATATGTTCTACAGCATAGAGAAATTGTTAACCGATTTCAAAGATATTTTATATATAGGCTAATTTTGTGATCTAGTTGGCTCTCCTGAAATTTGGAGACCTTCAGGGGGTTCCTAGAAAACAGTTTTAGATTCCGAATTTTATATAATTACGTGTTTTATAGCATGTAATTATTATCTGATTTTAATGAAATTTGGTACAAAGGTAGACCTTCTGATTATGCATGTGTTGGCCATGATAGAAGTTAATACCTTCAGGGGGGCTCTAGAGCATATGGTATTTATTATCTGAATTGAATGAAATTTGACACACATAGTAGCTTCCTTATGTACTTACTGTCTGCAAAGTTTAAAGTCGGTAATCCAGTGGGTCCATGTTAAAATGTTATATTTCACAAGTTCAATACTCTACATCATACAGTAATTGGCACCCAATTACAATTATATTTCACAAACAGGTTGAATTTGTGACCTACTTATTGCTCCAAAAATTTGTATCAGGCAGTTTTATTGTGTTCATGGGAAACTAATATATGAGCAACTTAGTTTCCAAAGAATATTTCATATGTTCTCACCATATGGTAATTATTATCAGTTTGCAATAAAATTTGGTACATAGGTTGGATTCATGATTACGCATGTATAGCCTAATGTAGACGTTAGTAGCTCTAGGGGGTCCATGCTAAAATTTCCGATTAATATTTCATATGTTCTAGAACATATGGTAAATATTATTCAATTTCAATGAAATTTTGTACACAGGTTGGATTCGTGATTACGCATGTGTAGACTAAGGTAGAAGTTAGTAGCCTGAGGGGGTCCATGCTAAAATTTCCGATTAATATTTCATATGTTCTAGAACATATGGTAAATATTATTCAATTTCAATGAAATTTTGTACACAGGTTGGATTCGTGATTACGCATGTGTAGACTAAGGTAGACGTTAGTAACTCCTGGGGGGTCCATGTTAAAATTTCCGATTAATATTTCATATGTTCTAGAACATATGGTAAATGTTATTCAATTTCAATGAAATTTTGTACACAGGTTGGATTCGTGATTACGCATGTGTAGACTAAGGTAGACGTTAGTAACTCTAGGGGGTCCATGTTAAAATTTCCGATTAATATTTCATATGTTCTAGAACATATGGTAAATATTATCCAATTTCAATGAAATTTTGTACACAGGTTGGATTCGTGATTACGCATATTTATACTAATTATAGTTATTTTAATGATATTATTTATTATTAAAGAAATAAAAATATAAAATTAAATCAATAAATAATAAAGATGAGCAATTTTGAAGAAAGCACTGTTTGTTACAAAGATAGTGTTAATTACAAAAAACTTTTGGACATAAATCGCTGTTAAACAACATACTATGAGTTATCTGCTCCCCCTAGTTAGCAGCTTTTTTTTAAGATATTTTTTTAATGATTTATGCTGGACAATTTTTCCAAGTAAATGCTAAACTTTATTTATGTTAATACTTTAAACAAGAACTTTTAATTAGTTTTCTAATTAACAGCAAGTTAATTTTTTAGATTCGTGATTTATTTTATTAAATATTATTTTTATTAAATTCTTTAATATTCTAGATTTATATGTACAAAGAAAATTTTAAATTCTTATAGTTAATAAACGTAAATGACCTTTTAATACTGTAAGATGTATTAGTTTTTCTCAGGTACCTGAACGATTTAAATTTGATTGTTTTTAAATAACTTTAACTATATTTTGTTAGACTACATAATGTTATTAATAAATACTATTTCAATAATGATTTACCCTATTTTGGTTTTTATTTTGCAGCTGAATTCGACAACAAAAATTGATGTTAATGCAGTTGCATGGGTAGATAATAGGTAAATATTGATACGTTATTAGAAGGAAGCAATAATGTATAAAGTTTTTAATCAAAATATTTCTATCATCCGTCATTAATGTAATGAGCAGATTGGTGTTTAAGATATTTTTACAACAATTCAGGCTTTTAGTTATTCAGTAAAAAAAAGGTCTTTCCGTTTAATTTTATGTAGCCTGCGGAATAATTTATCATCCCAAATAGTCCGGACGATATTTTAATGATAAAATTGCAATATTTATTTTATATTAATTTATTTTTATGTACATTTCTTTTTATTTAGCCTCTTATCATGATTAATTTTTTTATAATTCACGATTTTCAATAGAGTATATTTTAAGGGTGCAGAGTGAATACCTATAGTAATTTTAGCAATCATTTCCATATTTGCATTTCATATACATTTTATTTTAGGTAATAACAAAATGTATACTTTAAAAATTACAAAACAATTACAAAAGTGTCAAATTTACAAACTTGTCAATTGGATTTCCAATTCAATTTGGGGTGAATTTTGTTGTAATATTTGGGGTTAATTTTGTTGTAATTATGGTTAAATTTAATTTTAGCCACAAGTCTAATTAGGTTAAGTATCCTCATCATGTCAAACTTAGACCTTCTGAGTAAAATCTATCAAAATTGTTAACATAATTTACAAATTACAACTAATTATTACAAACAAATTATGGAATAAATACTTAAAAAAAATTATATGATTAATAAATTGTTACTTAGATTAATATAAATATATTACAAAATATTACAAATTAATGCATTATTTAATAAACTTAATAAATTTTCAAAAGTTTTATCTTTTAAAACTATATAATTCAAATAATTAAAATTTCTATTAACTAATTTAAAATTTAAATTGTACTACAGAAAGTGCAAATAAATTAAATTAAAATTACTTTTACCACAAATATTTCTTTTGTATACTTTTTGATTTTCAATTACCTATTAACTTTTTACAAACATAAACTAAATCTTATTGTAAGACCAATTTATTTGCTTCGAAATTTCATTTTATACGTTCACTAGTACCAGAGAAAAATCCAAAAAATAATCTTTTTCAAACCCTAAAACCTAAAAAGTAATTACATTAAATATTCTTACCTATATATATAGTGTTGTCTCAGCCCTCAAGGTAATTTCTAGATATTATATAAAGAAAATTGTATAGTTTTAATATAATACCATTTGATTACCAACCTACAAACCAAGAGTCCTTCTGGTTGCACTGTGAGTTTTTGATTCACTGAAACAAAACTTTTTTTTGCAACTTGTTGCGAAACAATTAATTTGTCGAAATAAGTTCTTTTTTAACAAAAAAAAATCTTCTCCAAATTAGATTTTCGCTTTGTTTGTAAATTGATTTTTAAAATTTATATTTTCAGGGAACTGAAAAAAAGGTTTAATTATTAAGAAACTTATAGTTCGGAATCCATCTAAAATTAGCATATCAAAATTGCAATATAATGTCAGATTTTACTACATTATCCCGTTTTCATAATAACTGACTTATTTTAAAAAATATCCTGATTGTCCCGATTTTATTCAATCGTATCGCTTTTATATAGTTAAATAATCTCTGGATATTTATTACATATAATGACAACGCTGCATAGCATTTAATACAACAGCCTCGCTTTTTTGTTCATTTAGTTTTTTATTGTCGTTGCAACTGTTTTAATTAATTTTTTCAAGTATAATTCTCTCTTTTTCTAAATAAAGTGTCCTTTAAATATAAATATCGAAAGAAAACGAAAATTTAATGCGTTTCAAACGGAACAAATAATTAAGAAAAAATATTTGTTTACTTTGAATTTGTCTAGTTTTATTATATAATTAAAACAAAAATTTATATAAATATTTTTTGTCCAGTGTCCCGATTTTGCTTAACACAAATATGGACATCCCAAGACCTATCATAGATTGAACAAGGGAAAAAATGGAACGGAATTTATTATACTCGAAAATTTACTTAATTAAACAACAGCAGTTTCACGAAAAAAGACAACATTTTTCATGAAATATTAATTGACACAATTCAAATAATTAATATTCTTGGACGAAATTTCATAATCTCTAAAAGATAGTGTAATAAATCTATTCAAAATTATGTACTAATAATAAAATGTATGACCTTTCTTTCTACCCCCTTAAATTAATAACAAAACGTTCCATTTTAAATTATCACTATATGAGCAATCACTTTAACATAACAACACACTTTTTGTGACAATACTAAATTATAATATTTGTGATTTTTTAAAAAGAATATTTATATTTTTGACAATAACGATTTCATCCCAATAACAAAATGACATTTAAACAAATGAAATGTTAATACTTCTGTACTTCAATTGTTAACAAACTTCTTTTAATAAAAAGTATTATACCTTTTTATAAAAAAAAAAAAAACAATGTATTACTTAGTAACTGATGTCCATTTTTTGTATAGGCTTTTGAAACTCGGTCAAATTACTTGAAAAAGGTCACTTTTTGAATATAAATTGATGGAAATGAAAAAAAAAAAAAAAAAAAACATTTTAAAGAAGGGATTTTCATTGAAAATATTAAATAAGGATAAAGGATTTTTCAAAAAGAAATTTGGATTTCAATAAAAGACTGTAATTTGACTATATTATCTGTAAATAATTATATGACATTAATGGAGGAACTATAAATAGATTTTAAATGCAAAAATTCTTACGAATAAATAAAAATCATTAAGGAAATGAATGAGGAAAACCTTAATAAAATCTTTTTAAAAAAAATACAAGAAACAGAAAAATAATAATTTTTCTAATTTTTCCAAAATTTTCTGCTTAAACAAATATTTTCTGATTTATATTATCAACTCGATTTATGACCGCTATTTATAATCAAAATCTCATCCTTTTTACTTTTACCCTCTCTAAAATATCTCATCCTTATACGTATATATATAAATATATTTTGAAATTAAATTATGTGTAAAATTTTCGAAAATATTTTTGATTGAATATTTTGCCAGTCAATTTAATTTCTTGTACTTCGACTTTTGTTTGGTTGAACATAATTTTTGATTGGTTTCTACCCTACATCAATAGGACAATATAGTCCAAGTGTCAAATGTGAAAATATAATCAAATTATTAATTTGGATAAATTTATTATTTATGATAATTTTGTGTAAATAAATATTAAATATTCTTTAAATTATATTAGCTTTATCAGTGTTATTAATTTTTATATTTATGAGTTTTTGGAAACGACTAAAGATTTTGTAGCCTTATTACTTTTATAAATATGATTTGTCAATATTGGTTTTAAATTTTGAGGCCTTAACTAAAATTTATATTAAAAAAAAACATAATTCAAATATCATTGGAATATGAATTTATTGATAAATTCGATTAATTATTAAATTTTGTAATTATATTTTTAGCCTAAAAACATTTATTTTGAAATTAACATATGAAAAGGATTTTATTTAAATTATATATTTCAAATTTAAACAATACTAAAAATTTATATTTTCCATTAGCTTTCAAATATATACAAAATAAAATTAATTATAGTGTAATTTTTCGTCTCCATATATTTTTAGTTATTGTTTATGTTTAATTATTTATAAATATTATTATTGTCAATCATGTGTAATTTTCTTTACCAATTGATATTCATAGAATATCATTGTTTATTCACCCAAATATAAATTTTATATTAAAGATGTGGGGGCTACGTAGATACGTTTTTATGCTATCAATATACACACAATATTCCTTTACTAAAATGTATCATAATAGGTCCAATACAAAAACTCGAAACTTCAAAATTTATAAAATATTGAAAATATAATTTCCATTTATATTATTATATATTTAACAAAAAGTTATTAGAAAATTAGAAAATAAACAATTTTACAATGAATTTTGGCCACAGTGTTTTGTTTTATCTGATAAATTAAAATAAACGCCGTATTTGTATTTATACATAATAATTTTTTGAAAATATGAATTTCAAATAATTTTAAATTATCAAAAAATGTCATAAAAGTTTTATTAAAATTATTAACAAAATCTTCACATGAATATATTAAAATTAGGATTCGTTAATTTATTTTTATTCGAAATTTTAATAAAAATCGATCAATTTTAATTCGTAAATTTAAACTCATATATCCTTATAACAAGTTCATTATTATTCATTCTAGTCTTCAATTTACTATGAATTGTATGTTCATAAGGACAAAACTATTATAAAAAGAGCGTTAAAAGGATACCACCAGCTGCAACACTGTTGCATTATTGATTATATGGATAGAAAATGTCCTTTATATTTGGTATATAGACAACACAGTAACTCAATGTGTCGTATAATATTATTTTACATAAAAAAAAAAAAAATTCAAACCATGATATAAACTCGATTTTATTAAATTTATATTTATTTCATTGACATCAAAATATCAACAACAAACGAGATACAAAAAAAAATATATTTGTGTACATATTTATTTCTATCTGTTTATTTTTCGAAAACCATTATATATAAATATATCATGCTATATATTCGAAGTGGAATTTTCTTTATTTTCTTTTTTTTTTTTCGTAAAATATTAAAATTTCAATTTTCCCTTTATAAATAATTCAATCGAATTTTTATTCTGGGTAAAATGAAAAAACATAAATATCGCAATGAATAAATATGAATTATTCTCATATGTTGGCATAAGTTTTGTTTTTATTCAATATATAAAAGATTTTTTTTTCCATATTTCTATATTTATTATATTTATTATTCCGAAATATTTTAACAACAATGAATAAATTTTCGGTGAAATTATGTTGTCTTTATTTTTTCATATTATTGACCACCACAATTTATAAAAAATATAAAAATGGTAATCAAATTTGTACAAAGTTCCACTTATAAAAGTAGAAAATAAATTTGAATAAAATATTTTTTATATAAAATTATAATTAATGCAGATTTGCGATTCAGATAAAGAAAAAATGTCGTAAGCCAAAAGGCTAAATTTACATAACTATATAGTAATAATTTTAAATTAGAATGATTTCAACTGACTGGGACAAAAATAGTAATTTCTATTTGCTCTATGTGCAAAAGTATTTGCAAATACATCTTCTCAGGAAATGAAACTGTGAGACAAATTTTATTCAAATCAGCATAATAAGCTTTAGAAGAACACATGAATATAAATCGTTAATTTTGTTAAGTTCGACCCCGTCGCAATATTCATTACTCATAGTTATTCTAACTACTCGTAAAATGGCACCTTTTCACTATTAATATATAATTAACTTTATGACGGAATTACTAAATTTATAAAGATATTAAATCTGAAATCAGTTGCCGCTGAATCTACATCAATAAAAATTTAAATTATATCGTACTTCTTAGCCGATTTTTATTTTTGGCATGCGATTAAAAAACTATTGTATTTTATTAAGTATCTACTTAATTGAATAATGTTGACTGCTCTTAAACTTTAATAGCAACATAATACATAATTTCTTGTTATGTAATACTCATCCTGAAATTCATAAAATAGTTTTATTTTTAATTTCTTTTAATTAGCTCATTTGGTTTTCAGTTGTTTCAATATAAATTTAATGATTTAACCTCTTCACTATTAACAATTTTGGATAATATTACGATTATTTTATTATGTATGGTCTGGTAATGGACAACCAACAAACTAATACACTCGGTCAAAAATGTTACAATGTATTTGAATGAATCGGTAAAACTAAATTATATTTTGATAAGATTTTATGTAATCTTAGAATCATCATTCCTTTTATCTCTATTAAATAAAATTATTATATAAATTAAAACCTTGGAAACATTTAAATTACAAAGTTTTTTTCATAATTACAAGTTTCCATAGTTACTTTTAATTTATTTAGATGTCTCTATATTTTAATTAATTCGAAAAAGTTAGAAATTTAATGTTTCCAAGGTAAATTTTTTTTTATATTTTTATATGTCAGTCTTCATTTTTAATTTATTTTTGTAGTTTAATACAAATAATTATTCCTTGGCGGAATCATATTCGATAAAACCATACTAAAGAAATTGAAGTTGAAGTAGAAAAAGTAATTAATCATCTCTAAAAATTATGTAATGTTTTTATTAACATGTTTTACCAATTAGTCCCGTCATTAACACTTTCAAATACTACAAAGTATTATGAAATTTGTTAGTAGATTCGTTTTTGATTTAAAATATTATATATATTCATTTTTTAAAGTTAATTACTAATTTACTATAATTGTGAAATTGATTGAAATGGAATTCTTGTAGAAAATTTAATTACTAAGTTTTCACAATTTAAGAACTTCCCAGAGTTTAATAAAAACCATTTTTATTAATATTAAAAACCCCTGAATCCATTAAAATTCACCATTAAAATTATAGCAAGTTTTATTTTACCCAGGTGATAAATGCCTCCTATAAACGTTCCACACCGTATGTGATACAGTTTTCAATATGTCAGCAAAACCACATAAGTATAGGAAAAAAATATTGGTTAACGTTTTTAATTGCAGTCTATATAGCCAAGAATTCGGAAAGTTTCGAACGCTGATATGCCTACAGAATCACATTTGCAAGATTAACGAGTATTTATTGCTGGCCCGATTATTTAATAATATAATAATTCACTGTTGCACATACGAGTTATGTGTTCACAGTAAAATTAACATCTTTTTATTTATATATGTTGAGTTAAACTTTTTTTAAGTATAAACTTTGTTATTACTAATTAGCTTATATTACTTTTAACTTCTAACTATTTAATCGATGTAAATATTTTGTAATTAGATAGGACGATATTTTATTATATAAAATTAAAACATAAATCGAAAATTATATTTTATCGAAATTTTCTTTTAAGTATAATTTATGTGAAAATTGTTTGAGTTAAATAAGAAATAAAATAATTAATTCCATCCAACAACGTTAACGGTTTTTAGTGAGAAACATTCGATTATTTTAAATACTATTCAGTTACATCTTTGAATTATGATATATACATTTTATATTCGACAGCAAAATATTGACAATATTTTAACTATTAATACAAATGAAAGATGTGTAACCCTACAGATATTTTCTACCAAACTCAATTATTTTCTGTAGAAGTATACAGAATAGCAGCTACATAAGTATTAATGATTGTAATAATATTTCCGTCAACAATTTTTTTTTAAATATTTGTTAGAAAACTCTATCAAAATTTCTGAAGTGTTTTTAATTTTTTTTATCAATATACCAACACAGAAATTTCATTTTTCTAATATACATACTCAGATATTATGTAATGAAGAACTTTTAGTTTCCATGTTAATTCATCTATGTTTACATGTAAAATGGAAAATTCTATACTCAATGCATAACTTTACAATTTCCATGAAAATGTAAATATATTTTGCTTAAGGGTTTAACATTTTTATAAAAAAATATAATCAAAAAGTTTAAAAAAAAAAAAATTATTATATAGTTATTTTAATTATAGTTATTAATAAAAAAATTTAAGTTAAAATCGATATCAAGTAAAATATCAAGTAATTCAATATTTTCTAGAAGATCTCGCTAATTTATCAACCAATAGATTTTTATATAGAACCATTTAATAGTTAGTAACTTCTAATTAATCTTGTAAAATATTAAACTTTTGCTATTAAACAGAAGTTAATTGAAATTTAAAATTATGTTAATTTAATAACTGAAAATTCATTACTGAGCAAAAAAGTTAAACACAATTTTTCCTTGTTTTCCGGGTTGAATTTTAAAACTTCATCAATTAATCATAAGAAAAATATGCAAAAAAATTCAAATTAGAAAAAAGTGTAATTTGTTAAAGAAATTATAAATTACCACAAACTTGTTTTTAATTAATTAAATTTAAAAAATGTTGGTATGTATTGCAAGGAAAAGTATAGTCAGAAAGTTAAACATTACGTGAATTACAAATTTATGTTATTCTCAAGATATTCAAAATGTCTGTTAACATATTTAAGATTGAAAAAACTTTAAATTATTATAAATACTTAGATGCTTAGACGTACTTAATATTATGTACACTTACGTCTTACTACTCTAAAACAAGTTTAATTATTCAGTAACATTTCTCGAAAACTAAGCAAATTTAACAAAATTAAATCAAAAATGTATTCCACATAATCATAAATATTCTGTACTCCCATACAAGACAACTATCTGCATAAATATTTTACCCCCACCTTCTGAAAACACTTCAAAACAGTAAATAAAAATGAATCTAAACACTAGACCCCTGCCACGTAAACCGATATGGGTTTAAATTTATCTCACAACAACCAAAAAAAAATATAAATATAAATAATTTTATGTTTTATATATAAAAAAAAAATCCTTTTTGGGTCCTATTTCTAACCTGCCACCCTTAAAATTGGATATGACAGTAATCCATGAGGAAAATTTAATGCTGTCCAATTAGGGATTGTCTTCTGTTGTCATAAATTAGAAAGGATTTAAAGTTGAAAAGGATTACTGCAATGGAAATGATAAAAATAATATTTTTTTTTATATATGTATCAACATTGAAAAACTACTAACGCTAATATTCATTTTCTATAATAAATTAACAATTTTACAAAGGATATTTTTTTAGGTGGTTCATTAAGTGTATATTTTTATGTGGATCAATTTTCCAGATTCTATTGATAATATATAAGTATAACTAGAGCTTTTGCAGAATTAAAACTCTGATGATATCTACTTTGTGTATTAGCCATTTATATATGCACATTTTTGTGTAGTAATTCCATACTTTGTTACACAAGTATTAAAGATTCTTTAATCAAGATTATAGATTAAACGACCAACTAATTTAAGTATAAAGTAGAATTTTCATTGTATAAGTCAAAAAGTTTACTAAAAGTTAACATTTAACATCAGCTTTTTTTAATACAATTCAAAAAAATTAAATTTATGTTTAATTGATATAATATTGAAAAAATAAAGTAGCAGGAAGAATTTATCATAAATTTCACTTCATTTTGATAAATATTTTTTAAATTATGGTAAAATTTAAATTTATAAAGAAAAACCTTAAAAATTAAAATTATTATTATGATAAGGAAATACAATTTATATTTAAGTATCTGGAAATTATTTAAATTTAAAATGCTCATAAAATTGTGTGTATTCAAGGTAGAATATTTTAGTAAGAGGATACTTTGGTTCTGCGTCCTGGCGCAGGAGTAACTACCGAAACGGTATCTGTATCAATTAATTATTGTTTCCGTATGTATGCAATGTATAGGGGCGCAAATAAGTTAAACCATAAATTTGAATAATAAATTAAAAAAATAGTGAGTAAACTATTAATATGTGAATGTTTGAATATAATTATCCTTATATCTTTGTTTACTCGAAATAAAACTAATCAAACAGTAACAAACAGTGTCGATATATAAATTTTATCGATACATAAAATTCGATTATAATAATTGATTATTATACGAATATTCTCCATAAAAATCAAGCCCTTAACTTAATATCTTTTATAACTATTGTAGTTGAACGTTATATAGCATAAGTGTTGATCTTTCAAAGTATTGGAAGGTTATAACAAATCGATTAGAAATATTAATTTTCTTCAATAAATTATTAAAGTGCTTGAAGTTTTATAACTAATTCAATTCACCAGAAACGAAAACATTTTAGAAAAGAATAAAATCAGCAATGACAAAATATTTTACAAAAAATTTGTCTATAATAAAACTATCTATTTTCAAACCAACACCATAAAAATATAATCCATAAAACTAAAACTTTCATAATTTCTGACATTATCTGCACAACACTCAAAAACGGTTATTTCTATCCTATTCTCCTATTTAACATAACAAAAATAATCCTAACGAAAAATATAAACTATAAAAGAAAATTGTGTTTTTTGTTATCAGTAAAAATGATCTACAAAGCAACGCAACTAAAAAACATAATAAAAATTGTTTTTTTTTTTTTTGTGACGCCGACGATTTTCCAAAAAAAAAAGTTATGAAAAACTGATTATGTATGTCTTTCATTCTGGGATAAAATGAACAAATATTTGTGCAACAAGCATAAATATTTTTATGTTAGATTTTTGTGTATTCCATTCTATAAAATGACAAATTTGAATAGCTTCTAAGGAAAAATAGCAAGACGAATAAATTTGGTTATCTTAAAGAAGCTTGTGAGGTATATAAATAATATTAGAAAACGTAACTATTTTTTGTTTAGCAACAAAAAATAGGTTGCGATTTAGTTGAAAAAGCACAGATTGCACCATAATTGTCATCTTTGTGTTGTTGTGCTGCAACTCTTATCTTGATTATATGCTAAACATTTTTATAATTTTGCTTTAGTGTTTTTAGGTAAAAAAAAATAATCTGTGATGGAAAAGTTCTAGTTTCTTTTGATATTTATAAGTGAAATTGGTATATACGAAAAACATTTATAAAATTAATATTTTATTAATTTACTTATATGTTTTTTAGGTACTAAACGATATGCGTTTTCAATAGTTTTTATTATTTATTATATGAAAAAGATAATGAATATTCAGTATAGAATATAGAATAGACATTTTGTAAAATACATTACATTTTTAATAAAATTTGGCATATTTGTGTTTATAACCATATTACCTTAAATGACTGAACCTGTGGACAAGCATACGAACTTTTTTTGGCACTTTACAGGACACTTTACTATTACAAGGATTTTTTTACAGATAGGCAAAGAAATATTTTTACAATAATTGAAATGTAAATTTGTTGAAATATCAAAATGACAACATAAACAAAATGGTTTGACGAAAGCTACTGACTCCAACTAGATCACAAAATCAACCAGTGTCAGAAATTTCATTCAAATCTGGTAACAATTACTGTATGATGCATTGAACTTATGTATAATACTCTTTACCTGCGTTAATCGGAAATTTTATCATGGATGGACCCACTAAAACTACTGACTTCTATTTGGGAAGGCTCATGCATAATCACAAACCCAACCAAATTTCATCCAAATCTGAGAGATATAAAAACTGTCATACTAAATTTCATCGAAATCAATGGAATGAAAAAAATTGAAGTAGAGCAAAAAAACAGGGCTTTCAACGTGAAAAATAAATTTCTACCTCCTGAAAGTACCGATCTGTTGCGTATCAAGAAGCCAGATATTGGTGCGCGCAGTATAATTTTGCGTACGCGTATTCACGGAAGTTTTTTTATTGAATTTTTGGATTTTGTGACTTCGAAAATGCCCACAAAAAAGAAATTTCAGCTAAATCCATTTTTTTAAGTTCAAGTCCAATACACCTCTTATATAGTATGTAAATATTTTGATAAAAACGATTTTTTATATTATTGACTTTCGGTTTGGTTGAATAACTATTTTATTACTTCCGTTGAAGAAAAACTAATTTTTTTCTACCTTTATTTCTTACAACCTTTCAAGATTATTTCACAAGATTTTCACAAAAAATACGATTCGTAGAATTAGGAAATGAAATATTATTTCCGAGTAATACGATGACGTAAATATAATTGTGATTTTTTTTTTCTGATGTGAATAAATCGTTAAAAATTGTAATAAAATCTTTGTATAACTTTATAAGAAAATTGGAAAAATAAAAATAATCTAATTCTTTAGAAATGATAATGTTATTTTACGGCAGGTATGATATTTGAAGATTTAGAATATTGGTTACATGCTTTGATTACTATTTCTTGACTGAATTGTACGAGGCAGGAGTTCAGGTTCCGCAACCGATCCGGAAATTTAGTTCAACGATGTTTTGATTCAATCAATCCCACGATAATTGTAACATGAAGGTATTTTGGGGGTATAAAATAAAGGGCCTCAGTGCATGAGTGCCTGAGTGCACGAGTTGTTCGTGATACATCCTATCTAACTAACGAACGACAGTTAATTCAAAACTAATATCGAAAATTAAAATTTATTGAACTCGACGTAGTGTCAGCTGCATACAGTTTTCAGTCGCATCAATATTGATTTCGCTCGTCCGTTGAGTATAAATAACCCAGCGGGAAATATTTTTTCTACCTAAACTAAACTTTTTCTTGGACACTTATGTTCAGCCCCTACAAAGTCTATAGTAAACCAGACATAAATTGTGTATTGACAGGAAATTCTCAATTTAGGTCAAGACAACAATTTATACAAGTCTGTAGATTTCTTTTGTCATATTGTTTTGCAAATGGTGAAAGTGATTAATGTAGTACATCTTCAAAGGAAAATTATTAATTAATTTATAAATTTGTATTATTCGTTTGTGATTTGTTGTGATTTTAGAAACAAAAATAAGTATATAAAACTTTTTCAAAAAAAAAACAACTAATTAATCTAAACAGGGAAAAGGAAACAATTTGTAAGGTGTTTTCCTGAATATATTTCAGTTTTAATATTTTAAATAGCATGGTGTTTCTATTCTACCATAAAAAAAAGAACGTTGGTGATATAGTAACAAAATTAATTGGGCACCAGTAACAAAACGTTACCAATAAAATTTCGGGTTACCAACACTTTAATTATCATTAAAAATATTTATTACAAAATATTTAAACCTATAAAATCCTGAATAACGACTTGTGTACTATATTGAGACCGAATGAACTATAATATGCTCATGCAACCCCTAATTTGAAAATAATTTAAATTTTATTTGAATATCATCATTTCTTCCTTTCTCGAATAAAAAATCATTATTGATTCTCTTCGACATATTAAAAAAAAATCGAATTACTGAAAAAAATGGTTCTTAAGGATATTATTACTTTCCTTATAAAGACAAATTAATATACTACGACGCACGTATACCAACAAATTAAATTAAAGGAGGTGTTACACTTATTTATTATTGACAGTTCTGATTGGTTTATTACCCTTCCCTATCCCAACACGCCTTCTTTAAAAAATCCTTAAAATAAAATTGAATTTCGTAATAAAATATATTTCGATATGATGAAGATTATAAAGATTATAATGATTTTTTTCAATTTCTCATGTGAATTTATACTTTTCGTTATGGAATAATATTATATAACATCTTTTACGGTAATTGCTTTTTTAACATGATCACGATTTTTTATATTTCCTGAACAAATAAAATGAATATTTTTGATAATATTTAATATAATGTGCAAATTAATATATTTAAATATAGATTTTAAAATAAAGTGCATTCAAATTTAAATGGAAAAGGTTATAATTTTATTAAAAACTTAATTATTTTATAAGTTACTAGCTAGTAATTTAGAAAGTTAAGTTTTATTAAAGTAGTTTTTTCTGAACAACTACTAAATTATCTGCAACCGTTTCTATGAAATATATTTAGGATTTATTATTTATTCTTTGGGGGTCAATTTTTATATCTCTATATTAATCTTTATCAAAGACTGATAAGTTTAAACCATTTGGAATTAATATATTTTGTGACTTAATGCAATATACAAATAAATTCTTCCATTTTCTTCAATATATTTACTATTACTTGGTTTCAATTTAAGTAGTAGGTACTGTATTCAGTGTTCTATTTACCATCCATATAATACGCTTTGACTTTTGACTTACTTATTATTAAATAAATCGCTGACACATTATTCAATATTAAATTTAGCAGATTCTTATATATTCAATATCCAATAATTTGTACAAGTTTAGTAGAATATAAATTTTTAACTAAACTAATAGCAGCGAATCCTGTTAAATTTACAACACCATCACAGTAGTGTATTTTTTACATAGAAATCTGGTGTGGTTCATCTAAAAATAGTAAATAAATTAAATTCAGAATAGTTCGTAAAGTAAATTTAGTCATTTGTAATAAAATAGCTAGGAAGTTAATTAATTAAACTGATTTTTTAACTAATTAGATTTAAATTTAACTATGGAAATAAATATTATTTTATCTGATGGTATCACTGTCCAATTGTAAGTAATTTGATCATATTTCTGATTACAGCGTAATACAAATTCTATTTTAAATTAAGCGTTTTAAAAGTTTATCGAATTACAATCAAATTAGGTTATCTGTACTACTGTGATCTTCATCTTAACATTCAGGTTAGTAGGATAAATAATGACAAAAAGTATCCAAAAAATATAAACCAATTGGGTTTTCATTACAATTTTCTTTTGCAATTGCCACATTTTACATAGTAAAACATAAAACTGAGGCGTTACGGATCAGGTAGATTGATTATGTTTTTCTTATTTGGCTCATAACAAAGACAGATAGCAAATCTAGTATAATTTTTTATAATTTGGCTAAAATATTATATTATATTGAAATTTCTTTATGAGGAGCTATATGGAATAAATGGAGTATTCAGTATTGTCATCGAATTGGTTGAAATAATTGAAGTTGATCAAATCATTTTTTCTTCTATATCTATTATATATTATATTTCTCGAAAATATATATTTTTTAATTAATATAAAATACATTTTTGGATGTCCTAGTCCTATGAAACTTTCGTTTCAATCAACTTCTAGCTGTAGTCTATCCCTAAACGTACCAGCTCTTTTCTACAGTCGTGTACAAAATGAATTAAAAACCTTTTTGATTTATTAAGTCTGCTAGTTCTTTCATCCTAATTTTGTATGTTCGACATATTCCCTTCCTACAAAATTTTGTTCTTTTTCATCCTTCACACCAAATATAAATTTATTTGATATATTTTTTTTTTTTTTTTTACAAAGAATGTTTATTGAAAAAGTAATTTTTCTTTTTATACTTATATTATTTTCATTGATTTTCTTTGTACATTATATATAATAAGAAAAAAGAAGAAGTAAAATTCATTGATTTTCCTTTTTGTGTAAACTAATATTCTTTAAGTGAAAATGTACATAAAATTTTTGCTGTCTCTTTGATGTTTAATAATATTACATTTTATTGAAAAAGTTAAATTATTATAAATTATATTAGTTTTTTATTTTGGCTTTATTTATCAAAAAGAAAATTTATTGATTTTATTTCAATATAATTTTCTTAAAATAAATAATATTCTTAATGAAATGTGAAAATTTATATTTCCACTTTCTCTTGGTAATTTCTTTAATACTTTTAATTTTATTTTTATTTTTTATACATCTTAAAATAATATTACTATGTATATAATTTAAATTCCTGGTCGGCTTTTTAAGGAATTTTTATTTTATTTTTTCCTCCTATCAATTCTAAATCTTCGTAAAATTCCTCTTCTGGTATTACTAACCCAATTAGATTACATATAGAAACGTGCTAAAAAGGAATGCAAATCATATCATAAAATTTAAAAGAGAAAATTATAGTCAAGGAAGACGACTTCGTCATTAAAAATCATCAAAAAAAAAAATGTAAAACTGGTAAATTATTGTGCGTGACTAAAATATATAAGAAAATATATTGTAAATAATAATAAAAAAAATTTTTTTATATGGAATCATTAAATGAAAATCTTAGAGGATGGCATCCCTATTTAAAAAAAATAAAAAAAATTGTAAAGATTTTTATATTGTGTGGAAGCAGAATAGTAAATGTTTCAATTTTCATTAAGGAAAATGTGAAATTTAGTCTCATTAGGATCTCAATTATATTAAGTTGTATACTTAAATGCCAGCAATTAAATTAAATTTTCATTTTATTAATGAAAATCCACATGAAAATAACATAAATTTATAAATAAAGAAAACATTGATCCACACTTGAAATATTTAAAGATTTGTGAGTCTAGTGAAAATTTTAACATTGTTACAATATTTTTGGTATTATAAGAAAATATTTATATATCAAATTAATACCAACAAAAAAAAAAGATCTATGAATAAAAATTTGCGATATCTTAAAATTAATTTTATCCATTTAAAATTTATTATTTCCAACAAATTAAAGTATTTTAATATTTTATTTAAATTTTGATCTATAAATCATTGATGAGATACTATGCACTTTCATTCGAATTTTAGATATTATATTATAGATGATCATTTTCAATGACCTCGATACCATCGATAGTTTAACTATTGTGAGCTGAAATTATCGATAAACAACATAAAATTAATTTAATCAGAAAATAAGTATTAAAAAAATCAAAATCTACAAATAAATTCTACAAAAAAAGTCGTAAGGGCCCAATCGTATGTGGGCGCAAACCTTTAGCGGTAGCTGTAGAAAAATGTCAGTCAAATTAAAAATTCGCCTCCTTTATTAAAATTTATCTAGCGCTGGCGGTTAATATACAACATTGTTCAATCTTGGTTGTAGCTTTTTTTTCCTTAGCGGTGACCGCTAGGATTATGTTTGCTTTCATTGATTTCCATATGTTGAACAATTTTCAAAATTTGCGATAAAGGTTTGCGCCCACATTACGATTGGGCCTTAATGTATATATAAAAAGTAATTGTAAATTAAATAAAAATTAATCAAACTTTTTATTTTTAATCATTATTCATTTCTTGTATTACATAAATGTATGTCGAACAAAACAACATAAAATAAAATCACGATTAAAATGACAATTGGAATTTGAAATCAAGACGAAATATTTAATAATTTTGTATTTAAATTCCTTATTATTAGAATAGAATTAAGAAAAATATTGATTGTTTCTAAAAATTAATAGTTTTCCAATATCTTATTTTCTTAGAATACATAAATTTAAAGGTTATTTATATTGCATATATCCCCGAAATTATCCAATTATTGATATTTTATGATTCCTTTTTCTTTTCAACAAAAAATTATCTAAAGATTATAAATAATATGAATAAAAATATTCAATATTCCAAGGATAACGCGGTCATAAAAGGTTAAAGTCAAAAGTAATTAAGAAACCTTAAAATATATCGGTTCAAATTTATTGTAATTATTTCGCCCATTGAAAATAAATTTAATTTCTTTGTGCAATCAGTCAGCCATAATGTCTAAAGATATTTTAATTTTAACCCAGCGTAGGTTAAAAGTTTTGATGGTTGACAACAAAAATTTCTCAATAAAATTAAAATAATGAAACGATTAACAAAAAAAAAAAAAGAAATTCTTAATGAATTCAGTCAATTGTGCGAATGTCCTTTTTCATTTTATTTCAAAATTGTAAATATAGTCATTAAAAGTTTTATAAAGGGTGGATAATCTTTCTTCTACTTTGATGATAATGATGAGGAAAATTGCGAAAAAATTTAAATAATGTTTAGTCTTTTATAAAGTATAGTTTTTTTTATCTTGAAATAAAACATATATTAAAGTTTTTTCAAAATTAAAAATTCAATTTAAAAACTTTAATTGAAAAATCAGAGACAATAAACATAATTATTATTACCATTTTCTTTACTGCAGATTATTTACAACATAGTTCGCAACTCTTAGAATAATAAGATTCTAACTAGCAATTTTTCTAAAATATAATTAGATATCAAATTGTAATTATATGGTTGTGCACCTTTGTTTGCCGGTATCCAATATACTCTATATCTGTCCTTTCTCTATTTATTTACTTCTAGATATTTACTTAAAACCTTGTAACTCATTATTTGTTTTGTAAATATAGAACCTTGCTGATCGTATTGAACGTTTTTATTATTATTACAATCATTAGGAGCAATAATTTGGTTCCATATGTTTACAAAATATACGATGTACCTTAAATATTTTCTGAATTAACATTTCTCAACAAAGTTTTGTTCGAAAACTGAATATCTCCGATACGTCTACAGTAAATGCTATGCTATTCACATTAAGATTAGATAGTAAACTTCCTGCTATATTATGTTCAAAATAAGTTGTCAACATGAACGCTTATCGGTATGATTTCAGAAGATGTACTCAATGATATCAGAAAGAATTAATGCTTTTCGCTTAATAATAAATTGCTTAAATGGAGGATTCGGTTCGTTCATCCTTATCCATACTGTATAATAATATAGTTTTTTTTCTAAAATACGAGTACGGATGTTAAATTCTGGACCCCGGAGTATTATTACATCAGCTATCCTGTAGCCGAAATATTAATGTCGCATTAAATACGTTTTAAGTTAACCCCAGAATAATCTACATATAATTAACATTTTTTGTCGCACTAATGGAATCTCCAACCCCGAACTTAACAGTAAGTTTATTTTAAACGAAATCCTTTTTTGCGTCTTATAACTTTTATACACTTCTGAAATTTTAATTGATTAATTTGTTATAATTACATTTAAATGTTTAATTTGTTTAGAAATTAATAAATTGTTAATTTAATTATTTGAAATATGACAGTAGGTAATGTCTTTTGATGACCTCTCATAAACAGACGTAAGGTATGCCAAGAATATTCTGGGCCAAAATTTTATATAATCTACTAAAGACATTTAGCTTTCAACTTACGTTGATTGGAATTTGTCTACATATTAACTAATATTAACAAGCGGACATACAAACAGACAAACTGAAATCTCTAAGCATTTCTTAGTAGTATAAAAGTGCCTAAAAAGCTACTTCGAATTTGGAAGAATTTCATAAATTGTTATAGTAAAAAAAAAAATATTAAAATTAATGCAAGTTGGCACTTTTGTTTGAAGTTTTCCTGAAAATATTCGCCCTCATCTAAGCTTTTATGACTTGTCTGTGGACATTGCACTTTACAGAAAATGTTTATTTACAATGTCGGAAAATATTTATTATCTTTTGTTAATCGCATTTTCATTTAGTTGCACAAAAAAGAAAAATGAACTCGAGAAAATCATAATAAATGTTGTTTTTTTTTTCAATTTTCCCTAATCCGTAGAATATTTCTTTTCACAAAAATACACTGCAATTTCACTACTAGGTGAGTTTTGAATATAAATCTATTTTTCTCATACTGAAATAAAAATTAATTTTAAAATTGCGAAAATTCTATGACACCCTGTCCGGTATGACTATGTTGGGAGGTGTTGTAAGACAGATGGTGATTTAGATAAAATATACGATAATGGATAAAAATAGAAAATTTATGAGTTTTAATGGTTTTTAAGTGCACATTTTTTTATGTAATTATCATGAAATTTTTACCATGTTGACTAATGTTTTCATAGCATTTTTTATTTTTGAAGGTAAATTTACTTTATTAATATGCATTATTTTTCATTTTGCTAAGTTTTCCTCTTTGCACATAATTTATGATTATTAATATTCATAACATTGGTGGAATTATCTTTTACATTTTTGAATTTAAAATCTAATGTACTGGATAGTAAAAATTTCGATGTCGAATAAACACTAAAATTTAGTTAATTAAAATTCAATTCAATTACATTGTTTTCTCTCTCGAAAATTTACATTAAGATTAATCCAATCGTAAATTATGTACTTGATACTAAAACATGGATATTTTTAAACTGTCAACTTCTAAACATAAATTATTTAAATTGATATTTTCCATACTTTTATAAATTAAATTAAATTAAATATTCTCTATTGTCGATGTTAATTAGTTTATGGTATATAAAAATAATAGTTAATAATTTAAAACAACTAAAAATAATGATAAAATAATTATCCATCAACTTATAAAAAAAATCTTCTTACCTAGGGGAAGCAGATAACTCGTACCTATGTGAAATATTGATTTATAATTATAAATACCTTAAAAAAAAAAATTATTTTGTGAAAAAATTCAGATATTTTAAAACACCAAGAATTAAATTTATATAATTCAGAATATAAAATAACTAAAAATAATGATAAAATAATTATCCATCAACTTATAAAAAAAATCTTCTTACCTAGGGGAAGCAGATAACTCGTACCTATGTGAAATATTGATTTATAATTATAAATACCTTAAAAAAAAAAATTTTTTTTGTGAAAAAATTCAGATATTTTAAAACACCAAGAATTAAATTTATATAATTCAGAATTTTGATACGGACTCAATGAGACTGGAACCCAGAATTTTACAGGCACAAACTGTTCATGTAAAATATCATGTGAGACAAATTAAATTCAAGTGAGATAATAATTCAAATGAGAAATAGAAAATATGAAATATTAATCGGAAATTTTTAGCATGATGTACCTATACCAAAACTACTGAGGCAAATTGTTGCTGATGTTGCATTTTCGGACTTCTTTACCTCTACAACGTCCAGGAAAAAAGGTTCAATGAAATCAAACTTTTTTAAGATCAATTCCAATGCCAACACTCATAGTTACTATTCGCAATACAAGTTTTATTAATTTTATTTTGTTGGCTTACTATGAACGTTTACTTTACATATGAAAAATTAATGACAGCAAAATATAATAAAATATTTAAAATAAAATTATAATGAAAATGATGAAAATTAATTTTCATAAAACAGCCTAAATGAATTGGCAACAAAACATAAGTGCATTAGAAATATTTATATTTCCCAATGGGCTAAGTATACAGGATGATGGTCAGTAAACTAGAAAATTTGTCTGGGTTATAGTTTAAAAGCTTTTCAAAATATTAAATTTTAAATAAATGCTCATCCTGTTATGTGCGGTGGAATATACATATAATAATTAAAATAAGTGTATCTAAAATTTTTAGTGATTTTTCAACATAATAATGATGGATGGCATCATAAATAATTAAATTGACCAAAATACAAACCAGTGCAGATATATTAGATAGATGAAAAATGGAAAAATAATATAATTAATAAAAATTTATAATAAAATTTAATTTTTTGTTCAAATTAATAATTTCAAAAATTGCATTATGATATGCTATTATATGCTCCAGATAAATTACCACGACTTTTTGTTAAATTATTTCATAAATGTTCTTATACCGTCCACATAAATGTTCGTGATATTTATGTGGACGGTAACGATAGTCTATCTCAACGCACTCAGTTCTGTGACCGTCCAAGAAAAAGTTAAATTATATGAAATTAAATGAAATCAGTTACACTGTACGACAGAACCGAGCCGACTTATTAGAATCAGACTTAAGAATATATTGGTTACCAAAGATTTGTACTTTCAATAAGTTAATATTTTTAAGTTAAGGAACGTTTTTTTTAGTTCATCTTTATATTAACTGAGTACTTGTGGGTAAATCGATTAAATCCTCTAAAACTAAAGATAAGTAAAGATAAGATTGTAGTAAAGTTATAGTAATTACTTACTCAAATAACAGAATCATAGATTACACTTCCCAATGTGTTTAATGAATTGTTAAAAATTAATTTAGTTATAAAATTATTATTACTTTTATAAAATTTATAAAAAAAAGCTTACAAATTAACTTTTCATATAAAACGCATGCCAAACTCGTCTTATTAAATTTACTAAGTATTGACTTTCTTTATAAAAATTTTATATGAAAAGCTCTTGCTTTAAGTAGCGCATTTACTATATATTACTAATCCTCTTCTGAATCTAATTAAATCACCTGTCATACATAATCGACTGACGGTAAGATACAAAGAAGAACTTGCCTTTCAAAATTCGACATCCGACATTTTCGACTGACACAAACTAAATACGTAAAAAGTTTTTACCAAACCAAACATTACTAAACTATACTAAGAGAAATGGTCTCCAACGTAAAAGCATTATCAGACATTTATATCTGATAAAAACTAATTAATTTTCTGACAAATTTTTAAAAAAATAATCAATTTAAGTTAATCCACAAGCTTCCTATGCCATTTATTAAATCGAAAAAAGCACTGTATTGGTTGTTTTACAGGTCATTAAAAGTATAATTTAGCAGGCCAATATAATTACAAAAATTTACTTACAAATTACAATAAACAATTTCCAAGTACAGCAAATTCCATCGACTCGTTTAATTATACTACAATTAAGTAAAAACAAATTAAACCAACGAATGGTTTAAGTTTTAAAGAAATATTTCGTAATCGAGCATCTAATCCTCATCAATTTCGCATACATCTTCACGTTACCAAGAAACTGTCTTGGAAATAAATTATCCTTAAGAAATAAATTATCCTTAAGCTTGATTTCGTGTACTTTTTAACATGCTTAGTTACAACTCGTTGATTTACTGCGTTTTTTACCCATTAGAAATATTAATTTTAGTCTAGTGATTTTCTTAATAATTTCCAACGAAAATCTTATTATTTTTCTTGTATTTATGTTTCTTATTTTTGTTTTGTTTTTTATTAAATTCAACTTTAATTTTATATTATTGATTTACCCAGCTGAACAAAGAAAAAATTTCATTTTTAAGGGTCAACAAATTGTTGATTTTTTTGTGAAAACAGAAGTCATTCACTTAGAATTCATTGATCCAAACCAAAAGAGAAAGAAAATTTGAAAAACTTAAATTTTAATATATTTTTGTTATGTTACCAACAATTTTTACTTCATAAATTTTACCCAAATTGCTATAAGTTTTTTGTATTTAACATTGGCATTTAAATTTTGGTTAAATATTTGTATATTAAATGGCTTTAATAAATTGTAATTTAAATTAAAATATTTAATTATTTGTTGCAAATTTTTGGTTTCAGAATTGAAATTTCATAAGAATATAAAGTATGTGAATAATTTTTGAATTGTATAATAGCAGCAATATAAATTTCTGATTATTGGTAGTAAAATAGCAAAATTTATAACATTTTTTAAACCTTAATAATTTTAATAAGAATGTTAAGCTGAACAAATGGAACTTCAGGTAATTTCAGTTTCAGATTGATCAGTTTCTCATCAGGACATTCACCTCGATTCTCGATACAATACTGAACGGTGAAGAGTTATCAAACCTTCTAATCCACAAGCTTTAAAAAGTATTATGTTAGTTATAATTACATAAGTCGCTTGTAAGATATACGTCAGTTATTATTAACTGTCGGTTTTACAGGTTCTGTTATTTGCTTACAAATTGGAATTATAATATTTTTTTTTTTTAATTTTATGATAAATTTTTGTCTTTTTTTCTGTTAATTAGCCTTAAAATTTAAATAAAAATAATCAAAAAAAATATATATACACTAACTCTATAGTTAGTAATAAAATTGTTCTTCTCAAATACAAAAATTTCTTTATCAATTCTGCCTTACACAAAAAAAACCTGCTAACTAAAGTTCATCCTTAATTTATAATTGGTAACCGGACGTGTGTTTACTAATGTTACATATTTTGCTTATAACAAATTTTATTTTGTGTTTCAAAATTTGAATAAATTATTCGAAACATGTACGTTTACTTTGAAACATTTCCGGAATTTAAATTGTATTTACGTTGAAAATGTAGTATGTACAGAGTTAGCTATACCTTATATTTCATCTTCTGAATTTAAGACACTTTTATAGAGAGATTACAAATTTTTATTTTACCTTTTTTATATTAATAGTGTTTCATTTAAATCTCTTGGGGTAGGAAAACTTATATGTCGGAAATTTCAGTTATATATTAAAAAATATAATAATTTAACCACAACGAAAATTAACATTACGATCAATATTTAAACCACAATTTTCAGATAATTTCATTCGTTAACTTTAATCTTAATTCGTTCAATGTAAAATATCTTTAATATATTTTAAATATAATTATTTTTAAATAATTTTAACATTCCGAAAAATATACTTTCTATTTTAATAATTTTATTACAAAAAAAAAATTATAGAAACTTTTCGATTATATAAAAATATTACCTAAATTGTCAAAAGTCAAATAAAAATTGAAGGTTTTCTTATAAAGAATAAAAAAATAAATTACCTTAAAAACTAACTAAAAAGAAAAAAGAATTTAAAATAATTTTGAAAATAACTTTGATAAAAAAAAATAAAAAGAAAATTGTTTTTATTATAAAAAATATAAAATAAATTAAAAATTTTTGTTTGTAAATATCAAATAAAATATAAATGAATTTTTAAAATAATATAAAAAAAAAAGTTGGAAAAATGAATTTAAACAAAAACATTCCTAAGAAAAAAAAAGCGAAACCAATTCCAATCTTACCACCAACAAATTTAATATATATAAAAGATAATCCATTTAATAAAGGCGAAAAATCTATAAATTTTTATAATGACGTGTACGGCAGAAAAGTAGAAACAATTTTAAATAAAGATTTACAAATTGGTAATGTACAGAGACGCCATATTCTTTTACCAACTTATAATAATACTAATAACCAGCAAGATCAATCATTTAAACTTAAAAAGAAATATGATTTTGGTGTTAAAGGAGGTCAACCGTATGGTCATTGTCGAACCGATGGTTTTTATTTAATAAAAGAAAAACAAATGAAACCATTACCAATAACAGACCAAAAATGTCCACGAAAATCAAAAAAAAAAAAATTAAAAAAAAAATTACAAAAAGATAATATCAATCAAAATATAACATCACGAATAAAATCAGGACAATATTTACCAATTGATTTTAGTAATAGATTTATAAGAGTAACAAAATCACCAGATAATTTATATAAATATACACCAGTTTCATTAACATTAAAAGAGGTTCGTGAACATAGAGAACGTGAAAAAATCAAATGTAAAATTGCAGCGGCTGAAAGAAAACGTGCTAGAATTGAAAAACGTAGAATGAAAAAAGAAGATAAAGAAAACGCGAACGCTGCTGCTCAATTAAAGAAAAAAAGTGCTTTTTGAAAAAACATTATAGTATATTTAAATACATTTTATGTGTAGTTATGTAGTACTACTAATATTTATAATAGAAATAAGCATATAGAGGAAGTTAAAACGTTAACATTTTATGGACTAAAGTGACATTGAAATATTGACATTGAAATCCTAATTATCATCTAATTATTTGAATTTTTTTTATATCATTGTAACTTGATTGATATAAAGAAATTTAAGTGGAGTAGATTACCATTGGAATTGCCGTGTGTTAGGCTTTAAGATTTGATTTGTAATGAAGTATACTTAATGAAGTATATGCTTTCCACAGAATACTTGTATACTTTGTATAGAATACTTGTTATATACTTCAAAATAATTTCTCTAATATTGCAAAAAAAAAAAAATTAATTATGAACATCAGAATAATTGAAAATATTTGAAATACACATAATTACAGCACTGCATTGAAACTGCGTACCACTGTGATTGTTCATACTATTAGTACTATGACCATGTGCAAATTGTTTGCTAATTATTTATATTTTAAATAAATTTTGTAAATCCCAGATTTGTTGCAAGCAAGTACTTTAATATTTATATAGTGTTGTAACAATACTGAGATATACAAAATATTATTTGAATTTTAAATATTTAGCATTCACTACTAAGCTGAATTGTATGTAATTACATGCTGCATACTCATATAATTAACCTGTAGATATTTATATACTTAATAAGACTAGATTTATTATTATGATATTTTTGTTACTGTATAAATTTTTGTCGTTAATCTAGATTTTATGAATCGAATTAAAAAAATTAATTGAATCAAAGTTTGCAATGTATTTTCTTTTTTAATTTTGTAAAACATTATAATAAAAAAGCCTAACATAAACTCTAACATTTACCTATAAGATTATCTCTAAGAAGCGACAGTATATGCATAATAATAAGGTGACTTTTTTTGTTGCAGATATGCTGTTCCGGACCCCAGATTTAATTACTTTAATTTTATTTACTTTATAATAAATAAACTAAATACAGAAAAATCATAAATTAATAATAATTTTAGAATCGATTCTCTGCGATTTTATTTGAAAATTCTATTTTACAACATTTTTCAGAAAAATTAAAAATAAATGCTACTTCCCCAAAATTCTATATCACCAGGTCCAGTTTTTTGACTTTGGAACTAATTTTTATACTTTTTATTTGCATATGGATTAAATCTAGTAATCTGGATTATAAATTATACTAAATTAGATTTACCAAATTAAAAGTGTCCTTACATGTTTGCCCTCCGCCCTTGTGTTACTGAGGTTTGATATCCAAAAACAGTTTTTCTTTTGCACTGGCAAGACAGAAAACTATTTTTATCCTGTAAAAGATAATTTATGTTTCTCAATTCAGTTGGATAACATTTTTCAATTGAATGGTTTATATGTGAAGAATAATATAAAAATCTGTAAGTATATTTTATTAAGTAATAAAATACATAAAATTAATAAACAAATTAATTAAATTATTTAATTACATATATAAAATAGTGAAGAATGTAATACGAAGTATTAGAAAACTTCGCATAAAAATTTTAATATTGTATGGTCAATAAATTACGTTATATTTCCCTTATGATAAATATTGCACTTTTCATAAGGACTATATTAGAATAAAGTTTTTTGTTATACAAATTCCATCGAAATCAAAAAACATATTTAACTTACCTGCTGAGAAAAATGAAAATTTAAGAAAAACGAAAAATTGATATCGAAAGAGAAAAATAATATACAAAAATATTAAAGATACCAGTACAAAAAGTTAATTCGAAATCTATCAGCTCAGAGATATAATTGATATCTGCGAGAAATAATTGTAGATTTTTGTATTATATTATAATATTTTATTTAAATATTTAATTTTTTATTACTTTCCTTTAAGTTACTTTTTGGTATACTACGTTACTTTTTGTTCCTATAGCCACGAAGACTTTATTTTAATTTATATTTCGTTTTAAAATATTTTTTTTTTTTAAGTTAAGTTTAATAAAATACGAAAATTTGACAGAATTGTGCCACTAAGTTAAGAATATAGCAATAAAAACTTGAAACTTTTCAAAAAAATATACCATTGGTTCATATTTCATTGAAGAACCTAACCGCCATGCGCCATATTATACTTTTATCTGAAAATATTTCATTACAGTATAACCGACATTATATTAAAAAGTAAAGTTCACCTTTTACGGAAATAACTTTGACCAAAATTACGAATTGTTGGTAATTAAATCCGTTTCTATTTAATCTACATGAAACTATAATTTCTGGCAGCAAGCCTGTAGGCCTGTAGGCCTCTAGTTTCACTATGAAGTTACATCACTGCAACATCTGGAATATGTGCCTTGGCTACATGGAATTAGAAATAAATTTAATTTAAAAACTTTTTACAATTTCATATAACAAAAGACAAATAATTTATCTATATGTAATGTATATAACCAAAATAATGACTAAAAACTTCAAGTCTCTTTTTATAATGAAGAAAATTTGAAATTCAACTCAGTAAAAATAAATAAATGAAAGTTAATCCTTTCACTTTAAAATAACAATTTTCCCATTTATATCGTTTAAAGTTGATTTGTTTCTAAAGAAAATTTATTCCGTTTAAAAGGGAAAAAAAATATTTCCCTAATTTATGGACAGTAATAAAAGCTGCTAAGTACTGATGATTAAAATTGAAATTAAACAAAATGTATTTTTTTTTGTTGCCTTTCTATGTAATGGCTATGATGATCAGTTAAGCTTGATAAATTTTCAACTAATTTAAAATGCTTAAAACAACTTAAAACAAGTTTGAAATAAAAAATTAAAATTTAATTTTAGTTATTTTGATAAATTTAAAAAAAAATATGAAATGATTTTCAATGCGTAGTTTTTTGTTAAAATATTTTAATTTAATTTTTGCGAAGGAAATTTGGAAAAATCAAAAGAATAAAGAATTTATTTGAAAATGTTGTTTTAAATATTTAATTAGTTCCTTGGTATTATCCGCCATGTGATCTAAATGGGAGGGTTGAAAATGTAATTTTATAAACACATGAAAAAAGTATCTCTAGTTGAAGTTCGTTCTTAACGTCATTATAATCATTCTACTTAATCAAAAAATTTAAATTAATATAATACTTATAGTTGGCGCTGTATGTACGATGAAAAATGAAAAAAATTGTGGCCATAATACATTTTTATGAAAAAGAAGTTTATATTTTTATTAATTTTAAATATCTATCAAACACTGACCGCATATGAGTAGGAATCTATAATAAGGTTGTGGTTTATCGAACTTTACCCCATGTTAGATCAAAATATAAATACCGAATAACCCATTTTTTTAACTCGTAATAGTGATTTGTTAAGCAGACCTTTATAATAAACAGTGATTTATAAGAAGCACTATTTGAAATACTGTTTTTTTATATATTTAGGTTTTTAAAAAACCCCACTGAAACTAGTAAAACCTAATTTTACAGGTATGCACTAGACCACAAAACTAACCAGTGTATTTTATTTAAATCGTATAATAATTAGTTTTCTCTCTAATACATAATAACTATCATACAATTATATGTTTAGAAGATATTTCGGTATACACACAGCCCATATCACTTTTTGCAGAATGGTCAGTATCTCCAAACTCCAACCTAGGAAACGTAAGAAAATTACATTTGAACGAAATCTAATTTTTATTTGTTCCGACTCCATTTGTTTGGGTCCATCTCCATTATTACATATTTTCATTGGTATGGGTTCATTATTTGTATACTGTACTGATATTGTTTTGATATGCTCAAGGGATGACATTAGTCATCAAATATAAATTTATAATATTAACCTGGAAAATAAAGAAAATACATATACGATTTTCAGAATACAAAAATACAAAAATCAGACCGTATGGAATCTTTATGTGGAATCAATAAATGTACTATAAATTGTTAAATTATTTTTTAGATACATTTTAACTTTTCAGTCCCTACCAAAGTAATGAAAAATGACCACAGGAAAAAAAATCTAAATAATTTTTCCTAAATTTTATATTTCTACTAAGTATTTTGTAAAAAAATTTATATTGTAAAAAATACTAAACATCTTTTTTAACTTTATATCTCGTATTTGAGGGTGGATTGGATACGATTTTTCCTATTCCTATCAATTAATCATTTAAGATAAAATATTAAGTTTATAGATTCCCAAAGGAATTAAATAAATTTTGACATTTTTACTTGTTTCATAATAAACGAATAATATAAATAATTTCATATACGTGACGAATTTATAGAGTTTTTTAGAAAAAAGAATAAGAGTTTATGAAATTTTTTATTATTAATAAAAATTAAAATAAAAAATTCTCATCTTGGTAGAAAGATTACTACATCTAGAAGATTGTTAAATAGTGAGTTACGCAGTTACACCATATAATATTGAAAAATTCTTAAAAACACGCTTTGAAATTTGCCAATAGATGATATCCCAGCAAAATGGTATAAAATGACAATATTATCATTTGTAAAAATATTGTTATTGGATGTTACAAGCTTAATAAAAAAAATTAGCATAGATGAAAACCGTTTATTAATTTGTGCATACGTTAAAATGTTTATTGGTCCGCTAATAATTTTTAGTCAGCATTGAAATGTTGTACGTATAGTAAATAATGGATATCATTATTATTATAATACTTTTGTTAATCATTTACAATATTTATAAGACTGAAATGCAATATGATCAAAAAGGTTTTTTTTTTTACTATAATTATGTACTTGACTATATTATTTACTACCTTAAATTGCATCCATACTGTAAATTTGCTCTAAGGACTAGAGGATAATATTGATAGTTAACCGATTTTAGTGATAGTTAACTGAATTTAGTTCACTATAGTTAGTTTTATATGGATCATGTTGCTGGCAACTTTAACATATATGTTGCAATATTTTTTGTGCCCTCATATTATCAACATGCTGGTAAGATTTTGGTATATATTAAAAGAAGGGAATTTTTAAGAAAGCAGTGTTTTATACAAACCACTCTTTGTTACAAATGACATAACGAGTTACAATTATAGCTATAAAATCATTATCAAATTATATCATATAAAAAAATCGATTTCAGCAGTTCAATTTAGAAATTTGTACATATTAGCCTATTTTTGGAATGGTTTTCCATCAAAATTTATAAATTTTTGTAAATTTTTTAAGATCCGATATGAATTAAGATCGATTACATATTAAAATATTACGCTTTTTATTAATTATGAAAAACTAATTTTTATCACTCACAACAATATTGAATAAGGAAATCTAGAAATAGTTCAAGTGATTTTATTCTCTATTGAAAACTTGAATTTAGTGAAAACTTCATAATATCCATTGCACGAAAGAATACAATTAAATTAGCAATTCGATATTAATAAAAGTTTCATTAACCTAAAACGCATATCGTATTTTTAAGATACTATTTCGTTAGTTTATCAAAATCTTATTTATTTAAAATTGATTTATATTTATATTGTGTATCGAAAATTCATTGATCTCATAAATATTTTTTGCAGCAGAAAATATTCCAATTATAAAATATTTGAAAATAGTTGAGAACTTATCGTTTATATCAATTCATCGGTTACAATTTCAGAAAAGTGCATAGATTAAGAGAACAATATTAATGATAAATAGATATCTTTGTCAGTGATAACTACCAATTCCTGTGCCTCCCAGTTATAACGGTGTATATGGCTTTTATTTACCACTAATATAGTTCCTTTAATCTAATTCTCTTTCGTTATTATAACATTACCTAAGAATTTTCTTAAAAACATTTTTTTTCACAGTTGTTATTATTATAAAATTCAAAGATGAAATTTAAAAATTTATGCAACATCAGTTCATCTACTCAAATGCTACTATACTTCGATTATAGATTTTTTTTTACTTATATGAACATATATTAAATCTCTCTGTGATTCATATTCCCGATTTTACTGTACATATTCTTTTCTTATATTCGATTTTCAAGGATTGATATGACGGAATATAAATTGAATTATTATAAAATAATCAGTTTTTCTTCCTTGAAAATTTCAACCAAAATATCAAGGATGAAACTTTTACACTGTTAGTTGTTCATGAGATTTGTTTCCAATTTTTTTTCTATATATATACGCGAAAAACATATGAACAGTCAGTCAATATTATGGAAATGTTCTCTATTCTATTTTTCCTTATTTATTTTTTTTGTGATTTATTTGTATATAATTTTACTATATATTTTCAATTTTCATAACGAAAAAAAAAAGAATCGCAGATATATTTTCCAAATACATATACAGTAATAATATTTTTCGGTATATCAAGAAATTCTTTTGAGATGCGCCATATTTTCATGATCACCGAATGATTTTTCACTTTTGTGTATGATTTTTTTATTACCATTTTTCGGCAGGATAATATAGAAAAATATCGATAATAATATTTTTCATTTTTACTTTATATATTTTACGAGTAGTTAAAATAACTATGAGTGTTGTGTTGGACGTGATATTAAAAAATAAATTGATTTAGCGAAAATGCAATAATTTTTTATTCGAATAAGCAAAAATTAAAAAATATCCTAGGTACTTTCAGTGAGTCTATGTTTAAATTTCCAATTTATGTTCAGAGCCGTATTTACATCACTAAAAATGTACGTAAACCATACGATTTGTAATTATAGTTTTTAGTAGGAACATGTAATTTGAATTAAATATGGTACGCAGGTTAAGTTCGTGAATCGTGATATTCGGGGTAAGTGAATATTAAAATTTCCGATTTATTATATCTATATTTTATTATGTACTGTGTGTAATTGTTATCTGATTTTAAACACATGGTAAATTTATGATCTCCAGTTGGTACTCCAACTTGAATCTGTGCCTTCAGTGGGTTCTTAAATATGCAGTTTTAGTTACCGAAATATATAGCATTATTATGTTTATATAACATGTAATATTATCCCATTTCAATTAAATTTAGTACCATATTATTATTGTTATCTAATTTGTGACTATATAATTTAGAATCGGCAGGTGCAGTGATCCGAATTTCGAATTATAAAAAATACATTATAAATGTGTTAAATAATGTAAAAAAATTTAACAAAGCACTGTTTTTTTTTACAAAGAAAAATCACTGTTGAACCTAACTACGTGTTATCTGCACCCCCTAGTTAATTTTTTTTTTTTTTTTTGACTGAATATAAAATTATTTTTGTATTTTTTATTGAAATGATAAAATTCTCTTCGATTTTGTATTTATGCAAAAACAGAAAATGATAATAATAATAAATGTGAATATTATTACGAATAAATTGTTTTGTGATTGATAATGCCATATTTATAATTCTATATTTATGGAATAAAAGAAAATTATTATTATAAACATGTGAATGGGAATTTGTAAAGATTCTGTGAAAATTTGTAAAAAAAAAATAATTAATATTTATACAGGAAAATATAAATTATGGAATCATTAAATTAAAAAATGGTATGGTATTAAAAGTTCAAATTTTGTTATCTATATTTTACTATAGCAGAGAAAATATCACAGAAACCAAAATAGAAGAAATTATATTACAAAATAAAACTTTAAGTTTCAATTTCAATTTCCAACGCACGCTGAAAACGTTTTCAACTATATTTAAGAATACTAAACTTAAGAATACTAAACTTTATAATTATTGCGGCTGCGTAACTTGCGCTGAGACTAACTCCCATACCGGGTGTAGCGCAAAACTCATAATTAATTAAACAAAAAGCATACGAGTAGTGTAAGTTTAAATGAATATAATATTTTCAGGAATATATACAAAATTATAGATCTCTATAATCTTTATATAGAACCTATGGACTTCGGTGTTTTGTCGTTAAAAGATGCTCGAACTAAGAAAATGCTTGTCAGCCATAATTTCGTGGTTGTATAATGTAGTAATGTATAATGTTGTATAATTGTATAATGTAGTTTACTTTAAATTTATATGGGTGTCATCTCGTGCTTAAATATCCTATATTTTCCGGAGTCTAATATATGTTATGAGAAACTCGAAAATGGGATGCAAAAGGTCATATCGTTTTTTCAGTATTTAAATCTAGTTAAAGAAGAATTTTAAGTTTTTACGGACATAATGGACATAAATCCATTATGGCTTTATGTCGTTATGCTTTATATCGCAGCACCTAAACATTCTTCTGAGTTATTACATAATGTACACAAATTCTTTTTCCACCAAAAAAAATCTATCTTTCTAATTCACTACTTTATATACGTCTCAAAATAAAACTAAATATATAAATGAAATATTTAATTATATTGAAATTAATTTTTAAAAAAGAAAAAAAATTTTTTTTAATTAAGTTAGTTTCTGTTAAAAGCCTTACAATTTGAAATCAAACAAAAAATTCCTTTTAGATGAAAATTAAATTAAATTATTCTCTTGATTTAATTATTTACCTAATAAAGGATTCATTTACAATTCAACTTATATTTCCAAATTCACTTTTCCTTTTATATATAAATAAATTTTAAAAAATTTTCATTTTGATCACAAATTTCCCATTTTTCTGACCTAAAATTCTGTAATGGAAAATAATTTATTTTAATATAAAAAACCAAAATGAAAAATTTATTTTACAAAAAATAAATTATTATTAGGAAATCTAACAAAATATACTAAATGATAATCCCGGAAAACTCTAGATACGATTTTGTTTTTTTCTCTTTAATATTCTTGTTATTTTATTTATATCTTTAATGAGGCGCGGCGATCATCAAGTCCTTTAAATTTTTCAAAATCCTAGTAACAAAAATTTATTTACTTGTGGTGAATGTTTTATACATATTATGAAAAATTCTAATGGAAAAATTATGTTCACTGATTTCCGCTCTTTTTACATTTTTCTGTCCCTTGACAGATTTATTTTTCTTTAAAAGCCTTCAAAATGAAAAAAAAACTCACGACAACGAAATCGTCTTTATGTATAATATTGATGATGATAAGGAAGGTTAAAGGATATTTATATCAATTCCAAAGAAAATCTTGACTTTTTAAAGCCAAATAAATTATATATAAAAAAAAATATTTAATGGTAAATATATCAAAGTAATGGATTTAAAATTATTATATATTTTTTTTTCTTCAGATATTCAAATTGATTTTAAAGACTTTTGAAATGCTTTGAGATCAGAAAGTCAATTTATTGAATGAGTATTATTTTATTTCCATTGGGGTCTTTTTTTTTGTGATGGATTACTATATAATATTTATTTGGATAAAATGCAACAAAAATAAATTTTATATTAATATTTATTTTTGTTTACAAATAGAAAAAAGCCTGGAACGAACCGAATTATCAGTAACATTTAAGTTTACGAATATAGATACAATTAATCAAATGTGTAGCGTAATAGGCCAAAAGTTGGTCGGCAAAAATAAAATAATTTAAATATAACTTTACATAAGAACATAAAAATAGCTGTCAAATGAAAGGGAACAGATGACTCGTTGTTATGGCAAACAACTAAAAAAGTTTATAGTTACCTTGCGTGCTGCGATATCTGGCTAGTAAGAGTTCTGGTTGTAAGTCCATAATTTTATTGATTTTCATGTTCATTTCTTTTAAAAAGACAGTTTTGGAAAACGACTAATTTTATATACGTAAATGAAATTAAAGTCAAATATAAATAAAATTTTTGAAACTGTTAAGTATTTATAAGCTATGATTTTTTTGTTTTTCTACTTAACTGATTTATTTCATTTCATTTTACGAAATCTTAAAATATTTATCACTTAAAAATATTTTACCCCAAATAATTAAATTTTCAAATTAAAACTATATCCTGTTAAATTTCCTCTTTAACTTTTTGACTTATGTAAATTTTCTATTTTCTAAACTTTTTCCGTAACGAAAACTCGAACAAAAGAAAAATTATTACAATGTAATTGAAAAACTTCTTTTTTGTTTACAAAAAAAAAATAAAACGAAATTTCAGTTTTCCTTTCAAAATTAATTTTCTCATTTATTCTTTCTATATAAATTTCTTTTACAACTTTTCATTTCTATATAGCTAAAAATATTTGCCCAAAAGCAAGAAAACGATCCTACAATAATTTGAAAGTAATTGTAGGTCGGTTATTTTTTTACTCCAACACTGAAAAATCAAAAGTAACACAGTTTTAAAAAAAAAAAAAAAAAGTTTTTCAATTAACTAGAACCATAATCTAAAAAAATAATTCAAATTAAATTAAATTAAAAAATTACAATGCAAATATTTAAATGTGTTGGGAAATGAATTCTTATGGGAAAACTATAAAATTTCAGTATTTAATTAAATTATATTATGAAAATTAGGTAATGAATAATTATAATCATTTATAAAATCAAGTTTTATTGAAAAATCAATTTCTGTGGCAATGATTTTAATCAAAAAATCTATTCCGTTCAATTGAAATTTAAAAATTGTAAATCAGAAATTTGGATTACACTCCAAATCTAATAGTAAAAAAAAACATGAAAGAGACATCATCTATCAATTCAATATTGTCATCCTGGAAATTCCCTAATATTTCGAAATTATTTATACTATAGAAACCAGACGAGGATTCTTTATAATTTTACCTTTAATAAAAATAAGCTTTCACAACTTGTTTCCGGAAAATTCATTACAGGGAAAATTCATCACAGTAAATTTCACCACATCGGGAGAAAAATTCATATCACAAGAAAAATTAATGGCAGAAAATTTTTCTTGATTTTTCGATGAATTTTCCCTGCTTTAACTTTGTTGCGATTAATTTTAAGGAACCGTACCCAACCCGAGACGAGACTATCCTTCCATTTTGCCATTCATTTTCCCGATGGATTATTTTAATTTTTTTTTATACTTACACTCTAAAAATAAATAATTGATAAATGAAATGAGCCGAAATTGATTTTTATGCATTGAGGCATTGCAGTATTCATGTTTATAGTTAAAATGAATAAATTCTAAAATTTTAATGGTATAATTCGACATTGCATTACATTTAAAAATATTTGTAGCTTACCTCATCCATGACAAAATAAACGATAATAAATGGAAGGTTAAAGTTATAGACTTTTGAATATTTAGCACATTTCTATAAATTAAAAACCTAAGACTATAATAAACAAAGTGGTCATGAAAATATTCCTAGCAACTAGAATTATTATGAATACCTACATCTAATGACCGTGCCGGAGAACAATAATTGAAAATTTGACCGCACAGGGCATTTAGACATTTTTTATATTCCAAGAAAAAAACCACATCCCAGCCCAGAGAAAAAATTAGATTATATAAGAAAACAAGAAAATGGTAAGTTAGGAAAACATCAAAGTCATCTTTTAGTTTTGGTTGCTGAATCGCATGCACCAATTAATTTTGATTAAAGTTTTAATATTTTAAATTAATTATATAAGTGCTTTTAATTAATTAGAAACAGTCTCTAATTTTGTATAGTTCCGAAATCTGTTCTGGTAATTTTTAGTTTAAACTCATCCAAAATTTATAAAAAAAAATGCTCCACTATTTATTTATTCAGATTTCAGTATTTTTTGCTGCATTTTTCATATTTCATATTTTAAATTAATTAATTTAAATGTAAAAAAATATTGGTAGCCGCATATCGTTCACATATTTTTGAAATATCATTTATATTATTTTTATATGGTTGACAAAAATAGCCCAATACTGACGTTTCTTTTTAAATGAAAAGCAATTCATCATTTTATTACAACTATATTTTTATTTATTTATTATATTCACTGGGGAATTCTGTTTTTTTTTTAACAAATATTTTGATTCTGGATTAATGACACTATATACGAAAAATTGAATTACCGAAATATGATGATAAATGACATTATGGAAATATATTTATATATATTTTGTGTTGTGACAACAATTTTTTCTCTGCAAATATTTGCGATGATAAATTTTACATTATCAAATTTATATTCATTAATTCCAACATAGTATGAAAAATATTATGATTATATAAACATTAAATTGCATAATTTTGTTTGGGAAACATTGAATAATCTATAAACATATTTTGTATTGAAAACTAAAGAGTTAAATATTATGTTTAAAATAGGTATGTATAATTTAAGTAACAAATCTTTTCTATTTATAAAACACTATTTCAAACCGCCAAACAAAGAAAATACTGAAAAATTAGTAGAAATATATCTCAAATTGACCACACTACTACCGAGAATAAAGTTCCCAAAGAAAGAAATTAATATTGATTTCAATATGTTGTTTTAAGGATGCTATTTTCTAGACTTTTCAAAAAGGAAGTTCCTATTTGATTAACCAACTTAGTTACATATCTCCAAAAAATGATTTTGTAAAAAATGTATCGTAAAAATAAAGTTTTATTAATACCAGTATAAGTTACACTTTCAGTTACACTGTTTTATTGAGAGATCTCTAGAGTATATAATACAATACTACAATACTTTATACTATTTTAATGGTCATAGAGGCACTGTAACAGTTTCAGGCCCGTAATTTAAAAATTTATTTGATATTTATTTAAAATATTTTAGAAAAATTATTTCAATAACACATTCTTAATATAATTTTGGTAACAAGCACTTCCATTATTTCCATTTCTATAATATTGATTAAAATATAATATTATTTTATCAATTCTTGATTCAAATGAAAAGTCTAAACAATAATAACTTACAAATCGATACTAATACAATTTGAATTATAAATAGGTTTCCAAATTAAATTAAGTTGTAATCAAACACTTGAACAATATTTTACCCAAAATCATTACTTTCCTTAATAACAATGAACATTTCTGCAACCATTATAACTAAATTTAACTTTAGAAACTAAAACTATATACTTCTATAACTTCAATATAAATTTTGTAATTTCTTTAGTTAAATAATATATAGTAAAACAATAATTCAAATAAATTCTTCCTAAGGAGAAACCAATATATTTTAATATGTTTTCTTACATATGGACTCAATTGTACAAAAGTGGAATTTACAAAAATGCAATATTATCGCTTTTGGATAGATAAACATTCTTTAAAAATTCGTTTTAGTAAACAAGAAAATATTTACAGAATTCTATAGTTACAATAGTTGAAATTTTACCCAGATGTTGAATTAGAAGACATAAGAATTTAATCAAATACAATGAATAATAATTGGATAACCTGAAGGATTTTCATTATAGAATACAGAAATAAATTATATTAGGTTTATTTTTCATCACTAGAATTATAAAATTAAAGTATATAATATTAAAAAGTATTTATCAAATATTATTTTTTTATTTTAAATATAAACTGAGGTTAACTCTAACAATAAACTTGCATTTAAGTCAATCAAATGGTTAAGTTATATCCAATTATCTACAGGTATAGAAGATCTTATTTGATCCAATTCAAATAAGATTTTAATGTTATCAGTTATTATTATTTTTATAATATATTTTTTCACCAATAAATACAAATATACTTATGACAATTCCACTAATCCAAAGTATAATAACACCAATAACATTTTGTAAATCTAATATTTTTGGTCCCGCATCAATTAATTGACTATTAGCAATAATTGCTTTTTGTACTAAATCATTTGTAAAATGTGCTGATATCTGTAATAGTAAAAACAATGATTTTTTTTAATTATATCATAATTTAAAATAAACAGAAAATTTCTTTACATCCCATTCCCAAAATTGAACAATACCAGAAGCTTGTAATTGTAAAACAAAACTATCAAAATATTCCAAATGTGGCCATAATTTTGTCATACATGCTATACAAAATTGAAAATAAATATTTTCAGACATCAACATTAAATTTTGAGCATCTTCTTCTTTAATATAATCTGGTATTGAATAATATCCTAGAGACAATGTTTAGAAATAAGAAATATCGGCGTTTATATATGATATAATAAATTTTACCAAATGTTAACCGCTCGAGCACGAAACCAACATCACCTTTCTTTGATCTTTCTCTCATTTGATCTTCATCTAAAGTGATAAATAGATCAACAGCTTGGCGAATTAAAGGCTTAAATTTATAAATTTTTAATTTTCATTTTTTAAAGAATATAAGAATATTTAATTTACTTCATCTGAATTTTGAATACTGAAAATCCAAGTATTATCGGTGGCTGCCCATTGCAAATTATGTTTAACTAATCTTTCTACAGTATCAATGGGTTCTTCAAATCTAATTAATAATTAAATATTAAATCATAAAATATAAATATAAAATTTCATTATAATTTACGCTGGTATTGTTAAAATACTTGCTAAACCACCACCATATACGCTTCCAGTAATCAAATCAATTATTAGAGCTGAACATAAAATTATTCGTAATGGTAATGTATTACTAGATTTGTCATCAAATCCTTGTGATAAAAATATCCTCAATGTTATATCAATGCCATATTCAAAACTTTTATGAATTTTTTTTCGATCATTTTTTATTTGTATGAAATATGTTGAAAATAAACTAAAAATTTCAATTATTAAACATACAGCAATTGCTAACCAAAGCCACAAAGAAAATGGTTGAAATGGTAAAAGCCAACTTGACATGATTCTATATTAAAAAAAATTTGAAATTATCATACTATAATTTATATAAGGCAAAACAACAAAAAATCCATAAAAAATTTACTTTGGTATAGGCACAAGATTTCTTACACCAGATGTCGATAAAATTGTTGATATATCAATAAACAAATATTCGTTATACCTATATGAAAAAACCGTCAATTTAAAGTTTATACATAATTTTTAAATTATATATATAATTTTAGTATACCAAGCATAAAACGCTGCTACCGAAATATCTGCACGATCTTCAATTAAATATTTATATAATCCTTCACCAGTTAAATTTGAATATATTGTACCCCAAATTTTGGGATTTACTAAAAAACAAAAGTTGATTCGACATATTTCTTAAGGATATATCAATAACGATAATACCATTATTAACCTGAACGCTACAGTTATATTTCTTACAAAATTCATAAATAATTCGTCCTTCAGTTCCATCTAAATAAATTGTATCATTTTTATCGGTTCCATTAGTAATTTCAGCTACATTGCCTGGAATATCCTATATTAAATATTTTAATTATATTAGAAACGATTCGTCTTTAATTATTTCTTAATAATACATATGACAAAACAGTAAATGGTCGGTAATCAAAAGTAGCTAAACGTACAGGCCGTCCCATTAAATTATACATTTTATCAGAATATAAATTTTCATTATATAAAAATGAATTATTTTCACCAAAATATTTATCTAATAAAATTAATTTATTTTCTTCTTCTATTTTCAATCCCTTAAAATATTTTGTCCAAATATTAAATTCCGATTCACTGACAATCTGAACTAATACAATATTCGGAAGTACTTGAAAAGAAAAAGAATTTATTAAAAATGTTTTAAATAGTTTTTCCTTGTCTTGTAAAATTAAAATTTACATCTTAATATTCGATGATCAATTATTGGATGATATTCTGTTAAATTATTAATAGTTTGGTTATCATAAATGAATAAAAATTTATGAAATTTTGAACGTATTAGAAGTTTATAGCTAATATTTGAAAATGCATCTAAAAAAATTGGTATATCATCACCAAATACTACAAAACGCTAAAATATATTTATAAAAATTATTATTTTATTTTTAATTTTAATTTAAATGGTGGAAAAATGTAATAAAACTTCACCTCACAAGTTGCACTCTGTATAGAATCATTTAAATAGCTATAAAATTTTAGTAAATTCGTTTTCCAATTTGTAGAAATCTTGATGCTGACTATTTGCGATATATTATCAACAGTATTAAAATTGTAATCGAAATTGTTGTTCCAAAAAACACAAAGTCCATTGTAATTTATTAAATAATTTTGAACTGTAATTATTTAAAATTTATTACATATTTTCAGGAACTTAATAATTAATGTTAAAAGAATAATTTTAGATACAAATTTTTATTATATTCATACTTATGAAGTTAATTAGTGTTGATAAATATGAAATTTTGATATTCATAATTTAATATTAAACTTTTATTAACCGAACTTCAACAAAATTCTGACACAACTATATTTTATTTCGTTAAGAATTTTACTTTTATAGTTGCACCAACATAAATCCATCAAACAATTTTATGCTAAATACATACATAAAATACATTGCGTAAAGCAAACTAATCTAATAACGAAATTAAATTGTTATATTAATTTTATAATATTTGTTTACAATAATAAAAGCAATTTTATAAATTACATTTTATTGATTTTTAAAACTTTCATTTTTCATTTTCAGAATTAATTTCAAGATAAATATTGAAAGAAACTTGTAGAAATTGACTAATTTATTTACAATAAATATTCATGGCTTTTAAGGCCCAATCATAATGTGGGCGCAAACCTTTAGCGGTAGCTATTTACTTTAATGTAGAAGACAAATCCAGTACAAACGCAATACTGGTGGTGGCTGAGAAAATTGTTTATCTGTCAAAATTTTCTTTTATAATTGTTTAAATTTTGATAATAAATTTGTATTGAATTTCTTATATTTCTTCCATATGTTGAACAATTTTCAAAGTTTGCGCTAAAGGTTTGCGCCCACATTACGATTGGGCCTTTAAGATTAAACTGAAATTAATATTTATATTTTGTTTGTAGATGTTTTTAAGCAATTCTTAATATAGTCCTAGGTAATAAACTATTTTAAATAGTCATTTTGTTAACTTCTTTAACAAAATGATGGGCCCATCTTCGTACAACAACTTGGAGTGTTCAGATATCCTGTGCTTTCGAAAGACCCCAGCTTATTCTATGCAATGCCAACATTACAAGATCCTACCACAATTATTGTCGGTTTTATCGCGGTTCGAAATATTGTGTTCTGATATTTCATGCTCATATTATTCAATAGTTATCATTAATTTTTTCCCTGATAGACGGCAATATTGTAACATAAATGTGCAAACGTCATGGAATTTGAATTGAAAACTTTAACATTACATTTCCAAAAATCTAATTTACTTTAATGTTTCTTCTTAAGTAACTATTGATAGTTTTAGATGAATTTTTATTGATCAAGAGAGGAAATTCATTAAATTTGAATCAATTATCAAATATTGAATTATTTTATTTTATTTTTAGAAATATTTCACTGTTTATTCAATTTATTCTTTAAATTTACATTTATTTCCTTAAGATAAAGGAACTGCGTTTAATCATAGACACATACCTAGACAGTGCATTTCATATAACAAATATGAGCTGCCTAAACTCATCATCTCGATAGATGGCGTTACGTGTAAAAATGTATGAAAGTATATCTAATAATTTTTCTTCATATATTTTTAAGATATACTTTATTTTACATAGGAACAAAAATATATTTTTGCTCTTTCAAATAGGAACAAAAATATATTCAATATGAATTTCTCATTTCTCAATGTGATTTACTCATTATAGGTACATATACAGAATTTTCTCATCATTTAGGTGTATATGCTTTTTTATAATTAAAAAATTCTTAGATATCTTGCTTGGAAAAAAAAAATATTACAAAAATTGTTTTTTTTTATGTATCTGAAAAATTCTAAAGAATCAAATATATGTATATATAATTAGCTCGGATATCGGATTCAATTTCATTAATTTTATGTTTCATAAAAATACTTTCAAAATTTGATTGCGAGTAATGTACTTTTTAATTACCATGTTATGAGTGTGATGACTTTTCTAACCAATTTAGGTACCGGAAAACAAACTGAGTGCCATCAATACTTCAATTATATACCCCCAAAATAAATATTCCTTTGGTTACCTATATGTGGTATTTAAAACTAGATTATCATGCTAGATTGGATTTATTTGTTAGCGTGTTGACTGTACACCGAGATCTTTGGGCAAAGCAGAAGGGCTAAATATTGAAAATTTCTAAAAGCTTAAGTTGGAAATGTTGGGCGCTTTACTTTCGAAATTTGGAAACGCTTATAACTGAAATTAGATATCGATATTTTGAAAGTATATTAATTTACTGAAATTTTGGGACTTTTATACTGTATAATTGATGAAATAATGCCAATGCAACAAAATTCAATAAAATATTTTCTTGGATATTGTCTGAAAAAAGTTGAATGTGGATTTGATTGTAAAATGCAAAACTGCATGGAAATATTAAAGAAACCAGAAGAAGTTTTCGAGGACATGGACAACGAATTATTTATTTTCAAAAAAAATTACGACAAAAATTCTAATTTTGGATCTTTAAAGGTTCCTAGTGAAATTTTATTTCACACATCTCTTTTGTGGGTGCAAATTTTTAATTCGTTATTTGTAAAAAAGTGCAATATTAAAGGAATATTGAATTTTTTATTCGATAAATGTGTTGAAGAGATGGAAAAAAATAATAATTATCATTGGTATTTTTCACAAAAATGCTACTCTAAGCTATTAAAAATTTTTTTAAAAGTAATTTAACAAAAAATTGTAATTGGCAATTTGAGTTAATACAAAATAAAAATAAATGTAGTAGAGAAAATCAAAAGTTAACTATTATTAGGGAAACAAAATATTTTTTTTTAAATAGATATTCAATTAGCTCGTCGTATTCGTGGTGAACGTGCCTAATTTAAATTTCTTTTAAAAAATAATAAATAGTTCTTTTCAGAACCACATAAAGTAATATAAAGAGTAAAAAAATTATAATTTTTCAACGACAATAAACATATTAAATTTAAATAATAAACTTTAGTTTTTATTCACCAGAAATTACAGGATATAAAGGCTTCCCCAAACCAGCGCGTTTTTTTTGCGGCAGCGGCGCGTTTTTTTGCCGCAAAATTTACTTACATGGCGGCTTATGAATGTGCCCACACCAACGCGATTTCCGCGCGGTTTTACAGCGTTTTTTTGCCGGAGATATACATACAAATTTTTTCCGCAAAAAAAACGCGGCAAGCAGCGTTTTTTTGTAAAAATCGCAACAAATGTCAAATTTTTTTTTTTTTGTTGTCGATTAAAAAAATATTTTTTTGATTTTGTTTGAAATAAAAATGGAGAAATTGGATAAAATGGAAAAATTGATTGAAACAATTAAGAAATATCAAATTTTATATGATCTATCCAATAAAGAATATAAAAATATTCGTAAAAAAGACAAAAAATGGGACTATATACTATAATACAATATTAACAATTTTTTGAAATTTTTATTAATTAATATTTTTGTAAAAAACTACAACAAACTTCGATGTAACTTCAAAATAAATATGTCAAGTTATGACTTATGACATATTTATTTTGAAATTTAAGAGCGAATTTTCGCCGCTTCGGTGTGGCCTAATATGCGATATTCGCGCGATTTCCGCGCGGTTTTTTTATTCGCGCCGCTGCCGCAAAAAAAACGCGCCGGTTTGGGGAAGCCTTAAAAAATATTTTTTCAGTAGATTACTTAATTCTTAATTTCGACATGATTTTTTACCTCTTTTTACACATATTTTTATAACCCAATTTATACTTGTACATAATATATTTTCAACATTGAAAAATTTAATTGTATATATATATATATATATATATATATATATATCTTTCTGTACTTGCAATCTTCTCTTGTAAAAAGAATAGTAATACTTTTTATTACTGTCCTTTGTCCTTAAAAAAAATTCTTTCTTTATGTTGTTTTTGTGAGTTTTTTTTTGGTAATAATTTTTTCTATGTGTATATCATTATTTGAATATTTTAAAAAGGAAAAATGAAAAAATAAAAATATTTTTGAAATAGCACATACTAGTGCCATCTGTTGAACATTATATCGTTAGATATACACGTTTAAAACGTAATTAAGAATGCACTGTCTAGTATAAGTGTCTATGGTTTAATATATATTTAATTTTTCTCAACCAAACTGGAAAATGTAAATTTCCGGTAAATTTTAATTTTGCTGTCACTAGTATGGAATCATTTTTGTATACGCAACATGCACGTTATTACAAAACTATACACATAAGAAAATATATATTAATTTATTTAAAATTAAGGATGCCATTAATATAATTATGTGTGTATTTTGTATATAAAAGAGTTTCCGTTTAGTTTTTTTCTCTTTTTACTTAAATTCGTTCTTAAATTGTTAAGAAATAATCCTTAAATTCTTTAGTTCTATAATTTATAATATAGATAAAAGCTACACCAACGCCACCTAAGATTAATAGCTGGAATTCAGCTAATTTTTATATAATAATCAATGCGACATTGAAATATATCCTACAAAATCCGATACTACACTATAAAAAGATAAAAAGACTATAAATTGATTATTTTATGTGGACGATGTCCTCTTTTCTTGGCTTCATATATAGACTAATCACAAATAATTGATTTAAAAACACTAATTCTATAATCAAAGAAGAAATTGATTAACGATGTGTTTTTGATTTGTAAGTGATTTTTTAAATAAAATTCTTAATAAATATATTGTATAATTGGAAAAGAAAGTTTTTAATACAAAATTAAATACAAAGTAATAAAAATTAATTTAATTTTAATTCAATGAGCACTAGACTTATTACAAAGGAAATCATTAACGTCTTCATTTTACTCCACAATTTCATCAACTTCATTTTCTATTTCTTCATTTTTTAAGTTTTATTTATTTATAGTTTTTACGGAAAATTCATCGCAGAAAATTCATCATAAAAATTTCATCGCAAGAAAATTCATTGCAGGCAAAATTGATCGCAGGGAATATTCATCACAGAAAAATTCATCGCAAATTCATCACAGTCACAGAGAAAATTCATCACAGAAAACTCAAAACAGGAATTTCAGTTTACAGAAAATAAATTCTTTATAGTTTGAAACTCTAATTTTAAATGTAGTAATGATTTTACTTAAAGTGTTGTGATGGATAGAAAATTATTTTGTTAATATACGTTTTCAAGATCTAAAAATTAATAGCGCCAATTCAATTTCGAAGTAAATTTCAGAAGAAAACCTGTAAATGTAGTATTAGTTTTCGGAATCAGAATATAATAACAAGTTCGAATAATTAGTTCGTCGACCGATGTAATAAATATGAGAAAATCTAGAAAATCGTGGTTGTTACTAAGTTACTTTCAGAAATATAATGTTATTAATTTTATTTAAGTATAATCAAAAAGTTTAAATTGTTTTATTTGAATTTTGAATTGAAGATTTTTATTTGTGAAATTATTTATTTTATGATCAACACTTCTATTTATACTAACTACTTGTAAAAAGGCGTTTCTATAACTATAATTTTCTTCCAGCTTCAAGTGCTGCAGTAACTGCAGATTTTGTGTTTTACCATGTAATGTCATTAAACCTTTTACGTTCATGCTGTATTGTCATAATCATATTATATCTAGATATACATAGAGTAAATATATTTTTTAAAAAACAATCTTATTTTAATTAAAATTTTCAAAATAAATATTAAAAAAAATAAAAATATATAAACTTTTCTAGTTAAAATTAACAAACAAATCTGTCAATACAACTTAGAAAAAAAAAAGTTTTAATTTAAATGCGAAATAGTTTTTCAAATCATTTTTTATATAAATTTTATATATTTTAAAAATTATTTAAATAAGAAAACTTTTTTTTTTATTTTTGTCATTTACAAATCCTAAAAGAAACTTTATATTTAATGAGCACCAAAAAAAAAGTTGTTGAAAATTATTTTTCCACAAAAAAATTTGTTAAATTAATTTTTTCTATGAAAAACTTTTAAAGTTTAATTATTTTCCAAACTCTTTTTTTGTTTTTGTCTATTTAGAAAAGTAATTAAGAAAATTGTATTCATAAGAATATGATTATTCGTAATCAAATTCATAAAGAATTGCTTTAGTAATATTTGAAGTGACGAAAACAAAAAATGTATTCACTTCAAATTTCAAATATTATTAAATTTAAAAAAAATTAATATTTGATCGAACTTTTAACCAACAATTCATTTTCAATATATATAATAATAAAATATCTACTTTAAATTTAACATCGAAAATTAAATTATGTATAAAATTTTTGGTGAAATTTCTATGTAAAATAATATTTAAAAAATCTTTGTAGAAATTTTTTAATTTTAAATTTTTTTTTATGTCAGCAAAATTGTTTATTCGCATTTTACGGAGAGGTATGAAGTAACTATGAAGTGTTGTGATTGAAACACTTTTTTTTTTGCTTGAATCAAAAAATTATTCTTAACGCTTTTCGAACCATACTTCCTCATAGTAATTTTTACAGCTTTGTATAATAATCTAAGTTACTCTTAATATTCACAATGGTAACGCGATTCAGCGCAACAGTTGTGAATGTTGATTGTAACTGATAACATAATTTATAATTATGACCATAAGTTTAGAGTTGGTGCCAATCAAAATCTTCGAATTATATAAAATTGTTTCCATGTCCTTAAATTTACAAACACCAAACTTTTGGGTGCCCCTAAGTTAGAAGCTTTCATTTTATCTTATGGAATGAATAATTTTTTTCTGTAAAAAGATATTATTTTTCCACTTATTTTAACATAATGGAATTTAGACTTCATTTTTATTTGTTGTTGTTGGTTTTTTTGTTTTATTGAAATGTCTTCGACTTGTAAGAATTCATCGTTAAAAAGGTTTTTTTTAAATATTTTAACCATTTAAAAGAAATAATAATATTATTGTAAAAAAGAGAGAAATATCAAAAGACAAAATAAAATATTTATTATTATTTATTATTATTAAATTAAATTGAAAATAATAATGGCTTATAAGAGATTTGACATATTATTTTATTATTTCTGATTTTCTAGGTTATATCATTTTTTAAGCATAAAAAAAAAATCATTTAATATGTGAATAATCTACTAATTCGTCGCTATAGTACTTATTTGTCATATATACCACATTATTTTGACTTTTGACAAATTACATTTTTTGTTCCCGCCGTTTAAGTCATATTTTCATGATATTTTGCAACACATTTTCAACGAAATTCTTCAGTTTAATATTTGATATTGTAACACAAAAATATACTTGAGGTAAAGTAGTTAGTTTTTTAATTATAGTTGATTTAAATTTTTGTCATTTTCTTGTATATATGGAAAAATGTGCGTTTAGTAGTACAAGTACAAACATTTTATTAATAAGATAAAATAATAATTTATCAATTTATTTGAGATTCACCTCACCATCTCTAAGTCAAGAATTAATTTCTGTCTAATTGGTTAAATAATAATATCTCAACATATTATTATTTTTATTATTTATGTAATTATAAACTTTTGTAAAATAACCAATAATTTAAATTTTTTATATCACAAAATATCTAATAAAACAAACGAAATCATAAATTTGAGTCATAAAATATATAGATAAGTAATTCGGTATGAAATAAAATTACTGAAAATTGTTTTTCGTTATACATACTAAATTTAATTATATAGATGACAGCAATTTAAAAAAATATAATAAGCTAATTTCTCGTATAAGCGACGATTCGTACCACATAGTATACTAAAATAATATTCAAAAATACTGATATTTTCTAAATCAGACATGATATCAAAATTCTGATGACAGAATTAATGACAAAAATACCAAAAATTCATATACATACGACAATTCAGTACTTGAGACGACGTTTTGTAATTACCACCATACGAAAATCGCTTTTGAAAATTTGTAAATGAAAATTTAGTGTCTATAAATAATTTCACTTGATTTTGTATTCAATTATGTAAATTAAAAACTCAAGAAAATATTTTGCTCAAAAATTTGAAATGGAAAATCGCAAATTCAAATTTACTTATATAGATGGCTCTGATCAACAAAATACTTTCAAAAACATTCACTATGAGCAGGACGTCACAGTCGAGAATATAATAATATATAGTTAAATAAATTTTATGATATTTAATTGCTTTGGTTTCTTACCTCAATTCTTATACTGAACTTCTTTCAAAAATAGTGATATAAGGAGCGATATACATATAAAGGTTCAATCGTTTGACCTATGGCTAATAAAAAACATTATAACTTTCCTCTACTCTACAACTTGTTTCCGGTGGAATAAAAAATATAATGATGACAACATTATTGTAAATTTCGTTCAATATGTGGCGCTGCAATCCTGCAATTTATTTCAATAATTTTATTTTAAGTTTTTTGTACTACAAGCTATTTCATAAAAGTTATATTTAGAAAAGAAATTATCACGAATGAAGAAACCTTTTATTATACGATTTCTCCTTATGTAATGGAAAAATGTTAAAAAGGATAAATTTTTATTTTTTATGACACACATTTGTCATGTGTGTATACATTTTAAGGCTTATTTAATTTATAACTAGATATTTTCGTGTGGTTTTAATTTTAATATGTATTTAAGTAACAAAATAATTTTCCACCACAAAAAAATATCTCCTGTTTATTTTATTTTTCTTAAGGATTAAAAAAAAAAATAAACAGTAAACACTAACACCTGTCTGGTAAATAAAATGACAAAATTCTAAAAACAACACGTTGGCGATAAAAAAGAAATTTTAATCTTAAAATATTCTAATTTATGTTGTGGTACTTGTTAAAAAACTGTACAAAAATATTTTCATAAAAAAATAAATAAACAAATTTTGATGAATTTTTATTTTAAGGCAAAATATTTTTTATTTTTCAAATTATTAATATTTTGCACATAAAATAATAGAAAATGTTGAAAGTTTTGAAATATATTAAATAATATTGGTTGGGTAGGGTTTATAATATTTGAAGTTTTCAGCATTAGACGTGTACTTAATTAGTAAATTTGAATATTAAATGCAAAATAATTTTCAGCACCGTTTTTTCTTGATACATATATGAAATATCTTCAAAGTATTCATAGCCAAAAATTTCGCATTTTTCGCATACCTCGTAAGTCTGTGATGTTATAGTAAAGTGCTCGTGTCCAGACAATTTCTGCTAAGTTAGTTCCCTCTAATAATACAGTATCTTTATGTCTCCTGAAAAAATATTTAAAACTAACTTACGAGTTTTGAATCGACCACTGATGTAATATATTTGGTCTAGTTTATATACCACTTTTATAAATATTAATGGCACCATTTTCATTTTTAAACTATTACCATCGAAATGATGAGAATATGTAGATATTAAAGTGCTTCTTAATTGCTGATTAATTATCCACCAAAAATATAAAATATGCTCGTGTCCTTTTTAAAATAAAAAATATTTCTTACTAAAAAATGAAGTCACACATTTTTACTAAAAAAATTAAATAAAGTTTTTTGATCAATTATCTAATATTTTAGAAATTTCACTTTAAATGTAAACAGGAAAATCCTTCTGTCAAAAAAATTAAAAATTTTAGCAAAGAAATATAAATTTTAATAATTTTATTATATTTACTCGTATTTTAAAAATTACACTTTAGGCATTAAATATTGAATACTTTTTTAATTTTTATATATTATATAATTTTACTTATCAAAATATATTGGCTTCAAATTATTGATAGCCCTCAGTTACATTATACATAATATATTTAATGACATATACAATAAAAATGATTATTAATTAAACACATCTAAAGAAATAATTAACGAGACAAATTATAATAAAATATATTCATTTTTTTTTATATACAATATGAAAACATTTCGGCACGTGAACATGATTTATGACAACATTCATCAGCAATTCCACTCATTTTTAAATGTCTTGTTTGTCGTACTTTTGGTATCATAAGAGCACCAGCACGGATTTTAGCAATTGTTTGATCCGAAAAACCAGAATTTTCAAAATCATAATCTAAATTTCCACTACTAAAATCATAATCAACGTATGGAACTTTTGTAAGTAATATTGAAAAAAGAAAATTAATAAATTTATTTTAAATTTATATATAAATACAATTTATTTTTATTTAATTTTAATTACCAATTTTCTTTATACGTGCATTAAATTGTCCTTGACAGATTTTTTCTAATTCATGAATTAAATTTTGTCCACAATATTTTTTACTTTCATCAGCCAAACATAAACTTATAATGGCAATGACAATGAAAAATGTTTTAAAAAATACCATTTTCTGTGACATTATCCCGAGTTAAGTTCAAAAAAGGCGTTTTGTTTTTTTAGATATTAACCTTTCGCCTTGTAATATAAATAATAATTTGAAATTATTTTGGCTTGGTAAATACTATTTATAGTAAAAACTTCAGACATTGTGTATTAATAAAAATTGTTATTTTATTTTTTTAGATGTAAATTTATTCAAAAATAAGGATTAGCACAGAAAAATAATCATAATTACCAAAAATTTAATAAAACTATTTATTTTTTGGTACCTACACGGCTTTTGCTTTCACAGTGCAGAAACTTTTGCATCCATCTTGTTTCACGAATGCTGGAATTTTTTCAACTTCCTTTAGGTTAGGTTAAGTTATAGTGGCGGCAATGCCTCGCATAGACCACACTGGGTCCATAGCGATACCACTTTTATGGATAACTAACTTTGAGAAGGTGCTGAGGGGTTATCTAGTAATTCGAAGGATTTCGTAATTGCAGCAAACTTGAGGAGTTTCTCAACTTCCTTTAATTAATCGTTCCATAATTATCGTTCCAAATTTCTCATCCATTCTATTTTATTAAAAAATCATTCTTTATCTAAGGAATTGGAGTTTTATAAACCCTACTAAATTTTAATGTTCAATCAGTTCTAATATTTCTCTGTTTTATAAAATACGATACTGAAACATTAATTAACAAAATATTGAATTTAGTTTTAATTGTGAATCTGTAAGAAAACTCAATTTTCGTAATTATTCATTTTTCGTCCTTGCATAAAAATTAACTTTTTGGCTGAAATTTACTTTAGTTTACAACAATATACATAAATTACAGGTACACGCATGTTCTTATATTAAAATTTAATTTGCATACTAATTAAAAAAAAATTATTTAGAATATATTTTAAAATATTTTAACATATGTTTTTTTTTTTTTTTTGTTAATTTTCCTACTAAAGTAAAATATTTTTAGATTATAACTTATTTAAGAATGAAAATATTATTATTTTGTATATCAAAAAATTATTTATAGTTCAATGAATTTATCAAAAATATTTACTTAAAATTTTACGCCTTTCAATATTCTTCGAATCGTAATTTTACATTCATTATTTTAATGAAAATCAGTAATATTTTTAGATTTTCATATATTAATGAAAATATTTTGCATATAATAATCCTAAAAATAATTGTAAATTTTCAATTGATTTTCCAAAAAATTATTTACATTAAGTCCTTTTTTTTTAAGAAAAAAAAAACCAATAAATTTTGTAATGTAATAAATATAAATAAATTAACGAAGAACTTCAAAGAACTTAATGGAAGATTGGTGTAATTTTAAAAAATAATTCAATTTTCAATTTTTTATTTTAGATTTTCTTTTGCCTTGATATTTTATTAATGGATTTGCCAATTTTTTTCCATTTCTTTTTTTTTCTTTTGTGATTTTCTATACGGAGATGCTTTTTTTTCGTAAAGATAAATAAAAAAAGAGTATCAGGAAAAAACATATTAAAAGATATTTTTTATATATGTAGCCAAAAAATTTTATTTGCGGTAGCGGTTCGGTAATGTCAATCAGCATTTATGTTAGTTTTTGCATCATTGAACTGTAAAATCAGTTGAAAAGTTTTTCTTATTTGAATTATATATAAAGATAGAAATTTAATTTTCTTAGACAAATCCCTTTAAAAATACTACGATATATGAAGATTGAAATGAATGTTAGTAAACAAATATTAATGCTATTTTATTTGAAATAACAAATCAATTTAGATAGTTGGAGGTTATGTGTAAAATCTATGTAAAATTCAAATAAAAATATTGATGTCAAAACAAATAAATCGCAATATTTTAAACAAATTGGAAAACTATTTAGTTTCTGAGGGCGAGTAAGACTAGCAAATTTATACCGCCCCGAACCAATCCTACTCATATCTAAACCTAATTTTTAAAGGGAGTATTTACGATATAAAACATGATCCTAAAACACTTCCTCGGTTGTATTTGTATCCATTATCAAATCAACATTTTTAGCTGTTTAATTTAACTGAGAGAAAATGCATCTCAATTGTTAGTAATTCTTGCAGAGTTAATGGTGGTCGGTAAAAATTAGTATATTTGCTAAATTTATTCAAAAACCCTAGCATTTTAAAACTGTATCTAATTTATTCATAATCTAAATATTCATTATACAAACTTTAATTTTATGATTCCAAACTTCAATTTTCTAATTTACTCATCAAATATTTTCAAATTTTATTGAAAAACTAATAAATAACATAAAAAATTCCGACAACTTTTTGTACTACCAATAAAATTAACTTCCACAAAATTTTAATTTACACTTATCTATAAATGGAAAAAAAACCACTGTTAATAACCACTTCAAAACCAAACAACCCAAGTAAAATTAATTAAAATATTTGCATTTATTATTTATTTTACCACATTATTTTTTATATCAATTAATTTTAAAGAGGTGTAATAAAATTCTGAATTTTTGTACCTATTAGGCGGCGGAGACTATTAAGAAATATGGTAATAGCAAAACTTTTATTTTTTTATAGAACCTATTAACCCCAAACAGTTAACCACAAAATCAAAATACATAAAAAAAAATTACTTGTACCACTTAAATGTGAAATTAATTTCATTAAATAATTTTCGACGGTGAAAAGAAATTTTTAACATTAAAAAAAAAAAAAAAAACAACCTCAAATAAGGTAAGTTATTTAACTTCCTAATACCACAGAAGTACCAACTCAGAGCATACCCTCTCAAAATATATACACAAACATAAAAAGGATATAATATATTTATTTTTTTATGTGATTATGTTAAAAATGAAAATAAATTCTTTTTATGTTTTTTTATTTTTTGTATATATATAAATTTGTTACTGTGAACCTGAACCACTTGTTGTTGGAGAATCAATTTGTTGATTTTATTTCAACAATTTCGTCTTTACCATCGCACCGAAACAACCAGAAACCCAACCATTATCAAAATAACTTCATAAATAATATGGATTTGAAATGTATATATATGTATGTATTTATGTATTTATTTCTATTTGTGTATATTTAGTTATTTAAACAAGTATTCTTACTAAATAAAAAGCCAGGATATATCATGAATTATGTAAATGTTCAGAATGAAAAAATTTTGTATTTATTTTCAATTTTACCAAAAAAAAATTTACCCTATATTCAAAAAGTTTATTTTTCTTTAACAACAAAATAAAAAGGTAAAAAAAAAACATTTTTGTACACCTTTTTTCTAAAAGTCCTAAGACGGTTTACAAATAATTTTCGAAATATGTTATAAAACGAAAAACTTTATCCCTATACATCCAGCCAGGAATTTTGTGAGGTAAAAAAAAGGATATACGTAATTTTTTAAGAAAATATACAAATTTTTTTTTGTTATATTAAATCCGGAAAGAAAAATAATGTTTATTTATCCGATCGTTAATAGCTCAAAAGATTTTTTTAGCTCTGTTTAGAACAACCTTCTTCAATTGGCTTTTCTGGTATTGCTTCCGATAAAGATCATATATAGAAACAATATTATATTATTTTATTACACAGATTTTTCTTCGCAAAAAAATCAAAATGACTAAACAGGAAAAAGATTAATAAATATTGAAAAATATTTTTATATAAATTTCAAGAAAGATTTTAAAATATGTAATTCTTTTTTCATATATAGAATTAATGGAAAAAGGATCAATTTTTCAAGGTTTCTTAGGATATTTTACATAATAAATTTTGTATATTTTTAGGTTAAAATCTACATGAAAACTTTTCAAATACAAAATAGAAAATTAATAATTCGATATTGAAATTATTAAAATATAATTTATTTTGAAATCTATTATAAATGAAGGTGGCATATAGTGATACTGATGCATCGAACGCACTCTAAATTTTAAATTAGTACCAGTAATAAAACTTTCAATATTTAATTAAGATTTTAAGACTGGAAAATTTTCTAACTATTGACAACATTTCCAAAAACAAATGTTTACTATTAAGAGCCATTAGCTTAATGAAATCAAAAGTTTCTTCACTATAAATAAATTATAGTTCAGAATCTATATAAAATTATTAGGCCTAAATTGCAATAAAATATCATTAAACTTCTATTGAGGAGACCAGGATTCCGCAATCGGAAGAAACTATGTTAAAAAATTATGTAATTTTTTTAGAAAATTGCAGGTTGAAATAAAATACAGAGCGTTCATATTCAGGAGATTTGGCAGAATTTATAAAAAATGCTTTTAGATTTTCTTTCTTTAATTTTTATTATCTTTTTATGTGTCAGTCTTGTTAAAAATATTATGTTATGAATATTTTTATCAAATTTTATATCTGCAATTCGGTGTAGTCACCTGAAAACCGGAGCAAAAGCAAGTTATTTACAATTTACCAATCGAACAACTCATCGAATTCTCAATTTACCGAATTGTCAGATTTTTTCGAATACAAATAAACTAAACCGAAAGAAAATTAAATGAAAAAAAAACTGATATTCTCAAATTCAGGATTTCTCAAATGCAGAATATCACCAACAATAAATTAACGAAAATTACAACTTACGAAAAACACAAAATTCATGTAAATTTATTTTCAATGAATTGATTCGTGTTCATTTTCAGAATTTATCCTTGTAAAAAATTTCATCATAGGAATTTGAATTATTCACAATGTCGGTATTGATGGTGAAGTGAATTCTTCATTTGGCCAATCAGCTATGCAACTACATTTTTTATTACAAATATTTTTACTTAAATAAACTTCATTATAATTAAAATTCATTATAAAAATATACAAGAATTTATTTTACATTTATTAAAAATTATTATGTATTATAAAAATAATATAAATTATCAATGAGAGAGTCCTTGTGATGGAAATAAAGTCAAAAATAAACTTAATTATAAAATCAATATTTAATTTAAAAAAAAAAAATATATGCAAATTTACTTTAAACATGAATAAATATTAATTTATCAAAAACAGAATTAATCCCTTTAGTTAATATTTATGTACATTGACATTTTTTTTACTGAAAATAATTCGGACAATATAATTATGTAGCTTACGCATTTTTACATTTTTACATTTTTAATCCTACAAAAATTGACTTTTCCATCCAAAGAGTGTTTATTATTATATCATTTTATTTTAAAAATACTGAGCAAATTGGATTTTTTTTAAATTTATATTTTCAACTTTGGAATCAAGAATATTAAAGACAAATTAAAAATTATCTGATTATTTAAAAACGCTTCTAATTAAAGGAATTGTTAAATAATTGAAAAAATAAAATAAAAAAATTTAAATTTTGCATCACATTATTCTGACGACTTCAAAAGTATACCAAAAATACAGCAAAATTGCAGCTAATTTCAGCTGTTTATAAATAAATTACAGCTTTAACGATTTTCAAAGATGCTAGCCGGACACCTACCTCTAAATCTGCAATTAAATTAAATAAATTTAAACAACTAAAGTTGCAATATTTTTATAAACAGCGTCAATTACCTGTAATTTTGATGCAATTTTTCATATTCTTTTGAATTCATCTGGCTAAAATGGTAGGGCTAGCGTTATCGTAATGGAGCTATAGTTTTAATTTGTGGGTATCACTAAATAGTAAATATATTTAAAAATTTATACACAAATTAATATTACAATTGATGCGAATGGATGACAAACTATATTATAATAAAATTGAAAAATAAATATTTTATATTCTGAGAAAGAGAACTGTCAAGTAAATAAGTCCATCCTCAAAATAAACACTTAATATCAAATAAATAATATAAAATTAATTTTCTTATTTTAAATTAACAAAAATATAATCCTAATTATCAATTACTACTTTATTAACTCTCAATAAATTCATAAAATCCAATTACATAAATACATAATTTCTTTTTAATATTTAAACATTTTTCGAATAATTTCTTTCCATTCCACAAAATTATATTTCATTCTATATTTTTTATGTATAAAGTTACTACATTAAATAAAAGTATCCTCTTAAAAATTTTAACAAAATATTATTTTCCTTAAATTTATGGAATATCATCAAAATAAATATTTTCAATTTAATTCATTTCACCAGTCAATTTAATTTTACCACAAAAAAATTATTGTCAATAATTTCAAAACAATATCAGAGACTGTCCTTGTCCTGTGTGCTTATATATTTGTTAAGTTTTCCTCCTTAATGACTATACATACTATAAAATACTATAACAAATAATATTAATATTAATTTTCTAAAAATATATCAAAATTTTCTATGAATTACATTTTTCTCTTATGTTGATTTTCTTTGGTTTCTCAGATTTTGCTCTAAAATGTCAGAATTTTGGTTTTCAATTGAACATCTAAATTATATATCAATTTTATTTGTTAGTATTGGTATAGTTTTGAAGTATGATTTTTGAAAAATATGTAAAAAAATGTCAAAATAAAAAATATTTCTATGATTTCTATTTCAAATTGTGTTGTCATTAGTTAATGGAGATCGATCTAGAAAACTGATCTATATAAAAAAAATTAAAAAACGATTGATTTTTCATGCCAATGAAAATTCACATTAATTTTAAAATTTTATCAAATTTAGGTAATTTTAGGCATAATTATTTTTTCTTGGAAATTTCCATTCACAATAATAAAACATATTTTAATTTAGCAGAAGGACTGATTACATTATTTGACAGTAGACAAAAATTTGTAAAGTGAACATTTTTCCAAAAATTGTAGAGTATTCGAAATTGAGTTTTGTTCAAATGTTATGAAATTTTTATGAAGTTCAAAATGTATAGACGAATTAATATCATTGTAGTGAAGTGATCATAACAAACTCCTAAATTTGTTTATAATTTTTGAAATATCATTATTGAAATAAATATTGTAAATTGCCGATACAATTAATTTGGAATTTATACATTACATTTGTATGATTATTATGGAAATTATTGATATTACAAATTAATATTCGAATAATAACCAGGATAATAAATACGAATATTTTACAATTATAACAATAATTTATATTTGTTCCATTTTATATCTAATTTATATTCAAATATAATTTTATTTAATAAAATTTTTGATAATTGATTACAGAATGTTTACGGATTTAAGTTACTGGATGAAAATATCAATAAAAAAAATTTCATGATTTTGCATAAAATTTTATAATTATGCCGGGGTAAATAATTATTAATTAATAAAGAAATTCATTATTTTTTTTTATTATTATTTTGTGGAAATTTTCAAGTGATTAATTATTATAAAATTCCATTTAACAATAAAATATCAAATAATAATTTTTTTTTTATGAAACATGATTTTTCATATATGTATAATTAATTATATTTTTAATAAAAAGATTTTATTTGACCATATAATTTATAAATATTGAAAATGTTAAATGAACTAGAAAATTTTTTTAAATTAATTTTCATATAAAAAAATTTGTAGTATTTAATAATTTTACGCTTAATTAAATATAAATATATTTTATTTATTGTATTAAAAAATTGAAGCATAATTTTATATTTTAACATTATTATGAGATTATTTGGATGGGCGTCTGTCTAGAAAAATTTCGAGAAAATTCTACGTAGAAAATAATATAGTATTGGAAAGCATTTATATGTAATTTATTCAAAAAAAAATAGACCCAATTACAGATTTTATATAAATAAAAAGTCAACTTAGACACTTAATAAGTAATTTATCATAATTAACATAAATACATAAAAGAAAAACCAAAATGTATTAAAATGTTATACAAAGCTCGTATCGCAATTTAATTTTACTATAATATTAGAACGTTTTACAACGTATGATTACAATTCTTACATATTTCTCAACTACCAACCTAATCTAGAGCACCATGACTCTCAGGTAATACCAATAATTCTAATATATCATGGTAAGGGATGTTAAAATAACCACCCCCCCCCCCATAATATCTACACAACATTGAGCCTATCTAACAAGATTTATCCTAGTATAAACGACACTCTTAGTTAGTTAGTTAGTAAGGGGGGGATTACATCCCCAACACTTGGCCACTAGTTGGCCCATAGGTATCCCCTTGAATAACAACAATCTTTCCCTCTAATGCTCTTCTTAACAAACTTTAACAGATCCCTGACCGGGATACCAACTCCTGAAGGCCATCGAACCGGTAGTAAGATTCGATACCTACTTCTGCTCAATGCAGGGCATTCACACAGCATATGACTGACATCTTCCGCTACACCCAAATCATGATACCCTCTACATGAATCCCCCGTGATGAGCCCCAGTCTCTTGGCCATCTTCCCTAAGAGACAGTGCTATGTAAGAAAAATCCTAAAAGTTAGTAAATGTTATTACCTGTTAAAAACTAGTTTAACTTCAATTTTGACAAATCGATTCCTAATTTCATTACTTTTTAGTTATTAGATTTTTGGGCCGTTTACATAAATAATTTTCAATAATATACGATAAATTATTGGTGGCCTTGGGTTACAAAATTATTCAAAAATATGTAAAATTTTGAAATCTTGGTCATAATATTTATATTTAGAAATCTTTCATGATTTTATTAAATATATTTTAAAAAATAAATCTTTTAATGGTATCCCTAATCTTTTTACGAAAACCAATATTAGATAAATTTTCCTAATATAATAAAAAAAAAAAATTTACAAAATTATAATTTATTTTTTTTCCTTTTAAATCTCTACATTTTCTATATAATATTCCCCAAGAAAAATTCACAATATTAAATTTACCTTAACTAAATTATAAAAAATATCTTTTTTTGCTTTTGGTAACCTTTTATTTATTATTTTTATTTATATTTGTTTTATAATGTCTTTAAGAAGTTTTTAAAGCTGGGTTTACCTTAACTATTATGAATTTCTGCAAAAAAAATATTATACCTTAAATTGATGCGCAATATTTTGTAAAATAAAATATCTCATAAAGAAAAGGCAATGCCAGAATTAACATTAAATAATAACCAAGGCATATAAAAATCTATGCTAAATCAGATTAAAGAAGATATATACAGATAGAAAATTAAACAAAAAAGGGAAATGGAAAATAATTAAATATTAAAAGGTTTGTTGATATAGAAAATTTATTGAAACTTCATAGAAGTTGATTTATTTTAAGCGAAATCCTGTAGCATTTAAGTTGGAAATTGTCAATTATGAGACAAAACTTGTCATTGAACGCTTCTTTGTAATTTCTATTAAATCTGACATATAATTTTTATTGAATCTTAGAGTTTATACATATTTGCGAGAATTAATCACGTTTTAAATAATTTTGTTTTATTATTTATGAGGCATTTAAATATGGAATTAATTGCAAAATTGCAAATAAAGTTCTATTAAAGTAATAATAATCATTTTGTTATCAAATCTAACGTTCAAAAGCAATTTATAATGAAAATTTTACTTAGTAAGTCAATTTTCTATGGTGTATACCTTTACTTTTATTAAGTAGACGAAATATTTGCACAATTTTGTCTACAATGTTTAGGCACTTTTATAATAATATAAAAATTTCTTAAGGTTTCTCTTTGTCTGTCTGTACGTCTGTTATCACATTCTGCGGATCAATAGAAACATTCTTTTAGATTTTTGTTTCTGTATCGTTTATACTTGAAATATGCTTTACATTTTCACAATAAAATCGTCTTACTAAAAGTATTTGAAACAATAATACAAAAGTGTTCGGATTAGAGATTGACCCGTCAATCTAATCTCACAATTTAAACTATTCGACACATATCACTCATAGATGCTTCTGTGTTTTTAGATTTCAGCTAATTAATGGATTTTTATTGTTATGATATTTGCTGTCAATAAATTACTTCAAAATCGATCACATTTCTGACAAATGAAAAAATCCGAAATTTTATATTTTTTTTTGTTTTATGAAATTCATATTTAATTGCTTTGGAAAAATGAAGAGACATCGAAAAATGTTAAAAAAAAAATATACGTAACAACGAAAGGTCATTTAATATTTCTTTGAATTTGTCCCCTTTGATCCTTTTAGCTTATCTTTTTAACTTTTACCAAATAGAATTAACTTTATTTTCAACAATTTTTTTTTTTTTTTTTGTTAGCTAGTTAGTTGTTTGTTTGTTTTTCATCATCATCATCAAGAATTCAATTATTTTTATTCTTGAACCATAAAATAAGGATATCATTAAATAATATATAGAATCCTTCCTTTCAAACAATAAAAAACAAATTATGAAGGTATTTTTTTCTCCTAATCACAATTTATTTATTACAAAATTAGGCAAAAACAAAATCTTTTTTTTTTTAAATAAAATTGTGAATTTACTATATTTTAAGGATAGTAGATAGTATTTCTTTTGTAGTATGTAAAATGTCCTTTAATTAATAAGGGTTTTTGAAAAGTTATGTGTCATGATAAAATAATTTCAAAGGATTAAAATTTATTGCCTTCAAACTTTGTCCTATATAATAATACATAAAAAAAATTATTTAAACCAAAACTTAATTTAAAACTTTACATTGAAAGCTTTATCAAAAAATAAAATATTTTTTATGCTAAAGTTTTATATGACATTAACAAGGGTCCTTTTCGGAGAAATTTTACTTTTCATATCGATTAAAATCATTTATTTTTAAATTTATATCCTGAATTTTACTATTACTCTCGGAGTTTCCCAAAACATTGAAAATTCAATTATTAAATTTAGGTCGTTACTAAAATTTAAGAAAACAATTTTTTTTTTAATTGTCCTATTACAAATTTCGGTTTTGTTAACCATTTATTAATTTATGATCGCCGAATAGTATTTATACACAACAATATGCAAACCTTCTAGCTGATGGTATTATTCGACGACCCTATTCCCTACAAAAATCTCCAGGCTGCACAAAACAATTTTATCTAACAGAATTTTATTTAAAGTTTAATTTATATGAGCCTATTACAATGGTACTTGTCAACATGATGGCATTGACAAGTAACATTTAACACACGAAAATTATGCACTCGAAAATTGTAAAATCAATGTCCACTTCTTTTTTTTTTAATTTAATACTTAATGTCATTTTTGAAATTCAATGTGCAATCCAAAAAAAAGGGATTCCGTCACATAGTTTTGTGATGTTAAAAGATAAAAGCTCCACGAACAAGACTTCATCAAAATTTAAAAAAAAAAATGGTTAAATGAAATAGTGGAACATTATAGATTAAACAATAGATTAAGTTAGATGAAATTTTAGATATCATAAAATTGTTAGAAAAACATTAATAACTTTTTATAGCTTGAAAGTTACAAAATGTTTTAATTTTCTAAATTAAAAATTTAATGGCATTTGGCAGCTCATTTTTTCATCGCAAACCGAAAATATTTGTATAGTTTTTGAAACGATCCTAATTTAAAAATTTTATTTCATAATCGTTGAATTTATTTTTTACATTCAATTTTGTATTTCATTCAAAATTAATTATATTTGGTATGGAATTATATTTATTTAGTTCTATTTCATTTATGACTGTTGCATGTTTTATACTCATATAAAAATATTGATGAAAATATTTAAATAGTCAATTATAACTAATTAAAATTTCAAAAATAATCTGCTTAAAATTGGTTGGTTTGCTTAACAATATAATGTACAAAACAACGAACTTCTCTTCATTAAAGAACAATTAAAAATATTTTTAGTAAATTCAAAAAATTTATCTAAATTGACAAAATTTTATGAACCTAAATCTAAAACATAAATCACAAAAATATTAGGAAACTTTTTATAGGGTAATTATAATTTCATATTCAGATTCTAGAGTGTTAAATTTTAAAAGATAAAACATAAAATTTTGTATTTATTATTTTTGTGCTATTTTATTATATATAAAATAATTGCTTAGAAAATAGGATGCAATTATTTCCACAAAAACTTTATCCATTAAGGATAAAATGTAAATTTTATCTGTTATACTACATACTTATTAAAAGTAATTTTAATCACTAACATGAACATAACATTTTGTATTTCATATTTTTTTTTTTTTTTTTTTTTTATATAGTCATATGGAGAATTTTAGCTAACCATACGTTAATTTTATTCACAAAATAATAGAAAATATTTAAGGATAATAATTTTCTACATAAAATTCTTTTACATAAATAAATATATATGTATATCGGAAAAATACGTTATATCGTCGACATCGTGTTGAAATTGTCGAATATTTAGTTCGTTATAGAATTATTTGTTTTGTAAAATGATTTCTAACTAATATTTTGGAATTCATAAGCATGAAATAGTGATAAATTTTTGTAATTTTATTAAACTATAATCAGGAAATATATTTTACTATTACAAAATAATTCATATAAAAATTTTGTTATATAAAATATAATAGCTAAACATTCATAAAGTTAAATATTTCAGTGCTACGTGGCTAAATTTCCCAGTATACTTTGTCTGTACTTAATAGAGAAAATATAAACTTCTTTACGCCAGAGTTTTAGAAACATTTGAATGATTTAATTGACTTATATTTATATATTTTTTTATAATAGATTGTACAATTTTAGTTTTTAATTGAAATATTTGTGGGACTAGAACTAGTACCATTTTACAATTATAACTTTACAACTTTATTCCACTCATTTTCATATTGCGTAAATTATATTAATTTATTATTACTTTGAGGATATAATAAAAAAAAAACTTTAATTTTGAATTAAAACTTAATAAAATTAAGGTAAATACTAAATTTTTTAAAGATTTTATTATTGAAATTAATTTTTATAAATGAATTTAATATTTATTCACAGTAATGTGTGATCGGTGTCCTTAATTAGTGTATGATAAATTAGCATATATATAACAAAAAACATAAATTATTGAAATTTCATATAAAATTTTTCCATACCATAAAGCATAACAATCACGAATTACTGTTGAGAAAATTGAAATAAAAACTTCATCTAGAGTGTTATTATTGGTAATAATGCATATTTCGTCATCATTTTTACAATAACTCAGATTTTTCTATCCAAACTTAAATTCTGTATGCATAAATTAAATTTATATATTTGAAAATATATAAATATTTAATTTTGTTTAATATTTCTATATAAAAATATTATTTATTTTTGATTATTTACATTAATAAAATGGTAACTAAATTTTAGAATAAATCTTTCACCTGTTGAATTTATTAAGAAGCAACAGTTTTAATTTAACTGAAATATTTTTGATCATTTTACATATGAAATACATAATGTAGACAGATAAGCTCATGCAGAAAGTGAAATATCTAAAATTATTTTAAAGTAAATATAAGAACTATAAGTAGTTATATATCTTTATTTTACCAATTTGAAAAAGAGTTTAAAAGAGGTACAAATACCTTGGTCATTATTGATTTTGTAATTTATAGAACTGGCATGACCAATAATGGTCCTGGGGGCTGCGATTTTTACGAAAGTTGTTTTCACTGATAATCATAACTCAAACTAGCTTTGACAATATTTTTATAAACAATTTGTTATGTCTTATGGTTATGTATTATTCAAATTACATTTACGATTAATTAATGAATATAATTATTTTATTTGAAAATGTTATATATAGTTATTAATATAATTATTTTATTATTAATTTATATGAGAACCAAACTATATAGCTTATAACAAAAAGTATAGGAAGAGAACGAAACTCATATTATAGTTTTAACTGTAGGATTTAATTTGAATATATTTTTGGTACACTTAACTACAAAAAAAATTATATAAGTTTTGATCTCTTCCCATATAAATTCTTTTTGCAATTCCAAGATTTTTATTTACTTATGTTTTCCATGGCATTTCAAAATTGTTAAATTTATTCTGTATGGAAGATATTTTTGATAATGTAAGTTTGTGAATAGATTGCTATTAGATTTTGAAATAAATATTTTTATAAATTATCTAAATCTGATGCAACATATTTGTAATTATTGATTAGAAGAATATAATATAAGTACTTTAGTAAGGGAAATTCCATATCGTTTAATTCTGATGTCTCATGTAAGATTTACTCCTTAGTGCAAGTATTCTAATCTAAATGTCAATTTAAAATTTAAACCTAAAACAGCGTCTGATTTAAAAGCCACTTGATTTTTCTAGAGACTACATATTCTAGAGATGACTCATTATTCCTATATTAAGTATACAATGAAAATATATCTAAATTTTAAATAGTTCAGGATTATTCAGGATTTTTATGATAATAAAATTTATATACAATAATATTATAGCATTAAAATAAAAAACTCATTTAAATATAATATATTTGTATATAGAAACCGCAAATTTCTTCAATTATACTTTTTTATCTATATACGTTGAATAATTAACTCAACAATAAACTCGAATTTATATATTTATCCAATTTGATTCAACAGCCCTAATATTTATAAGATAATTACGTTAAGATAAATCAACTTCAACCAATACAACAAATGTAATTTTTCTATACTTTGATTTACATTCCATAGTAAATTGTATATAATATAAATATATAATCCTTTTAGCATACTGGTGCTTGGAAGAATCGATTTGTCTGTAATTTATAGCTGGATTTGACCACCTTATACTAATTAACGTTAACCCATTGAAAATTTCATTCTTTTTCTTTTAGGGTTTTTCTCATATATTATATTGCCAATATTATTTTCCATTCGTTGATTTACAAATTGTTTATACATTTTTCTATTCATATTTTTACCCTTATTCTCAATTTTGGCAAATGGACCGACCATTGATGGTATTTTTAGATTTAACAATGCGGTTTTTTACGATTTAGGTAAAGAAAAACTGTTTTATGTTGGAAAATAAATCGAAAATCATTCCAAAATCAATCAAGAATGGTTTAAAAAATTAAATAGAATTATTTTAAACATCAATATTATTGATTTATAATTTTGCTTAAATTTATCAGCTTAATTTAACTTTTATTGAAAAAAAAGGTCATAAAAGCTATCCTTGGCTATGGTTTATTGATTAATATATATAATTATAACATCATTCAAAATAATTTTATAAATAAGTATAAAAGATATATACATAATAATTATTATAAATTGCGGAATTATTTTAAATCATTTTATTCCTTTGATTTTGATCAAATATTATTAAACGTTAATAAAATATTTTAAATCCTTATTACATAAATTAATTCTTCATCTATAAATATTTCATCACAATTTTTTCGATAATAATATATTTAATATCCTCTCTATGTGTTTACAAATCTACATTAATATGTTTTCGAATTTAAGGAACTGAAAAACGCCTGTAACTTTGTTTTCATTAATTACCTTTACCAAAAATAAAGAGCTGATAATTAGAAGTACCTTAGCAGATAACTAGAGGAACCTTAGCAGATAAGTTATATTCAACAGGGTCTTGTATCCAACAGTGTTTGTAACAAACAACACTTTATTAAAACTAAGTCCTATTTTAACACATCTATCATGCATTTTGATAAAAATTAGAAAGTTAAAGAAAATGTTAAAATTGTTGCAAAAAAATATTAAATAGAACTTAAGAAAATCTTCAAAATAAATTGAAAATTTTAAGAATATGATAAAAAATATTTAATGTAACTTTTTTAGGTAATTTTTCATATTAAATATTTTACATAATTTTATTATCGGTTTTCTTAAGTTTTACTAATATTTTTGCAAAAATTTTAATATTTCTTAAATTTTTTACACCTTTTTAGCTTTTACTTAAAACCCTATGTATCTTGAGAAATTTTCCCTTTTTTGCTTAGATCACCAAAGTTTTCAGCTAAGAGTTTACTTTAAATAATGTTTCGTTATAAATGAAAATTAATCTTGTAATCGATATTACAATCATTAATTACAAAAGACTACCTAAATTACCAAAATTATCGATAGTTTTGATAAATATATTTGGATATGAAATTATAAATTTGTGAACATTCCAGAATTTATTTTTCTAATGTAAAATAAACTTTAGCTTTGTAATAAGTAAAATACAAACGACATCACAAAAAATATAATATATTTTTAATTAAATGTATAAAAATTTTTACATAAAATGCTGAAAAACTGGGAAAATTTTTGATTATACTCAACAAAATGCATAAAATTTGGAAAATATTCTTTTTTCATATTCAGTTAATGATACAAAAATTTAATATATTTTAGAATATTATAATTTCCATGAATATGAATTTCACTATAAAAAATTTAAAATTAGAAAATTTTAATAACCTATTCAGCTTATTGACTTAACTATATAATTTTACTATACTAATGAAATTAATTTTCCAAATTTTTCGAAGGTCGATTTAGAAATTAGAATTTAAATTAAATAGTAAAGTTTTATTAATAAAATCTATTTAATGTTAATAATACGTTTATGTATATGGAAAATCGATTATGGATTTAAATTTTCAGAATTGTACAAGGTAATTTGTAAATCTAATATGACTCTGCAAATAATTCGTCTTGGTTTGTGAACAGATTAACTCTATTACAGTTAAAATTATAATAATTAATTCAAAATTAATTGAAACTACAAAATACGAAAACGAAATTCGTATACGAAATTTGCATTAAACTAGTATTATTACAAAGCCATTTAAATTTTACTTTGCACCTTGTACATCTATTAATATTGAATTAAAGTTCAAATCACTATTCACATTACTGTCACAGCCGATGAATGTGGTACAGAGCCAATGATAGATAAGATAGATACTTTGGAAATTATATTATTATTAAAGTAAATATTTATGAATCATCCTGTAATCAAAATTTCTCTTCTTTTTTTTTTTTTGAAAATATGAAATTATAGATAGATAATATATTTTGATTTATTGAAATTATGTTCACCGAATAATGTAAACCGTATTACCCTAAAACACTATCATCAAGGCATAGATAATATAATGGGATATTAATTTATTTGTTGTAAGAATATATTTTTTCTATATTTATAAATACATTAACGTATCATTCTATAAATGTTTGTAAAGAATAATTTAATAATGTTTATTGAGAGTGGACCATTTTGGAAGACCAATAAATAAATATAATTATTATGAGGAATATTTAGATAATCCATTAGACATACCGGATAAATTTTCAATATAATTTTGTTTGTATACTTTATTTAAGATAATATAAAACAATGTTTCAGATCAAATGTAGCATAAAATGTAACTACACAAATTTATTGTTAATAAAAAAAAAATTACATTTCAATAATAAAAATTGTTAATTTTTTAACAAATTCTAGTGTATATATCGCGTACTACTTAGTTACAACTTTGTTACAATGGTCAACGTTTCGTAAGGGGATACGACGGGCCGTACGGTCTAGGTACGTGGTTTGGTCGCTTCCATTCCCCCTTTCTCAAACCAACCAACCAACCAGTTACAATGTTAAGAGCCTACGTGAATATTAAATCTACAGTCATGTATATAAAATTTATGGTTAAATGCAATTACATTCCAAAAAACCCTGAAATTTGAGAAAACCCTGAGAAAATTTTTAGAGTAGTTTTAATAATTTATCAAACTTATAAATTATTTCAATAATTTTGATTTAATTCTTCATATTCTGTAAACTTTTCAACATTTTCCAGGTGACATAATATATTTAAATATTAACCTGAGTAAATGTTGGTAATTAAATTAAATAATTATATTTAATAAGTAATTAAATATTAAATGATGTTACAAGTATTATAGCTTTAATATTATAATATACAAATTGGTTTCATAGAGACTTTATCACCTTTTTTTAAAATATTTATTAAGTTCATCATTTTACCATGCCAATTTATTTAATACTTTTGAATATTAAGCCAGACAAAAATAATTGCTAATAAATAGGAAGTCACTTTTATAAGTAACACTTCTATCTAGTGTCGGTGTGCATCATTAAATAAATATAATAAACACAATTCTTGGTGAATTATTAATTACAGACCAAGGCAATTATTTTGTCACCACAATATAAAGGACACTTAACTTAGAGAAAGGAATAATTTATGTAATTTAAATTATGTTTTTGTTTGGATTTGGAATGTTTGAATATTTGAATATTAATGAAATAAATTTAGAATGATTTCTTAGTTTAAGTAAAATTTAAAATATTTAAATTAAATATCATTTTATTACCAATTATGAATATTGTAAATTTGAAATATAGTAATAAAATATAATTTTACGTTTTACGAAAATTAATTAAAAATTAATTAACCATCGAATTTATATTAACATTCACACAATTTACAGAAATTCCAGCACTTATAAAAAAAACTGTTTGAAGTTGTAAATCATTTGTCAACTCATGTAACGTATGCGGCATCAAATATATGGGAAGTGCCATATCACCACCAAACTTGGGTAATATGTTTTTTAATCATTTTTAATTTTGAACAATTTTTAAGTTAGATTTTGTTGTATATTTTTCTTAATTTAAATAAAGTGAATAAAATGTATGAATTAAAAATATATTTTATTAAAAAAATTATTACAAAATTTCTGACAGCGAAAGAAGTTTAAAAATCTATGGTGCGGTAGCAACCAATATTAATTGCTACAACGAAATTTACCTTATGATAATAAGAAGGAGCCTTTAAGCAAACTTTGGATAGATTTTTCGAGTCCGCAATGGCCACAAGTTCCTATGGTTTTAATTAATAAGATTTATTTTATTTATCTTCTTTAAATTTTCACCTATTTTAACGTTTAAGAACCAAAAAAAAGTGCTGCGACCTATCTTTGATATTTATAATGATCTCCTATAGAAAATCATTATTTACTTTGCGTTGTTTCAATTTGAGTCACGTTATTTAGGAACGTATCCACGACGTATTATTATTATAAATTAATATCTAACAAATATTAGTAAAACCATTTTGAAACACACAAAAAAAAAATTAATTTTTAAATTAGTCTTTAATTTACTTTAGTTTTGTGATTTCTCATAAATTTTAATTTTACCTATACATAATCACAAAATTTACTTAATTTTCTCAAACCTAAATAAAATAATTTTCCTTTTGTAGAGATTATTTTCAATTTTACACCTTTTTTTTGCAAAATATATTGGCTATTAATCTTAAAAAGACTATAAAGAAAGAATGATCAAATAAGTCCAAAAAAAATATATATATAGTAATTGTATCAACCCCCTAAATAATGATATATAAAATCAATTTTTAGTTAATTGAATTACTTCCGCCCTTTATTTTATTTATTAGCTAACAATTTATATAAAATGACATTAAAAGACTTAACTGAAAATGTGGTTGTGAAATGAAATGTATATAAAAACCGAATTTTACTACAATTTTCGTATATAAATTTCTTCGAAGGAAAAATTAAATTTTTTCTTACAACAAAATTGTATTTCATATAGCATAATGGCATCAGAGGCACCAGAGACGAAGTATATAAGACAATAATAATAGTCGTCCACTTAGAATCTACCAAAATTGATTTCGAATCCACTTCAAATCACAATAAATATATTTTTATTGTTAAAAAATTTAATATCATTGTCTCATCACTGCAAAATCTAATGGAGTGGAAAAGAAAATCTCAGGATAAAAAAAAAATATTACCACAAAAAAAAATACACATAATAAAAACAAGAACAACAAAAAATTAAAATGAATATATTTTCCATTTATATTTTCTTTTTCTTTTTTTTAACAGGAAAAAAAAATGAAAAAGGAAAAACCATTTCAAATCACCATTTAATGTAATTTTACAAAATAGAGATAAAATTATTGATAAAAATTGATATCTATTTTCTTGAAATAATAAGATTAAGAAAAATTCTAGTTTTTTTTTATTTATTTTTAAGAAAACGGAGCATGATAGTAATACAGTTATTACTAAAGGGGCGAATATGGTTCGGAAAATTTATACAAGTAATTGGGAAAATTAATTTAACAAAAATAATACTATAGAAAATATTGTATTTAAAAATATTATTATTTAACATATGACAAATTTACAAAGTTACCGAAATATATTTTGTCTCTTGTGATTATAGTCGCTTTATCATTTGATTTTGAAATTTTGAATACTTTAATTTTGTTGTGTTACCCTTACCCATTACACAACAATTTTAAGTAAAACAAGTTTAAATCCTTGAAATTTGTTGAACTTTAATATGTTTAAATAATAAGTTAACGATTTCATAATTTTAATTTTTGTTTAGAACTTTGACAATTATATTACGTATTTTGGATAAGGCATTGACAGAGTACAGTCAGTTCGTCAATACTGTTTTGAATTACTCAGAAGAAGAGATCATTAGCTTTTGCTGATGATATCACTTTTTTACGCTGCTGCGAAAAAATCATTAATACGGTATTACAAAAAATGTACAAACATGTGAAAAAATTCTTTTAAAACCAGGATTAGAAAATGCTAATCGAGATGAAAGAAAAATTTGGTGAAAGTAATGCATTTGCTCTACAAATAGTACTAAAATTTAGTCATTTTAGGAGTTAATTTAAATCACAGATTAAACAAACTTTAAACCACATATAGGAAATCAAATAAAAGAGGTTAAAGCAGGCTTCCTTGCATCAAAAAAAAATATTTAAATTAAAATTAAATATTTAAAAAAATTAATAGTGTATAATTCTATATCATCAGATATTTAAAAAAATAATAAATATAAGTAGAATTGATAATTTCATAAATCAATTAATTCGTAATCAATAAAATACAAAATTTGTATATTTATATTTAGTTAATATTATTTGTAATATGTATTTACCATCCAAATATTAATTTTTCCGAAAAAACACCCGAAACATTTATTTATTTATTTAGGTGAAAATAAATACATCCAAGGCAGCCAGCAATGAGCTCCCACTCATATGTTATATTCATCAGTAATTCAGATAATTTAGTCTCCTCTGGCCAATTATGAAGAATATTATTGGTATTTTTATATCTTGGAGTTATTTAGAATATGGTATAAAAGAAAATTAATCAAATAAGTTTAGAATATTTGAAAAATTCAATATGTCCTGATGTGAATTTTACCTCCCGTACCTTTAAATTGTTCAGAAGAGGTATACATTTTATTCTATAGTACAAATAGGACGAATTTTACATAACTTTAACTATTTTTCATAAAAATTTAATATTCTTAATAACACACATAATAAGCGTTTTTTTTTTAAATATTCATCGCTAGCATTTTTTAAGTCAGACGAAGCATTTTAAAAATGTATGTCCATTAATTTTCTTCGTCATAAATAATTTATTAGCAAATTAATTTATTTATATAAATAATTTATAATTATATAAATACATAATAAATAAAGATTTTAATCTATTTCTAAATATAATTACAAAATTTCTAATTAGTATATTTGATGTTAACATAAATAAGGATCATTATAATTATACATATTTTATCCCAGTTAAATCCCTGTTGATTCATTTTACTTTAATTGTAATATTTCACTATTTTATTTGTAATTTAAATCACAAATTTTATTATGTTATATAAGATTTTCTATACTTAAATTTATGTAATAAACGACAAATAAATCGATAAAATATTTATATTAAATTTATTAATAGGTTTTAAATTATATAGGCTTAATTTTATAATATATTTATATTTATTAAGAAAATATTATAATTGAAAATAATGTGAGATTTAAATTTTATGTGCTTGAAATAGAATGAACATTACTTAAAAAAAAATTTGTTATATATTGGGAAGAAATATTTCTTTGATATTACAAAATTACAATTTCCAGCTGAAAAACCTAATTACATACACAATATTCAATGAAAATTTATAATTATATGTAATGTAGTTTGAGTAATACTTGTGTCTTGTGGGTTTAATATCGGCATCGAAATTTTTTTCTTATTTTGTTTAGAATGATATTGTTAAATGCTCTCTATACTATTATAAAGGTACCATTATTTAAAAAGAAAAGCTTTTTTTACTTCATGAAGAGCAGTTTTTACTGATTTACCTTTATCAAAGAGGTTTATTCGATAAATTCAAGTGAAAGACTTTTACGAATTTCTGCGTATCGCAGACTTTTTAAGAGTCTTGAGAAGGAAGAAAACTCAAGTCAAGTCATACGACTGACAGATATAATTTCGTATTTAATGCCAACGGACAATTCGCCGTATTGGCTATTAAATTACAAAATCAACAATGTCAACTAAATAACCATAATAACGGTAAATTAAAGCCTGTACAACATCCTGGCAGGTCAAACCCACTACAATTCGACTTGCATCTTCCTTTCTATTGTGTTTGATTAAAATTTACTTAATTTTTTACATATTAATTGTTCATTTATTTCCAACTAGCCAGTATTTCACACTTAATAATTCTGTTTAAAGCTGATATTGATAAGCTTTATACATTAAAGTTCCTCTTAGGACAGATCTTTCTGATATTCCTAATTTTTGGAACAATTTTTGTTTTTTGCTGCAGTTTCATTATTTTTTATTGTGCATATTTTATCTTCTAGATAATTTCTTATCAAAATGCTTGTCTTGTAACGCTAAATTTATATTGCTAGATTTTGAATGGATAGATTTAAAAAAAATCACATTGAATTGCTTAAACGATGATATTTTAATTCGGTGAATTGTTATTCCGTAAATTTCCATTTAGTGAATTATATTATACGGTGATTTATTTACGGTGGATTGACCATATACCTTCGTAATAATATGATGACTACCACAATACCATTATCACTTTTTGATATAACATACAAGTCAAACATTAAATTCGACTATCACATCTTTATTATACAAACTTTTTAGTTGTCAATTTATTACAATTTCACTACCAAGTTCTCAGTCGATTAACAGACTGTTTAAACTATGGCTTGTAGAACAAAACACGTTAAAATGGGTTGTGCTGAACAGCTGTCTTCACACCAAACTGTTCTGGAGTAACCCCAAATTAAACAATCAAGAAGTATTCGGAAATGACCAAATCCATGCTCAGACTGTACACAGCGACTTAGAATGACAACTGAAACAGCTTGTACAGGCTTTTTTGAGGATGACGAGACAGTTGAGCATCTTTTATGTCACTGTCCTTATGTGTGTAATAAAAGGTTAAAAATTTTCGGTTCCTATTTTATAGGGGATTTAATTGAATTAAGCAGTGTAAAACCTGCGAAGTTGACAAACTTTATGAAGGAAGTGGGATGGCACGATTCGTGGTCAAAATGGTCAACGTTTCGTAAGGGGGTACAACGGTCCGTATGGTCTAGGTACGTCGTTGGGTCGCTTCCATTCCCCCTTCTCAAACCAACCAACTTCTCCGGCTACATTTAAATTTAAAATACAATTCCACAAATTAATTTGTATCTATTTATTTTATACTTTTTATATTCCAATTATGATTTCAATATTAGATTTTTATTTCATTAATTATATATAAAACATCTCGTTCACATTCTTCTAGCTTTATATTTCCTAAAATATAATCTTATTTAAGTCTATTTTAAAATAGTTAATTCGGAGGAATTTTAAAGCTAATAAAATATATATTCAGTTCCAAGAAAAATGAAATTTTATATTTTACGTAAAAAAGTTTTTTATTTAAGAAATTTCAAAAAACAATCTTTTTCTAACTTTTTATGATATTTTGGGACAAAACAAAAGTTTTTACACAATAAGAAAATATGACAGAAGCGACATAAAAATTTTCTTAAAAAAAAATATATAAAACTTATTTTAAGCAATAAAAATAATTTTCTTTAGGGTCGCCATATTTTTAATTCTCCTTAAACTATTAAATGCACACTTGACACAGAAGAATGAATTTACTACTGAAAATATGAAATTATGGAATTAATTACGAAAAATATTTGGGATTTGTTGATATATTATCAAAAAAATACTTATATAAATTTAAGAACTGTATAATTAGTGAAGAAATCAATGAAAATTATTAATCGAAATAATTAAATTTAGTATCATAAATATTTCCAAACTTTCGCTTTTATATTTACAAATAAAATAAATTCGAAATTAGATCAAATTGAAATATAATTCAAATTTCACAAATTATCTAATAAAATTACGAAATTAATTTACTTATCGAAAAATATTTTATAAACTGACAATTAAAATTATTAGCTAAATATCTCAAATAAATAAAATTGTATACTAAAAATAAATCTTTGCAGATCATAAAGTTGCCAAAGTATAATAAAAATAACAAAAAAATCAAATAATTTGTTATCAAAACAATATCCTTACTCAATTCTTATTAAGGATATTGAAAATATAATAAATATGTTTTTGTCTAAGATTTTTATTGCCTCCAATTCACCTTGTTTTAATAGAAATTTATTTATCGTATATTATATTTTCCCAGAAAATATGCGAAAAACAACCTTTATTATTTATTTCCTTTTTAAACAATCTTAAATATCCTATACATTCTCATCCTTACCGGATTTATAATGTAAAGACCATGTCCTTATTCGTCTTCGAATAAATTGATTTTTTAAATTGGTCTTGAACCACAACAAAAAAAAAATAACTACAAATCACAAACCCATAATGAAAAAAGTGATTTTCGTTTCTGACATTATCGATATTTGTCCTTTTTCACCTTGCGCAGATCCTTTAGACTTTTATAATAAAAAAAAAAGGCCAATTTGCAAATTTTGGGACAAAAAAGTACCATCAAGTATAACCAAAACAAACTTTCAACAACTTTTTTTTTTATTGTTATAACACCTTTCCGGGTGACAAACTGTTGTGTATTTCATTAAAAATTGCCGACATCAAGAATAACCAACAACAACAATGAAAATATGGAAAATGGAGGTAGAAGTTAAATCATGAAATTTATGATACGTAATAGCGCAGCATAAATTATTATGTTGTTTCTTTTTTTTTGGGTCATGATATGGGGAAAACATTATGTTATGGATACGATAAATTTTCTAAGAGTACGGTAGTTAGTTATTATTGGTATTGTTATTATTATTATTATTATTATTATTATAGATTAAAGACTTGTTTAGTTTCGGTGTTTTTTGTTTTTTTGGAGGACAAAAAAAATGGGGAAAAATTATGGTATTTTTAGTTGAAATGGAAATTGTCATAAACAATATAAAAACGAAAAGGGTATAAGAATAATGAATCGTGGGTTTAAAGGTAACATTTGGATTATATTATTTGTGTTTTTAAAATTGTTTATGTTTATTTTAAGAATTTATGAATTTACTAAGAAGATGTTAATAAAAAAATGTATTTTGAAATGAACATTATTTGAAATATAATTTATGTTTTGTTTTACTTATTTACCAAGCCAGATATTTACGTATTTTACATTAAATTAACTAAAATTAAATTTACATTAAAATATTTTCAAATTAATTAACATTTACATTGATATTAATTAAAATTACATTTTATAATAAAAACTTTTCGTATTAAAGAGAAAAGAATAACAAGATAAAAAAAATGGTTGATTAAGTGATTAAGTTAGTACGAATTATATTCGATTTTTGAAACTCGATTTTGTTATAGTGGATGAGTAATTATCACCAACTTTGTTAAAGACATTGGGTTCATTTTTACCATATTCAGTCCGATGAAAATATTCAACTTAAGACTTAATTAAAACTGGTCAAATAAATGACCAGTTGATAAAAATCAACTTTATTATTGCCTATTAATTCATCAAAAGTAAAACAGAGAAGGATTCTCCTTGACGATAGCAATATAGCAAAGAGAGATTAATTTGTGAAAGTCTGTAAGAGAATGATGGGAGGTTATCAAAGTCCCTAGGATTTTGGAATTTATTCAATTATATTGCTATGAATTTGAAAGACATGATCACAGGTTTGATACAGATTTTGTTATTAAATTCTTTTTCTGTCTTTTTAGTAAAACCCAGCAAATTAATTAGCTTTCGCAAGAATTTTGCCATTGTGATTATTAAAAGTAAGTTTGCTGTAAACAATAATACTAAGGTCTAAGTTTTAATCAACATGGTGGAGTTGTGTATCGTTTTGGAAATAATTAAAATTGGAAATGGTTTTCTCTTGCTAGAAAATGTAATTGCATGACATTTAACAATATTAAGTTATAGTCTATTTTTAATGTACCACTTATCAATAGCTTTTAGTTTTGATTGCAAAAATGTTGAATCCGTTGGTGAAGTGATTGATATATTATGATATAATATTAAATCATCGGCATAAAGAAGGTGACATATGACAGATAATTGATGGAAATGAATGTAGTATGTATTATAATATGTCAAATTAAGTTTAGGTCACAGACCGTTTTAGCTGCTTTTAATAACAACTGCTGTCACAAATTTTTATTCTGTAATGTAATGTTTATTATAATTAATATGTTCTTTTCTAATAATTAACATTAAATTAATTTAAATCCCCATTAGACTAACATTTAACATTTTATTTGAAATTGAAATCTTTAAAAATAATTGTAAACTTTTATAAGAATAATAAACAATTTATAATTAATCGTGTACAAATAATTATATCTGCAATTTTCCAACTAAAACTAATAGTCTCTGTTCTATTCTACATTGATAAAAATTTACTTAGTTTATGTCCTCCTTTTTTGCAGATGTTGTCATGGGAATTTTCTATATCTGTATACATTTTCACTTAAAAAAAAATTAAAAACAAATAAAAGAAATTGTTACACTAGGAAATTTCTTAATTTTATTATCTGTTTGTTATGAAACAATTACAACATAAAAAAAAACATTAAAAATATAAATGTAGTATTTTGTATACTATATAATTTTTACAGAATAAAGGAGGAAGTTTACAACAGGTGCGCATTTACTGGTGTATAATAGTTTGTTTACCTAAAATGGAAGAAAACATTAAATATAATAGAAATATATGTATAAGAAACATAAATTAAAATGTTGGTTTCAATGTATAATTATATTATAAATAGACCATATAAATAGCACATATATTTTAATTACATATATTTTTTGAAAACCAGGTGGCAGTTTTCAGCTTTAAAATGATATCACATATTTACTTCTACTGTACGAATTCATATATACCATGACCATAAACGTCATAATTTTAGAAATTTTTACGATTAATGACTCTGACCTGCACAATTCTATAAAGTAGATTTAAGGTACTTTTTTTGCAATGACGTTTCAGCCCAAATCGAACCTTGGCCTCCTTCTAGAGGTTTATTGCATATTGCACCTACTAATTCTATATGAATTCTGAACTATAAGTTTCTTTATAGCAAAGAAACAATTTAATTGCAACAGTCTAATGGCTTTTAATTTTAAAGCTGAGTCGACCTAGAGCGATATCAATGTAGTCTGTCTGTAGTTGAAACCAGGACTAAATGCATCACAGCAAGTACCACTATTTACGCCACCGTCACTCTTTTATAGTTTATTTGTATTGTAATAGTTTTTATTTTTAATAATTGCAATTTTACACATCAAATAAAAATTCAGGTTCAAGAAAATTTCTCAATAATAAAATATATGATAACGATAACTTAATGTCCTCATGATAATTCATGTCCGCTAAAGAAATCTGAAATGATACTGAATTGAACATAGTAGATGGAATTATACAAAATTAACATTTGTCTGTTCACATATTGAATACACTATTGAAATTAAAAAAATTCCATTACGAAAATTTCCATCATGAATTGGACAGGCTTGAATAAAGCAGAATAAATTACTATACAATTACGTACAATTATTTATTTTCATGTAGGTTTCATTTCGATATTCTTTCTTAAAGTATATTTCGATTAAATTCATTAAAGGTCGGATAAATTTCCATCATTATAAAGGAAATTAATTTTGATATGCTAGCTATTTATTACTCGTTTGAATTGTAGTAAATTCTCATATTGAGTTATTACCCAACTGCAAAATAAATAGAATCTAATATAAATAAATCTGTTAGTTTTAGGTGGTAATAGTACTAAAAGATTAAAATGTTATCTTACTTTCGACTCACAAAATCACTAATATTTATTAATTCAAAACAATATTTGAAATTAAACTGATCTAATAATAAAAGCTACTAACCTAAGAGGGGAACAGAAACTCGTAGTTATGTCCAACATTGATTTTTTATTAACACTATTTTTGTAATAAACAGTGCTTTGTAAAAAACAACGTTTTGTTAAAAAAATTATAATTTTTAAGGTACCTGAAATGTATTTTAACTTTAACTTTAATACTGAAACCCAAGCAAACCTGTCTAAATATGATTTCATTAAAACTATACTATAAGTTCTCTATAGGAGATATTGGTACGCGAAGATTCAGAATCTCGGACCTCAAAACGTAAAATATAAAAGTGAAATCGATTTATTCAGGTCTATGTCTATCGAAACACCCTATAGTTAGTTATTCCATAACTACTCGTAGAATTTGGTTCAAAATAAGATATTTCTACTTCATACACCAAAAATACTATATAATAATTTACTTGTAGAACTCAAAATTATTTGTTACATGCAAATTCAATATTATATAATTTTCTGTTTCAAGAATATTCACAAATATACTCAAAATGATTTCCTAACAATCCAATATTCAATTTATAATCAAGTGGAAAACTATTAAGACACTATTTTAATTATTTTTCACATCATTTTGTGCAATACATTGAAATTTTATTGCAATTTTAATGTTTCATTTAAGTTTTCTATCCAATATATAATTACACTTATGGCCTGCACGTTTGAAAACTAATTAACGTATTCCTTTAAGTTTCTCTCCGTTGGGAAAACTATCATTACTTTTAGTATTAAACAGAAAAATATTATTTGAAAAGTTTTTGTTATAGTCTGTCTTTCAAACGTGACCATTATATAAAAATATATAACCAAAAATGTAATTCATATTAAATTTTCACATTTCACATAATTTTCACATATATCGTATGATAAGTATATAACTTTTTCTTATATATTATTTTGTGTAACACTATTTCATTTCATACAGAAATCGAATTACATATACAAAATTATTAAAGAAAAAAAATTTCGGAAATGAATCTAAAATATCTTTTTTTTAACTAATAAAACCCTTTACTTTGTAACGATATATTTATTTTCATATATATTTAAGAAAAAAATTAATTTGACCAATTTTCCAAAATTCAATTTTAAATATTATTTTTAAGTGTTGTTATGAAAGAAATTACAATACAAAACTTTTAAAATGCATAATTTTTGACTAAATACCTTTTAAAACTTTATTTTACAATTTTTCCTATAACATGGAAAAATATATATTATTTTTTTTACAACCATGAAAAGTTAAACTTTTCATTTTAATAGCTTATTTGAAATGCTAATAGAATAAAATACCATTTTTTTTCAGCTGGTATTATATAAGAAAACGAACACTAATAATTTTATATAAAAAAAATTATTTGTCATAGAACACTTATTAAAATCAAGATAAAAAAATTATAATATTTTCGGAAAATATGATGAAAACAAAGTTGACCATTGAAAAGTTTCATATTAATATTATTATTTGTAAAGAAATATTTCGTGAACTAATCTTGATATGATCGCTTAATAACGCTTCCTTATGATAACGAATGTATTTAAGAAAGATCATAAAATTTGGTATTCATAAACCATTCGAATGGTAAAAATAATATCGAGAGTGTTGAAAAGTTGAAATAACTGGAACAATTAAGAATTCAAACTCTTCGTTATTCATAACGAGCTATTCTAAAAATCAATTCGTTACAATTCAAATTAATAATAACGAAAGATAGATTTCAAAAAGAGAATTATTGTCATATTTCAAAAATATCTGATTTTTATAGAATCATTTAATTAATAACGTTATTTTAAGAACTTGACAATTGTATTAACTTGAGGTTGGTCAAATATATCGATTTTCCAAAACTGATACAATTACAATTCATTATTTACAACCTTCTTGTATTTTTAGAGGAGCTTTGAAACTGATTTTGATAGATATTGCCATTCAAATGCTCAGCCAACCGAGACTTTAACGAATTTTAATACAAGTTATACTAGTTTCACAAATGATTAAACATCGCGAGACGTCTATACGGAACCACCTGGATTTGGGTTTGAGTGAATTTAATTCCTGACTTATTATTAATCTAATATCAATTTCTAATAAACTTCAGAAAAGGGAAACTATAATTTTTTTTTTTCCATTTTGCTACAGTAAGCAAAGTAAAAATTGAATATATTACAGCCAAAAAAAAGAGAAAGTTTTTATAAGCTCTGTATAAATAGTTTTAGTAACAAAGTTTTGCTACATTAATTCAAACAAAAAATTTATGCTGTTAAATTATTTTTCCTTTCAAAATTTTGAACAAAAAAATATTATTCCACATCAAATTTTCACTGTAAAATATTAAATATAATTTACTGAATTATTTACCAAATCTAACTAATTCTAATTTTTGGTTACAATTAAGAATTATCATTTTTTTTTTTTATTTTATCATTTTAATAATTTCATTTTTATTTCAACATTTTGAAGACCAATAATTTACATATGTACATCAAAATTTCAATTTTCAATATAAATGTTTTCTATAACCTTACACCATATTTTCATATATACAATATTGATAAAATGTGAATATCTCCTATATTTCCATCAAATACAATAATTGAAAAAATATCCTGAAAAGCCCTTTTGGCAAGCCTCATGCATGCATAATTTTCACTTTTTGAAAATTCGTAACTTAATTTACGTTGTGTTCTGGTTGTTTATTGTAAACACAAAGTTAACAAATTAGAAAAAAAAACTGGTAATTTCCTTTCAACAAAATTCAAATAAACAAAATTGATCCTATCAAATAAAATTGTTTAATTACAGAGAGTTTGTTGGAATACATGTTAGTATGTAATCTTCATGAAACTTTCCGTTACCGGGATTTGAAGAAGATACTGATTATAATGTTCAGATTATGGAAAAAAGCATAGCAGCAGGAGATATTCGATATCTATCTAAACTTATTTTGTTGCATTACTATTCGCAATGAATTCAAGCTTGTCGTATACAGAAGACAGAACTAAATACTCGTGACATATTTGATTTTTTGAACACTTTTCCTGAATACCTTGGATAAAAAATCTAAAAAACGATATTATCAACTGTAGAAAAATATTTGGAACGATTATTGTGAGATGAAGAAAAATATTATTCGTCATAACCTAAAAAAAAAATAATCAACGAATAAACAGAACGTTTTAAGTTAATAAGAACACAATAATTTAGGATTTACTACTTATTAAAAATGTATTAAATGCCGTATAAAAGTTATGAGAATTGAATTTAATTTTTTGTTATTGCCTTATGGCTAGCTACTAATAAATATAGAGTATATATATATTGTAATTATATATTTACAAGTTTTTCAATAGCTTAATAATAGCAATATTACGGCCGCCGGATATTGTGGTCTTCCTTCAAATAAATAACTTTTTCAAAGTTTGGTAATTTATTTTTATTTACTGGTATAAACAAAAATTACATCAAATAATTCTTTTTATGAAGTATTTGTAATAAAAAATTTTACTGAAACTTTGTAATTACTAAAAAAATTATCTAGAGAATGAAAATTTATTGAATTTTCATATATTAATGTTAGAATATTATCGTAAAAAAACTTTTATTTAAATAAACGATTAAGAAATTAACTCCAAAATGAGATAACTCTTAAAATGAGCCATAAAGGAGCTCTAATAAATTTAAACCTTACGTCCAACACAATGGACCTTTGTGGACTGAAATTTGTGACTTCAAGTTCAGCGTTATAACAGACATTATACCGAAATATAAAATTTGCTATTGCGTTTTTATAATTTTAGAAATTTTAGGAAAATTTGAATTTATTAAATTTGGCTATGCACACGCATTTGAGATGTGTACATAGCCTGCAGTCAGAATTCTGCCCAAGTATTAGAATAGAGACCACTCTGAAGATATTTCAGAAAATTATATAATCTCTAAATAAATAATATTAAATACTAATAATAAAATAAAATTTGTTTATTGGAAATAATGATGGAAATAATTTTGTTGTATGTAATTTGTTCATAGTAAATTTATCATTCGAAAAAATTTTTCAAATTTTATTTTGATTTTCTCAAGGATTCTTAAAAAAAAACTAAGGATTTTATAATAACAAATCAGATTTTCCTTTTTTTAAAAAAATGTATATCTTTTCCTTTCTGCAAATAAAATAATGCAATATAATAAAAATGAAAACCATATTTTTTTATTGTTACCTTTTATATTCACATAAAATAAAAATTATGTTTTCATCTTTCCTTCAGTTTCTTGAAAAAGATAAAAAAAAATATCCTTGAATTTGTATTATTTTTATTATCTGAGCCTTTAGAGATTACTTTTTAAATACACAATGCGCGAAGAAAATGTCAACAAAATAAATAGTAATATTTTCTTTATGCAGTTTATCTGTTGACAGTATATTTATTTGTCCTCAAATGTCAAATCGTGTAGCATTTGAAAGTAGAAGATTTAAAATATTTCAAAATAAAACATTAAAGCCAATGAAAAATATAAAAAATGTTAAAAGAAACTACAATTTTCAACATTTTATTTCTACTTAAATATAATTTGAATACGGATTTTACAACTGTAGTTATGAAATATGAAGTGTTGTAGAACCTAAACCAGTTGGAAAAAAAATTGTTTGAGTTCGCAAGGATGGAACTGATGTGGTACGACCATATTCACATATACATCTTCCTATTTTTAGCAATATTTCAATTATCATCTGATTATTTATTCATTTGTGGTATCCGTAAAGTTTGAGATCGGTAACATCAGTTCGTCCATTTCAAAATTTCGGAATTACAATAATATTCATTTCTTGTGTTTTAACAAACTCAGAATTTTAGTTCACAGCTTTTTTTTTTTTGTGTATAAATTATAAATCAACAAAATTATTACACAAAAAATAAAATATTATTTACTTTTTTTTTTAGTATTCCTTTTTTATTTGGCGAAATTATATTATGGCAAAGATAATATAATAAAATAAATAAAAAAGAAGAAAAAAAATCTTTTACCGAATCAAATTAAAGAAATAAAATAAAGAAAAACCAAAAAAAAAAGAAGCTGAAGATAATTTTCCTTATCAATATACAATATTTTTCTTTACTAAAGATTATGATGTATGGAGTTTTTGTACATTTTCTTTTGCGAGGATTTTTTTTTTTTTTTGTTATTTTTTATGTCTGCAACATCGCCTGCAGTCCTTCAAAATTTAACGATGTCACAAGGGGATACCTGGCACAATAGATAATAATATGGTTTAGATTTTCTTTTATTTGTAGTATATCTGTATAGTTATGTATATATAAAAAGGATATAAGTCGTAAAAAAAAGCTAAAATTGGGATCTAAAGAAAATCCTCATTTATTTACTTTATTGGTTGATTTGTTGATTATTTTTGTAAAAGAAAATTTTCAATTAAATTTGTTAAATGAAAATAAGTAAAATAAAATTTAATTTGTCCAATTTGTCATATAGTTTATAATTTAAGAAGGTGCTTTTTTTACAAATGACATAACATTGAATGGACTATCGACTTATTAATTAAGTATTAAAAGAATGATAAAAAAAAAATCCTTTAAATTTTAAATTAATTTATATATTTGTTTTTTAGAAAATATTATTAAAGTAATTAATTTAATTTAAAGTTGTATTTTTATGTAATTAAGTTAAACTATTATTGTACTATTTGTAAAATATTTGATGTAAATAGTAAATACCGTACATTTCTTTTTGGTTATTCAAGTTAAATAGATTTTAAAAAACTTAATTTTAAATAAATTTTTAGAATTGATAAATCATTTTTCTTATGGTTATAGTAGTCCTGCGAAAGTGAAAATGGAAATTTATCTATTTTTTTTGTGACTTATTTACAACACTATCAAATACATATTAATGAATATTAACATTTCAGAAATTTATACAGGAAATTACAATTTTAGATTTAAACAAACCCAGTACAAATTTGATCAAAATGTTTTACTTACTTATATAAAAATAAAAATCTTTCTAGCGAAAAACATCTTTTATGTATTATTTATAGGTTTTCTTTCACATAAATTTTAATAACATTTTTTTTTTTTAAAGGCGATTTCTATAAGAGTTTATAATTCTTAAGAGATTTGAAAAAATTAAAATGAAGGCAACAAAAAGAAAATAATAATAATTTGTTATGAATCTTCTCAGTAGGAAAATGAAAAGATCATAAAAACAATAGCTATCATCAATAAATGAGCTAAAAAGGACTAAACATTTTTATGACTAAGTCATGACATCATTTCATTAAATTTATACCGAATTATCTTTATATCCACATATGTTTCTATAATATGAAAAGGACTCCATCAGTTTTTAGTTTCATCAAATTTATGTACTCTTCAGGTATATAATAATTTATATTATATTTTTATACTTTTAATTCAGCATAATATCGTAAATGATTGAAAATAGAAAATGGATCAGTGCAATAAAATTTATTAGTTTTGTTCTACGAAATTAATTTGAACGATAATAAAAATGGAATTTATTTATTTGATTTTTATTGATATTATAATAAAAATTCAAATTAAAAAACCTCCAGTTAAGAAATTTAAAAGTCAAGCATTTCAAATAAATAGTTAAATTATAAAATATTAATATACTAGATTTATTACATAATTATTAAATATCGCTAAAAAATATTGTGAACTTCAATATTTAAACTGGCACATAATTTATACTCTTACATCTATGATTGATTGGTTTTAAAGGAGTGGGAATTTCGATAGAATGTCGATCACATCATGTCAACCCATTACCACTCTTAAGGTTATCTAAAAAGAAACTACCAAATTTTTTTTAGAAAATTTATCATGCAAGATCTAATAATTTCATCACAAGACCAATTGAAATTAATTTTCAATTCTTTATATTATATTACAAATTTTATATATAATTCAAAAAAAATTAATTACAAAAAACTTTCAACTACAAATAACAATTCTGTGGCATTTTGTAAATGTTTGCAATCAAAAACTTATGTTACTATATTTTGTTATTAATCCTTTTTTAACGTTTTTATTAATATAACCTTAATTATTTTTTTTTACACAACCACAAATAGCAACAATATTCAGGTAAAAAAAAATTGGATTGTATTTTGACAATATCAGAATATTTAATGTACAATTTCCACAACTTTGTTAAACACACAATTTACCATTATCATAAAACACGATGAAAAAATATTATTTTAAAGTGTTTTTTTCATTTTATTTTCATATAGTGTGGAAATTCATATTTATAATTCCCGCATAATACTATAAAAAAATCATTTTTATTTATAATAAAAAATTCATTTGGTTCACAAGTTAAACAATATTTTTTCATGAAACTCAATTAAATAAAACCTCAATTGTGACTTTCTGATAGTGTAAAATGGTTGGGTCAATTAAATGGGTTAAAAACGAAAAAAAAAATGTCAGAAAACAGTAAAGTAACATATGGACATGGACTATTTATAAAGCAGCTCTACACTCCCGGCTATATATATACTCATAAAATATTAAAAAATAATTTTGAATTTTCATACAAAATAAAGTTTATTTTACACTTTTTAATTTAATTCTTCGACATAGTTACGAGGTGAGTTGGGAAAATGTTTAGGTAATATCGAATTATGTTATATCGACATAATTTTTAATAACAAATTTATGTTAAACTTATATAAATACCAGAGTTGCTAAATAATGTATTAAAAAAGTAATGTAGTAACATTACCAAGTTATGCTAACAAAAACTGCAATATTTTCCAAAAACTAATTATGTATTTAAAATTAAAATTACGCTATTAGTATGTATACTGGTGAATTACTTTACTAAATTTCAAATACTTTACATTTTTATGGTGAAGTACTCTAAAGTATTTTGAAGTACTTAATATTTCAAAGAACTACTTAAAAATAATTTGATAGTTCAGTATTTCTAAGTAATTCTTTGAAGTAAAGAGTTCTTCAATAAACATCGAAGTATATATTTCACCATAAAAATGTGAAGTATTTGTAATGCAGTAAAGTAATACAAAAATATTATTATATTTGGTGTACCAGTATTAGAGTAATAAATAGAGTAATTAAATATTACAAGTAATGCAATAAAGGAATTTAAATTGAATTATTTGGTACTGCTGTAATGATCTGCTAATGCAGTACAAAAATAATGCATTGTTTAACAACTCTGATATAAAAAAGTATCATACGTAAATATTAGCTAATCTACTAGCATGGTATGAACAATTTAACATAGAGTTGTAATAGCATCTGTTATACATGAATGTATTTACATGAATATAACAGCAAATATTATATGAGAATATTTAGCATCGAAATATTTCAAATTAGCATCGAAAAATTCAAACAAAAAAAAAACATTCTATTCAGCTTTTGTGCTCTTAAAATTGTATTATTTTACATGTTAACGATATGCCTTAGGTAATCGATCAAAGAAGAGTGATGCACTCTTGCACAATCGAAAAGTTGGAAAAATGTAAATTTATCAATTAATAAATTATTTATACTTTCATATTTGTGCCTGACGCTATTTTCAACTTTTGATTAGATATTTTATAACAACTGGGAATTCAATTTTATTTTTCAATTTCATTGAATTCTTTTATTCAAAAAGTCTCGGTATTAATGTTTAGTTTTTTTTAGTGGTTAATATTTTCATTCGTTTTTGAGTAATCAAGAACATTCAGGAATATATCAGCCATGAAGCTAAAACTTGACGAAAAAATTGATTTGAGAGGCACAAAAAATTATTTTCAAAATTATAGATTCAAATTTTAAGCCTAGTGGCCACTTTTAATTTCAATTATTCGGATATATATTTAAATACGGATAGTTAAATTCATTACTTGTTAAAATATTTACGTTTTTTTTTTTTTTTTTTTTTTTCTAAGGATCTCTTCATTTTTACTTTCTGCATGCTTTATTTTTGTAATAGCTTCAATTTTATAATTTGAAATATTTACAATTATTCTATCAGTAACTCAGTAAATTCTATCAGTAACTCAGGTTGACGTTACTTTAAAAACATATTTCTATTTTGTGTTAAAAAAAAATCCTATCCGTACAATTATGCTTTTAATTACATAGAATAAATATATATTTTCATTACAATTTTAAATTTGTTTAACAATTTTAAATTATTTGATTATAACATTGAATGACCGTGTACTAAAAAGTACACATTTTTTTAAAAAAAATTAGTCTCAGGCTAATTTTCCATTACAACAATTTACATTTTAAATTATACCTTCAAATTCTCTTCAAACAAAGAAATAATAGCTTTGTCTTGAACGTCTTTAACATTTTTTACAATTTAAGTAATTCCATTTTTTATAATCAAAACATTTTACGTTTTATTTTTAGTCCTGGGTACCCTGATGGGCATTGAAAATAGAGAGTATCTTCATTTTGATCGTTTTATTCTTTTTATTTTTTATTTTTTAAGGAAGTGGTTGTGCAAATAAATGTTTATTCTACAGAAGTCTGAAATTGATTATTGCTGATGTGAATCTAACTAATTGAAATTTTTCTTTTCAATTACTTTTATATACGTTTTGCTAAAATAAGAATTTTTAGAGGCAATAAAATGCAGTGAAATAATGAAAAGTTATTTTCGTTGTTACAGTATCAATCTTTGAAGAAATTTTTACCAGTAAAAATTAAAATTGAAAATGTTGTGATTTAAGTAAAATCTACACTAACATTTTTGTTTTTTTAGAAATCATCATATAATTTACATAGTCATTTACGCAATCTGTAGATCTTATAGAAAAAATATGTATAAAAAAACATTAATTTGAATAGAACACAGAAATTTCTATATCTAAGATGTTAATAATCGTAATTATTCTTAAATTGCCTTATACACGCAATTTTAATAAAAAAAAAATTATTTTAGATTTTAATTTTATCAATTTGGAGTAACGAAAAATAGCATTTAAAAATAAAATACAAGAAATATTAAATTATATTCTATATAGATATAGGCTAAAAAATATTATAAATAGTTTCCTTTAATAAATTTTCTTTTCAAATTCCAACCAACCTACAAAATAAAATAGTCCTTCAATAAATGACATCCTTACTAGTATTTTAGATATGCCATATTTAAAAGAATTTGAAAATTTAATGAAATATTTTACAGATATATGCAAGTTTAATTCAATTTAAAAAAGGATTCAATTATTTAAAAAAACAAGATGTGTCACAAAAGAATTTTCCTTTAATTTTCTCAAGTGTATTGTATACTATATAGAAACTGTTAAAACTACAGGGATGAAATTTTCTGTTACAAAGTATTTATTTTGTTTGGAATGCTTGTGCATAAGGTTTATAAAGGTGATGCAATAATATTCTTGGAATGTTCTGATCTATTTAATGTCTTGTTTATTAAAGAAGTTTTGACATTTTTGTATACAGTATAAATAATTATATACTTGCTGCATATTAATATGTCCTGGAAAAGCAATCTAGAAGACAACTGTTTAAAAATCTTAATAATGAAAGGTTATCAGTTTTTGGTATTGCAATTTAGTGAATTTAATATATTTTATTTTAACAATAATTAGTTACCTGTATTTTATCAAAAAGTAAGAAAATTTATAAATTTTGATACTAGTCTGTAGTATCCTCTTACAATCATAGTTTAGAAATAAATTTTTATTATTGATGATTTTTCTCAAACAAAATAGTTAAAATTAGTTTTATTTCTGTTAATAATTAATTATTAATTAAAACATTTTTACTAATATAATTACGTGTGTATTAAACAGGTCTACTAAAATTGTTCACAGCACTTCTGTTTTGTTGGTGGTTCATTTATTTTGAAATATTTGTAAAATTAATTATATTTTAAATTGATTAAAAATGATTGGAAAATAATCATTTCAATTTGAAAACCGACTAATTTAATCTCAAAATGACCTATTCAAGTTCTTAAGTATTTATAAAATTTTCACAAAATGTTGTAACTCAAACAAATTACTTAGCTTTTATAATTATCTATCAATATCATTCATAATTTTCTTTGAATATAATGTGCCACATAAGCAATTCAATTATAAACAATCAAATTCGAAACTTTATTAACATTTCAAATTACACAAAAATCAATTTTCATTAATTCAATTCAGTAAAACTTTAGCCTTACTTCTCTTCATTATTGATATTTTTTTAAAGAAAATCCTGAACTTGACATTTGATAAGTTTCCAAAATTACTAACAGATATAAAATTTATGTTTATAATTTATTGTTTATTAATTTTGGACAGAATTATTTTCTGTTTTTGTTAAAATTTCTTTAATCAAATAAAGATAAGAAAAATTCTAAGAAATAATATTAAAATTTTGATTCATTTGTCAGTAGGTATGTTTTCCAATTTTCCGAAATGAAAATTGAATTTTTCAATAAACCAGAAGACTTAAAATTGGGTTATAAAAATGTTATTTTATATATTTTTGTTATCAGGGTATTTTTATTTTACGACTATAAATTACCTTCAAATTTTAGTAGCTCCAGATTTTAAATTGCCTTTATAAAATATAAAATGAACATATAAAATTTCGGAACTTAAATCACAGGTCAAACTGGGTATTGGTCAGCATTAATAAAAGTAGTAAAATTGAATTCGATTAATTTGTAGCAGTTTTCAGTACTAAAATACTATTGGTTATATAGTCAAACGTTTTCAGAGTGTATATTTTATGAGTTATATAGATAAAGGATATTTTTTTTTTTTTAAATAAACTAAAAAATTGTCAAATTTTTATGGGCTATAAAAATTGTGACATTACATTAAATTATATTGGACTATAGTTTGTGTTATTTCATCTGAAATTTATAGTCTAAAACGGTTTTTGCTGATTTGGAGGAAATCATTTTTCATTATATTATATAAAAAAAAATTGAATTCTAGCAAATATTTAAATACACTACATTTACAACCTTAAACTAAAAATTACATTTACCTATTAATATAGTTTGAATTTCCAGGGTTTTATTTTACTATTGCACTTACTAAAAATTTAAAATTACTTTCTTTACTCTCAAGACATTTGAAATTACTTTCTTTACTTTTAAGAGCCAATGAAAATTTTTATTAAATTATTTATAAATCACAATAAAATTATTAACATAATTCAATTACAGATAAAATTGAAATAATTTGTCAGTAATTTTTCTTGCAGCGTTATCCATGTCAAATTATTGTAGAAGCCGAAAAATTTATGAATTGTTTTATGATTTTTCAGTGAATTACTTTAATTGTCATAAACACTGTAATCATTTACCATAGATTAAAAGTTCCAAAGAATAAAATTTTGACTGTGCATTAAACATAACAAACATTATTCACCACAGGACAACAAAACTACAAAATATTCCCATTTCCAATGTAGAATAATAACGCAAATTATGACCCAACTCAGCTAAACAGCATAAAAAAATGTTGCGACAGAAATAATTTACAGAATAAAAGCAAACCGAAATCCTTGATAATATTTTTAACTTTTGAAAGATAGACAACAAACACAAGTTTACAAAAAAAAAGAAAAAAAATATGAAAAATTCAGCCGAGTAACATTAATAAAAGAATATGATTTTTGTTTGCAGGAATAAAAAATGTATACAAATAAAAAGTTATCCTATAGTGATACGAAATCGGATAGTGGAAAACACTATTAAACCGCATAAATTCTGCAATGTCTGCACCAGATGACAGTTTTTATGTTTTCGCGATTTTCATATAGTTTTTATATATTTTATTGATTTGAATAATTTTTATTTTTTTTTGAAAAAAAAATTTATGCATATTGTTTTTTTCGTACTTTTCGTATTTTTTATATAAGGACTTTTTGAAATCCAAAAGGAATTATAATATAGAACACAACAACACACACAAAATCATGACAAATTATCACTATAGTTCTTGTCGAAAAAATAGCCAGAATATACTTGATGTCAACGTGTTTGTTTTTTTCTGCTGCAATGTTTTGTAATAGTTATCGGGTAAATAGTGGATAAAACAAACTCGTAAAAGTTGTGGATCACTTAAAAATTTCCAGAAATATTGTATCACCAAAAACAACACGTCACATTTTAAATTAACATTTGAACATAATATAGAAATTTGATAAAGTTCTTGTCAAAACATAATTTTGTTAAGGAAAGTCTTTAACTGATTTTTGTTTGATTATGTAGCCATAATTTATTGTGACATAACACGATAACTTTATTATAAAATCAGTTTACTGCTAAAAAATAAATTATTAAGAATAAATAATTTCATCAATAATTTGTTAATGTCAGTTGTGGTAATAAAATCAACGGATATAATTTAAGTTTATTTTATTACCACAACTTACCCGACATTGTTATAATATGTCCCGATGGGCTATTGTATTATTTCTTGTCATCATCATCACGGTCATCGTCGTCGTCCTAAAGTAATATTTTTTAAATACCCCAACTGTGATGTATGTCCTTTAGATATTTAATCGTATATTATAAAACTTATTTGCTTGACTTTTCAATATATATGTCAGTATTTTTTGTGTATAGATGACACAATCTTTCTACTCCTCCACGATGTGTTAATTTTTTGGGTGGATTGGGTAACCAAAATAGTATATGCTAAAAAAATATCATTTCCATTTATGATTTTCGTTTTGCTTTACAGCACATATTTTTCGGTAAATTTAATTCTTTGTTATAATGGTCTATTCTGATGATTTTATACCAAAATATATGATGGTATTTTATTCATTAATTTGAAAATCCTTGTTCATCGTATTTAATTCAATTTTATTGCAATATTTTTTTTTCTCTAAATTATTTGTTATCCGCTTAATGAATAAAGTTTCGACTTGGGAAATATAAATTTTAAGTAATAATAAAATACGTAAATTGACAAAATAATATTTAAAAAGTATTATTTAATTTATATCTTGATATGTATTATACTTTTATTAACAATTTAAAATATTATGACATAATTCTATAAATGTTAAAGATATTAAATACAAAAATAAATTGATTATATTTCATTTTCATCGTTCACTTTGTAGGTGATTATATGAATATTACCAGGAAAATTAAATATATTAAAATACATTTACAATAATGAATTTATATTTTTGGGATTTTTATATATGTTTGAACCAAAGATGGATCAAAAATGATAACCAAGCAAGAATATACAACTAATAGTAAATATATAATGTAATTTGAAACATCAACGACACACCAAACAGCCTGAATAAAACTAAATTAAAAAAAACGTCACAGAAAATACTGAACAAATTAAAAATACGGAATTAAATTCATTAAATAATAGCGATTCCCTTCATCAAATGCTTCCTAGTGAAGTGGTATATATACAGATTCGTATATATATTTCCCTTTTTCTAATAAAGCTGGACCATATTTGCTTTTGAAAGTCCAATCTCTAAAAATATGTAATATAACATATTTTCTTGTCACAAAAATATTGCATTAAAAAAAAAATGACTAAATATTTTTTTTTTTATGCAACAGAATTTCATGATATAAATTGCTACCAAGATAAATAAAAAAGTTGCCAATTGTAGGGAGCAGATAACTCGTAGTTAGATTCAACATAGGTTTATGTCCAACACTATTTTGTGATTAACATTACCTTTGAAAACAGTGTTTTGTTAAATCTGATAATGTAATTACGTGGAAAGATAATAATTATATATAATTCGGTAACTAAAACTGCCTATCTAATTAACCTGTGTGTGAAATGTCATTGAAATCGGGTAACACATGAAATTTAAATCGGAAATATAAAACCGCAAATTGTACAAAATAAACACAAAGTAGACCATGAACCTGACCTGTGTACGAAATTTAATTGAATCGGATAACTAGACAGATTATATTAGTTTTCCCATTGTATGATGGAAATATAAGTGTGTGTTTTTTTGCTTTTTTAGGAAAAACAATTACAGGCAAACCCAGTCCAATGCAACATTCATAGTTACTCTAACTACTCGTAAAATTGTATGTCATTGATGTAAAGCTGTTAAAAATGTTCATATTATTATGTGATACTTTATTCCCGAGTTTTTAGGCATCTATATACTATATTCTCTATAGTATTTCCATAAATTTTAAGCAGATTTTCGTGAGCACTCATGAATATTTATTATATTTTGAGTATAGTAGAGACACTGGAAAATGAAATGAATAAATATGACAACACAAAACACATCACGACAATCGGTCTATTTTTTATATAAAAAAACTATTTTAAAAGTGGGTACACTATTAATATATGAATGTCACTACCAGATAAAATTGTATATACAAACATAAGCTTTTTACCCTTTTCCAAAAAAAAACTAAATCTAAACTTTCCTAATGAGAATGGGCCAATAAAAAGTTTTTACTGAAAAGTAAACTATTTGTTATTAAATTATTTATACTCTACAAAATAAATCACAGCATTTTGCAGAATTTATTTAAAAATAATTGTTTTGGACAAATGAAATACCAATTACAACGTAAAAGTTAAAAATTGGAAAATTATAAGATTTTCTAAATTGTTCTAAAAAAAACTATAATCTAGAAATGCTGTGTATTAGAAATATCAATCTGTCAATTTGTGATTTAGTGAAACCTTTTAAATGTCTTTTTTTCTACATTTTTACACGCAGCTGTGTGCATCAATTTTAGATTAAAAGCCTTAGATAGTTAGTTAACCAGAACAATTTCGAAAAGATTGATAGAGAACAATAAAATGAAAAATTCATTAGTTCCTAGAATTCCACTTCAAAGGGTAATCATGAAATATCTTTATTTTCATTTTAAAAAATACAAAGTAGAAAATTTACGAAATGAATTAAAGGAAATTAATTTCCGACAGTTAAAGTTTCTCCTTGTGAATTGTTGAGGAATAAATTCTGTATAAGATTTAAGAAAAATTACAATTATCGATACAATTATATGTTATATTTAATATAGAATTATTTCAGAAAGATAAATTTAATAGCTTATTTTAGGTATTTAGCATTAGAAAACATTAATTTTAAACTAAAATTATTTACAATATCAATTTACATAACTTTTTACATATAATTTCCTATAAATTACAAAATTATAAAATATTGTTATATTAATTTTCGAATCATCTTTCCATTGATGTTACTTGTTCCTTCAAATATTCTAATTGATCAGCATTTTGTTTAATTGAATCATATTGATAACCCATATGTTGACGAATTAATTCCATTTTATGTAAATTTTGGGCTGTATTATCCATAACAGATTCCAATTGAGCGAAATTTTTCAATGTTTGACCTAAAATCTGAAACAAGATCAAATTTTTTTTTGGTTTTCTTTTTTCAATTTATAAAATTAAATAATACCTCATTAGATTTTGATCCTCGGACAATTTGCCTTGCAACTGATCCAATATTATTGACATTAACACTAACTCGATCAGCTAAACGTCTTTTACTATCAGTGAATAGTTGTCGGGCACTGCTACTGGATGCCGAAGTCATAATTGTATTTTTTTTTTTATTTTGTTGAAAATGTCACGATATAAATATAAATGAAATTTAAAGTAACTGAAAGAAACAAGAGATAAATTTAAATTTACGAACGAAACTGCTTCTACATTAGAAAATTGTAGGAATCATCGTAGAAGAAATCATTGTTATTTCCAATTATGTAATTGGGATAGCCAAAGTAAACTAATGCAATATGTTGGTTGGACCTGCATTACTTTGATATATGAACCAAGTAGAATAATATCTTTGAAATTATTATATCCTTTTTATTGCTTCAATAAAAAGGATATAATAATTTCAAAGATATTTTCAGAATCAGAATTAGAATAATACTTCAATGCAATATAATTACGTAGTAAAAGTTATAATAAAGGAAGACAATACTTCCATTCATAATGTACTTTAAACATTATGAAATTACAATATAATGTTTTGATAAAATTTTTAAAAGTTAAAAATTACGTTGATTTGTTTTATGTTACGTTGAAGCTACATTCTGAATCCATTATGAAGTCTGGAAAAATTATTCATTTAGTTAAAAAAAAAAACATTTATTTGTATTACAAACATAAAGTGCGGAAGAAAGTAAAGTTTTAGAAAACCGAAATTTCTGCAACAGCTTCATGAATTGAAATAACATTATGAATTAATAAAATTTACAAAATTTTTACAATAAGAATCAATTAATTAGGTAGGATACGAAATGAAAATCAATAAAGATTTTTGAGAATAGATGAGTTCTTTACAAAATTTACTACATACCAATTTCATTAACATTATTTCTAAAATAATTTAAATAATTTTATATGAATCTAAGATCAATGAAATTATTTTATTTATATTTATAAATATATTTATTTATTATTTTTATTTAGGTAAACTTTAAAACTTCAAGTAAATGTCAAATGTATTTTAGTGTTGCCAATTTGAAATGAAAGTTGGAGCAAGGCGCCAACGTTAGGAACACAATATAGCGCCATCTCGAGAATTTTATTAGTGTGTATTCCAACCTTGAACAAATGATTTTAAATAAAAATATTACAAACAAATAGTACTAAAAAACAGAGATGCAAACCGAATTTTGCACAAAATTATAGCGAACTTAAAACGAACCACTTTTTAAAATTGAAAAAAAGTAATTAATTAATACAAATACTATACCAATTTAGGTTTCGGGTTAAATTCATCTATTTGCAATTCAAAGTGTTCTTTTTTCTATATAAATAATTGGGTTACACTACACAAACAATACTAATGCTAATGCACATCGTACGATATGAACTGTGCTAATGTAAAATGTAATCGTACTAAAACATCATTTATTGAAGCATAAAAAAGAATGAATCAATCAATATTTTAAGAAGATAATAAATTTAATTAAATAAATTTATTTTTATTTAGATTAAAATATTGCAGAATTAATTTAGGATTCTGTTTTGAGAAAATTATGAAACTATTTATTAATTATAGTTCTTTAAAATATACATAACACTCTGATATTTCTTGACTAAGTAATTTTCAGGCCTACTCATAGTTTCCTGGATTCCATAGAAAGAAAAAAAAACAAGTTATTTAACCACAAAAATGTATTTTGTTGTATACTAATTATTTTCCTTATAGGCCCTCCCTATATCTATATCCTACCAATTCTATAGGTTTCCCAAACCAATTAACGTGGTTTTAGCAATTTGTATCTAAATATTAAACATTTGTTTAAAGGTTAAATTAAAAATAGTTTTTAACATTTAAAATATAAGTCCATGTGATTAAATATAATCTAAACTGAATTATAAACATTTATCAAAAAAAAAAAAAAAACTAAATTTACTACTAATTAAGTAAGTGATTTAGTATTAGTTATGTATAAAATTACAAACTTTATGGGCAAAGTTATACTCAACATTTTTAGTTCAATTTAGTTCATGCGACTACATTTAAACTACCCGCTAAGAACAAATTTCATTTAGTTTCAGTTATGTATTTTACTAAACAAACAACTCATTAAAATATGCATTTTATAATTCTTATAACTTTGATTTAAACATTAAACTAAAAAAAAAAACAATTTAATAAATCGGTAAAATAGGGTGTGCTCAAGGTCGTTCAGTTGATTGCAATTAGTATATTACTAGTCTTCTGACTATAGAACAATATTTCCTAAAATATTTAAATTAGTTCTATGAAATTATAATTGAATAAAACATAAATTATTATTAAATTAGAAAAATGTCTTAATAAAACCACAGACTGCCACAATTAAAATTTAGTGTTTATGATAGTGCAGAGTTAAACTTAACAGACCAGAAACGCAGCTATATTATTATTACATATATTTATAAAAGTGAATCGCCTGCCTATACGAAAAAATCTATATAATACTAAAGACAATTCGGGTGAAGGTCATCTTATGTTGTTTCTATACAGTGTGGTTTTACAAAATGTAAATAAATGGTGTTTTTTCCCAAAACGTAATCCAATTAATATTGTCTGGTCGTTTCATCTTAAATAATTCAGTTTATAAAATATAAAAACTAATTGATTTCGCTTAATTAAACCGATTGTATTACATAACTGAAACTTAAGCTCACTTGGTTACTCAATAAAAATTAGCCCTAAACTTAGGTAAATCAGAAAATATGAATTATTGTGAATGATACTTAAATTCATAATAATGGTGGAAAAGAAGAATATCATTAATTTTTATTTAACTTTTCCTACTTAATAAATATGTAATTTCATTTTCTATTTGTATGTATAAACTGTAATGATAAAAAGGTGTCAAAAATGAAGTTTAAGCGCTACCCAAGTGCGACTTAAGTTAAATCTTTAAACTTGCATTGAAAAAATAGAAAATAAGTTAAACCGAAGTTTAAACTCTGGCAAAGGATTAAGCTCTCTCTGTGAAATCGGCCATAATTATTTTATTTGGTCTTTAAATTGAAAGCTATGAATTTATTTGATGTTTACTTTACTACTGGTAACTTAACAGTTTAAGTGAACTTAGAATGATTTTGACATGTGGTGACAATATATCCTTTTTTTTAATGACTATATATTTTTAAAGTAAATTTTTCTAGATTAATTTGATTGCGATGAACTGTTAAGAATGAATTATCCCACCAATTAATGAACATAAAAATTCTATATCTTAACACTTGAAACATTTTGTTGATTTCTAATTCATAAAATTTAATATTTTATTTATAATTCAATTTAAGATTTATTTTGTGTGCAAATTCTCATTAGATTTTTTTTATTGTTTTTGTTTTTATTGTGGTAACCTCATAAGTTTTGCTCTTGCTATTTTTACTTTAGATCAAGGTTATTTCCAACTTGGATTTTGAAGTATTCGTTATTTTATATAAAATAAATTCACCTGTAAATAACATTAATTTCTGTACCATTGTGTATACTAAATAGTTAAAACGTCTCTTGAAAATTACTACTGATCACCGTCGTATGTCTATTTCAACTAATATTTTTATTATCATATTTTTATTATCAATAATTATTGTAAAATAATTATTTAAATTATATTTAGATAAAATTGAATGCCATTTTAGTTAATCGTATACTGATAATATGGAATGTGGTCTTAGCAATGTTTTTTTTATTAAATAATAGGTCATAATTTTTTCATAGTTACATATATTGTTGTTAAATTAATTTATTGGGTTGTAATCAACGCTCATTATTAAATGAAATAGTTCTAATAATTGTATACAGATTTATTGGTTATAAAAAATTATGTTATATGCTGATTTAATGTTAATTGATAATAAGAAAATAAAATTATTTAAAATTTTATCACTTTTTCGAATTTTATCATAATAATTATTCTACATATTAAGAAAATTTACCTAAATTATTCGATAGTCAATTAAAAGTTTTATAATAATGTGTTATCGAACTCTTTAGTGCTTATCAAAGACCATTTTATAGCAATTGTACTCAATCGTAATAACATCATTACAAAGTAGTTTATCGCAAGGAAGTTTATTGCAAATATATACCTTAGCTTTCTTACTGAATTAAATTTCGATGAACTTGTTTGATTGAAATATACACCCTAGCAAAAAACTACGATTTTCGATAAACTCCTTTTGGCGATAAAGTAGGTTTATGATATGTGAACCCAATAATTATTTATTTACATACATGCATTCTGATATGCTGAATATTAACCCATTTACACATATTAACTAATACGAGCTACGTTAAACTAATCTCTCTCAACTAATGTTGCATATGAATGAAAATCTAGTTACGCAATAATTTTCCGCGCTATGACTATCTATTTAATAATTCAATTAAAACCTATTTATAAATAATAATGCTTTCTATAGTGTAAATTGTTCTCATGAATGTAACTATCATAAAAATATTTATTATGTTCGTGATGATTTTTCCCCATTTCCCCAATTTTGAACTACAAAATATTTGAAATTAACCTATTTTATACCGGAATACTTTACTATGTTATTATAATAAACCCCTTAAAATGTATACAATTTTATTTTTAATATATTTCTGGAGCGTGGAGCATAATTTCATTTACCAACTGTTATATAATCATAAAACTTTGCATATTTATTATTAATTTCCTATTATTTTTGAATGTATATAATCATAATTATTTAATATAATAATTTTTTTAATATTATAAACTGCACAATAAACTTACAAAAAAATTTTGGAGTTAACAAAAAAAAACGTTTTGCATGGTTAAATATTAACATTTTGTTATAAAATCTGCAAGAATTCACAAATTATAACAAAAAATTACTAATGATAAAACGCATTTTTGGCCCTGATAGTTGAAATTTATTAAAAATTAAATCTTATAAAATAATGAAATATTAAAATTTAAAATTTTATTTCAGTTTACCAAACAAAAACGCTGATAATTTAAATTATGTCATTTGTCATTACACGGTGTCAACAAATTTAATTTATATTTGTTTTTTTATTTGTGGTGTTAGCGGAAATCAAAAAATATCACAAAAATTTCACTTTAACATAAAAAAAAAATCATTACATTAATAATTTTTTTTTTATTATTATATTATTATGGACAATCGCACACCTTCAGTTTTACCTTGTTGTTTTAAATTTCCTCAAAAATATACAGAAAATAAAATTTTAAAAAAAATGTTAAAAAATTTATTCGGAAGTGCATTATGCGTAAAAATATTCAACGTCATATGTAAAATTAATAATTACATAATTAATGTTCAAAATTTAATGATATATATAAATTTTTAAAATTATTAATTTTAATATCCCTCTGTAAATATAATTTTTCCTGGTGTTTTATTTTGTAATTAGTTTTATAATTTGATTTCTTTAAATATTTAAAAAAAAATGTATTCCATGAAAATTTCACCTAATTTTTATGCCAGTGAAAATTATGTAACTACATTATAATTATCTATGTAATATCATTTTTTTGTTTCATGTTCGAATATATAAAAAAGTTTATGTGTTTGTAAAAAAACATATTATTTAACGATATAAATAATGAAATAACATTTAGGCCGAAATTGATAATTAAATTCATATAAAAATATATAAAATTCATTAGATAATTATTTGAATTATACTCACAAAAGTGATTATGATCATGAAATAATATTTTTGCATTTAGGATGTAATATAATATTTTTGCATTTTGCAAATTTCATATTTTCATTATGCCATTCTTTGAATTTTTAGAAATTACTGTTGTCCATGTAATACGTGTTCTAAAAACGAGTGTTAAAGAAATTAAATCAAAATCTGCTTCTTCCTGATTTTGAATATAAGTGCAATTTTCATCCAAATAAAATATATTTTTACAAAGCTTAGTTAGGGAAACCTGACCACCAAAATATGCGTACGAATGTATATTGCAGTAATTATTTAAAATAGGTTGTACATCAATATAAACTCGTACTGTAATTATAAACATTTTATATATAGATCTATTTATTATTTAATATATTACTAATTAAATTGAAAGACTTATCTTAAAATCAAATTACATTACTGTAGACAAAAATTGTGGAGGACCATACGTAAAATGCTGAACCAAAAATTCAATCACAGCTTCTGTAGACATTTGAATAAAGCTCTGCAAATGCTATTTGAAAAATATAACCTCAACTTCAATGGTGAGAATTTATATAACATAAACTATTAAATAAGAGTAAAAATTTTGAATTTACTATATATAATTTTTGTTAAATAATTTTCGAAATAAATTTATTTTATGAAATTTATTCTATATACTTTTCATTTTCAAATTGAATGATGATTGAGGACTTCTTCAATTCTTCACAAACTTATATTTAAATTATATACGTAATAATAAAATTTATGTTTTTACATCTTCTACTTAATACATAATTTATAACTATTATTTTTGTATTAATTTCGTTTTAATTGTTTCTTTATAATTCTCGTGACATTAAAAGTTTTTGATTTCATTTTAAATGCACGATTCTCTGACATGGTTCAAATTGGAAATGTCGAAATAAATATTCAATATTTAATGATGAATTTTATAGTATTATTATATATTTTTATATTTTATTTCTGCAATCTGCAGAAAAATGTTATGAAAAGTTTTAGAAAATATTTATAATGTACCTTTGGTTTGTTATGTTAATGTAATCAATAATGTATAAAAAAAAATCATTTAGGTAATTTGAATAAGTTATGTTATATGTTTGAATCTTATGGATTTTTTAATTAATTTTTTTAGAATATCTTGACTTTAGAAGAGAAATTCAAAATTAAAACAATATATTTTTCACCCAATAAATCTTGATCCAGTAATAAACTAAGATTTTTATAACCATAAATTTATAAATTAACTATAATTGGATATTTTTTAGCTCCAACAATAAAATTCTATTGTATCAAAACGTTGTATCATTTTAATCTTACGTCATTACAACTTTTTTTTTGGAATTCTTTCAATTAATTGAGTTTAAAAATGAAATTATTGTAAAATAAATATTAACTAAATCAATAAATACTGTACTTGACCTATTTTTGAATCAACATCCAAATATTTCGTGTCTAAGAGGTCATTGGGATACTGAATACAATGAGTTAAATTGTTAAATGTTTCTCTATGGAACTTTATATTTTGTTAAATTTATAATGTTTTAAATATTATTGTAATATTTACACATTTAATTATAAAATACAAAAATTGTACTTAAGAATTTAAAAAATATTTCAACATTTGGAATTTTTTGTATTTTAAAATAATGTCGAATGTTTAATAAATAAATTTCAATCCAAAGTCTTAAAACGCACATTTAAACGCACATTTTAAGTTTATATTTTGTGTTAATTAACAATATAGTCAAATTATTAAATATTACAGAAAAGCCAATAAGTCTATTAAATTAACAATAAACATCAATTGTTAATATTTGAGAACTAAATTGTACCCACTTCAAAATGTATAATCTAAATAACCTAAACAATTCAACGATTCAACATCGTCGAAAGACATTTATTGAAAAACATCATTTATAATTCAAATAATTGCCACAATTTCAATGCAAAAAATTTATTTCACACGATGCCACTTCACAGCATAAAGTCTCAAGGTGATACAATAAATGGTAACAAAAAAAAGTATACAAATTTTAAAATCTTTTTTATTGTTAACATTAAAATTTACAGATATTAATAATGCAAACAACAACAACAAAAAACAGACTAAAATATTAAAAATAAAATTTAATGAAAATTTTGCGAGAATCACTTTTAAACATCTATAAAAAATATGAACCTTTAATTTTGTATAATATTTTTTATGGAGTTTGCTGTTAATACAAATTCAATTGCTACTATATTTTTAATGAACCATTAAAACATCTTCAAGCTTTTTTAATGAGATTATATTGTGTGAAATTATAAATTTTTAACTATTTTGTTATGGACTTTTAATAAGATTTTATTTGTTGAAAAAATGTTTTTTAAAGTTTTGAATAAAAAATGAAAAAAAAAAAAATTTCAAATATTTAATTATGGTATTTTATTTTACAATTTATTTAATAAATAATTTAATTTTTGACAGAAAATACAATTAATTTTAAGAACTTATAAAACATATATTATGACTATCAATTACAAATAATGTAGTGACTGTCCTTGCTTCAAAAAAGATTAGCTAAATTTTTTATTATTTTACTCATTTTCATATAAAATTCAGGGTCAACGGAAGATAATGGTATACTAGGTTTCACTGTAATATATTCGACTGATAAAAAATGACACTAATTAATAATTTTATAGAATAAATAAATTATATTTTGTTTTAATTTCGTCAAATTAAAATTAGCTACACAAATAATATGAAAATGTATCCAAAATAACTTTGAAGTGATGAATAACGATAGTGTCAACAATAAATTTGTGTATATATAATTGAAAACAATAGTAATAACATTTGAGACATTTGAGGCAATATGTATGTAAACATTAGAATTTGGATCATCATATCATTTATTTAAATAATACAAAAAATATTTTATAATTAAATATAAACTGAGTCTACCAGGTCATCTTTATTATATACCACGCGTATCCGCATCAACTCATCCAACTGGACTGCTGAAAACAAATTTCACTTGCGCTGCTGCAGTCCTAATAACTACAAGAAACTGGTTCCATATAGAGAAACTATATTGACATAAAAAGACCAGTTGATTTGGCGCAATAAAATTGTAATTTCTTGAAGATCTTACATAAACCAGTTTACTTGCTGGATTTTGCGTAACTTAATATAATTGGAGAATAGACAATTTAATTTATTTTTGCTTACATCACTGATTCTGTCAAATTTACGTCGGTTATTTACATTTAAATAATATTCTATTTACAATTAAATAAAACATTAAATTTACTCCTTTCAACAACATGCAAAGACGAATATTTTACATTACCACAACCAAGGCTAAAATTAACTTATACCTGGAATCAAAATGTAAATTACTAGAAAACTTCCACAATTAGAAAATACAATTTCCTTGTTTATTGCGCAATAATAAAAATTATTTCAATAATCAAAATATTCACCCTCTCTAACAAAAAATAAATCTCGTAACCAATAGTAGTAATGTTACCTTGTATCCAAGCAACAATTATAAATATATCAATATTATTTTTTACATATCGTTTTACAAGGACTCACTTTTATTTGTTCCTTGGACTACACAAAATCTTTTTCACCAAAGAAAAATACTTTGATAATTTTATAAATTTTATAATTATATTCGGTCAATAATTTCAATTATCATTTAAGATGGGTAGGAAAAAAGGTGGCGCCAAAAATAAATTAGCTCGTATGTCTGAAGAGGAACGTGCTCGTTACCTTCAGCATCGAGCTGATATTGAGGAAGAAGCTCGACGAAGAAAACAACAATTAATTGCACTCTATATGAAAGTAATTTCAAATTTTCCTCTTTGTCAATTTTATAAAATTCAATAAATTTATCAATTCCAGAATAAATTAAAACGTGAAGATGCATTTTCACGTTTAAATTTAGCAAAAATTAATCAGGAATGGCGTTCTATATTACGGCAAATAAAAACACAAGAATTGAAAAAAGAAGTACAAGAAGTTGAAAAACTTTTCCAAGAATCATTAAAACAGAAATCTCAAATCATTCAAAGATATCTAAATGATTTGGATGAAGCTGAAGAGATTTATGCAAATTTATCACAAAGTCAAATGGAAAATGTTGATAAAATAATTGGTAAATATTTGAAAAATTTTCGGAGAAAATTTTTAATATCATGATTTTTTCAAAAACTTTCCCAGATCTGCAAAATGAAAGAATGGATTATTTCAAAGATCGATACATTGAAGAAAAAGAATTGATCCTGAAGGAATGTAAAGAAGATTTCAAAAGTTATAAACAAGCTCGATCTACTGCACATACTCAGCTAGAATGTGTTTATTTTGCTTTAGATGATGTTGGTGAAACGAATGAACATGAAATTGACGAAAATCATTTAAACAAAATGGATAATTTGAAGAGTGAGGTAATTTATATTAAAACAAAATATTTTTTATTTTTATTAATTTATGTGCCCATTACCAATTAGAAGTAATAATTAGAGTAATACATAATATAATTTTGCTAATTAAAAACTATAGTGTGATCCTGCCAATCTTCACAATTTGCTCTGGCATAATCGGTCATGCAATTGATTAAAGTTTTTGAAAATAAACATTTATCTTTGCGTTGTTCCATTTCCAAAAAATGAAAGCATTCTTGAATTGAATCTGTATAGAATTCCCGAAGATCATGTTCACGGACGTTTTTCGTTAAAATATGAAGTACCTTGTATTTGTCCGGATAATCGTCATTATTGAGCTATAAAAAATTAATAATTTTGGAATTTAGTAAATATTTTAAATAGCTATATAAGTTTATATATGACATTTTTGGGAAGAAAATATTTTTAAATTTTAATTTAATCTCATGAATTCATATAATTCATTACTTTAATATTAGTCAATGTTTCCTGTATATAATTTTTTTTTTGATATTAAATTTATATATTAAAAATATTATTGTTGAGCCTATAAATGGTGACATTAATAGGAAGCACATCATTGTCAAATCATATTATTTATTATCATTATTAATTCTCAATTACCATTTATATGCAAATTATAATTGATTTTTGTCACATTAAAATACATTTATTGTTATATTTACTCAAATGATTATAATTTTTACTAATATAATGTAATTTCTAAATAATTATAAATATAATAATAATATTAATTTTCAATGTCAAAAATAAATTATTTTAAATTACGAAAAAGAATAAATGAAATTACATGAAAATAAACTCTGATTGTAAAGAGTCATGAGCTATATTGCAACTTCATGCATTGCAAAAAGAACGTTTAGGTAATAATAGTTTTAATGGTACCTCTTTAATTCCGGACAATTTTTTGAATATTGTTTATATCGGAGTCCGACTTAATAGGTCAATACAACATCTTCTTTCATTAGTTGGAAAATTCTTCTAAAAAGCTCTCACAAAAAATTTAACTAATGTACACTTTGTAGAAAGAACAAATTATAGTACTTTCAGATAGTGCAGAATTTGAAAAAAAAATCGATTAATATTCCGACCTAATCCAGTAGTAAATGGACGAACTAAGTTTGGTTGGCATTAGAGCTACAGATTTATATATCTTTACTGATATATAAAACTAGGAAACATCTTCCTAAAAATTAATGTCATTAAAACCATATAAAAAAGTAATAAGGAACAGGGAAATTCTTATTAATATTTTTATTATGCAATTATAAAAGTTTAATTAATAATTAATTAAATTTTGTGAATTTATATTATAAAATATATTAATATAAATTACAAGAAAATATTTTACGATTCATAAAAATTATGCAGATTCTTAGCAGTTTAAAATAAGTAGTGATCAATATTGAAATTCTGCTGTAAGCTAAAAGGCAATTTACATATATAATATTGTTGAAAGGATTTGTAATAAAATCTTCCTGTTCCCGAATTTTAGAGCATTAAAATTGCCTAATATAAAATTTGAAGAAAAAAAAATTTTTCTTACCATATTTAATTCTTCGAAAAAGCAATGAACTATACAATTTCTATCATTTCCATATTGTCGATCCATCATTTCGGTTACATTATTATTACCATTTCTTTGATATCCATTATTACCATTTCGTTCGTTATTACCACCATTACCATTTCGCCGGTCATTTTGCTGTTGCTGTTGTTGTCTTTTTTGTTCGTTAATCGAAAAACGTTTATTTCTATTCGTTTTTCTCATTTGTAAGTGTATACGATTTTTTAAACGATTTGTATTATCTTGTTCATTACTATTATCACTAAATTCATCATTGAAATCACGATAATTTTGATCATAATTATGATTATTGAAATCATTATAATTATTTTGATTATCCATTCCCATTTTATGCATACATTTTCGTATTACTTTCTTCAATTCACCATCGGTAGGACTTTCTTCAATACGACATTTAAGTGTTTTGACAAAATCAATTAAACAACTAATTATCAATAAAGCACAAATTAAATAAAACAATTTTATTCGAAACATTTTAACTGAACTATACTTCAATATAATACTGAGATATATTAAAAATTTTGTATTGTTATATATAGTCTCTGGGATTGCGCCTAATTAAAAGCCCTGCTAAAGGATATGTCTGTCAAATGTCAATCCAAAATGCAAGATAATTTCGAAATTATAAAATTAACAATGCAAAATTTCAATAACAAAACTAATCAAACTTATAAAAGTTATAATTCATTTGGCAGATGACTATCAAATTAGAAACAATTACAAAATCACGTGAAGAACAATTAGAATTATTGTGGAAAGAATATCAAAAAATTCTTGATGATTATGTTAAATATACAGAATCATTTTATGCTGAATATAATGAATTGCGAGAACGCGATGAAATTAATACGCAATTAATAAGATCACATTGTAATGAAGTTGCTAAAGCTACCGATGAAGTTGCTGAACTTAAAATTATAGCAGATAATACTACAGAAGAATCCGAATTTCAAATACAATATTTAGAAAAATATCGTAACAGTTTAAATGAGAAATATTTGGGTATGAAAAAAGATTTAGAAGAAAAAATTAAATATGATGAAAATGAATTTCGTCATATGTCAGTTACTGGTCATGACACATTGAAGGTATTTTTTTTTTAATTACAAATTCTTTCAAAACTTTACAAATCTCTAATTTTTTTTTTAAAGTCTCTAGAAAAAATTTACAAAAAAGTTCAATTAATTTTACAATTGGTAGGAGTTTGCCGACGATTGGAAACTGAACGGGAAAAAGTTATGCCATTTGGTAATCCAAAAAAAGATGCATTTGAGAGACATACTATAACAGAGGATATGAAAAGTCCTCCAATAGAAATTAAAGATGTATAAAAAATTTAATTTTTTTTTTAAGACTTAAATTAAAAAAAGGTTTTTTATTTGTAGAAAATTCTTGAAAATTGGTATAATTTGGAAAAGTTTTGGATTCGAGTCAATAAAGTTAAATTGGATACAGCTTGTTTGCAAGAAGAAAAATCTTTTTTGGAAAATGAAAATGAAGAGTTAAAAGCTCTATTAAAAAATTACTTAATACATGTAACAATTGCTTCAGGTCCAAGTGGTGTTATGGATGAACGTTTAATGTTTCGTCCGAATAGTATGAAAGTTGAAAAAGTTGTACATATTGATTTAAATAAAAATAAACCGGCAACTGCAATGGTACAAGGTCGAGAATATTCAATTAAAAAAAAATTAAAAAGGCGCCCTGTTACTTGTATCGAGGCGAATTTATCGAATGCTGTAAGATCATCTAAGATAGTAGAAAGTCGAACAAATACGGTTCGATATAGTTATGGTAAAATTGGTAATGTTGTCAATTCATGGTAATTTATATATAAATTAAGTTTTTTTTTTTGGAAAATTTGAAATTTTATATTTTAACTTTTGTACATCAACAACGATTTATAAAGATGATTGATAATACAAATACAATATTTCATAAATGTATAACAACCAATAATTTTAAATAACAAATTTTATATCTTTAAGAGTTCTCTATCTAGATAACGTCTGGTAAAGTTAGAATAAATTTATTAATGGTAACCTTAGTTCCTAAGCTTTTAAAACAAAAATAAACTGATTCCACTGATTCTGATTGTTGATCTAATTTAACTAGTATACAAAATCTCAGCTGGAACAATTTTTTTAAATAATTTATATGTACTTTTATGTTTTACTAATTATGCATATAACAATTCAATTAATTTTTTATACTAAGCAATTAATTTAATATTAGTAAAAATATGATAAACTTTCTTTAATTTCCGATAGAAAATATCCGGAAATAAATTATACAAAAATTAATATATGTACTAACAAATTAAAATTATATTTTAAATACAGACTATAATAATTAAATAATTTTAAAAAGAATTATAAGCGTTTTTAATACCTATTTGAAATTAACTAATTTTTCAAAAAAAAGATGTTGTAAACCTTGAGTCTACAACAAACATTTTAATAAACATTCTATATTAAAAATTTTTTTTTTTTAATCTGTATACTTAAGTCATAATATCTGTCAAATTTTTGACACAATCTAAGCTGATGATCGCGTTCACAAAGATTTTTAAATGATAAAAATAAACTTGTCATAAATTTAGACATAATTATGGTCTTGACAGAATGTGCATTATAAAAATATTTATATTTATTGTAATTTGATTACATTATATTTGTAAAGTGGTTATTTTCACCGTTTTAGTTATATTTTATCGGCCTTCAATAAGACACAGCAGTTGCAAATTTCAGTATAAATTGAAAATTCATACAATTTAAATTCAAACTGTCTTTTTATGTAATAAAATAATTTTATTGCGTTTTAATTTTATGTTGATGAGTACAATTTAAGATAATTTATAGCAAACAAAATATGTGAATCATAGATTAATTTTTAGAATAAACCTACAGTTTTTCAAAACGCAGCATGCATGAGATACCCAATTTAACATGAAATATTTCAATATACCAAAAATCTTCACTTAATTTTTTTACTTTAAATTCAATAAACTACCTATGGCTATGACTTGTTGTGTTGTCAAACTTTAAATTCGAAACTTTTTTTAAACAGAGAATTTCCATTTGCGTTGGTAAACTTGATGAATTTTTTTTTTTCTTAATTCAATATTTTTAACAGAATTTTCTTTATGACAGTTTGAAAGTAACTTAATATAAACTTTACTTGCTAATTCTTACTTGCTCATCCAATAATTAAGAATTTGATAATTTTTGAAAAAAAAAAAAAAAATAGCCAATTGTAATAATAACTAGTTCAGCAAGAATGCGTGTCAACAGCGTTTTTTTTTTTTTTGTATAACTTGTTGTACATATTTTTTTAATAATGCAATTTTTTTTGTAAGTTAATTATTTTCCAAAAAAACAAACGGAATTCCTATTTACGACTTATGCAAAAAATAAAAAGGTAGCCAAATTATTATTATTATGACCTTATGGCCCAGCAATGTTTAAGCAACACGTAAAATATTGTTTTGTTTGTTTTTAGACCCTCTGCAGAGTTTGTGCCATCAAAATTTTTACAGTTAACATTTTGCTGTGTATAGTACAAATTGTAAATTAGATAAACAATAATAATTATATATATACATATATGTATGTATATATTTATACATTTTCAACCTTAAGAATGGGTGACCCACTGACTTTGAAGATGTTTAAAAAAAAAAATTTTTTACTTATAGTTTTACTCTTTTCTATATAATTTACTCTGTTGCTGCTGTTGGCACAATTGCAAGTTGTACATGTTCCAGGTATTTCTGAATACTTTAAAAGTTATGAAATAATATTGTTTTGTAAATACAGCTTTTGCTGTTTATGCTACCTATATATTAATAATTACAATTAGCACGGTTATTCGTGCGAAAATTCATGAGAATAATTGTGGTTTTTATATTTACATAAGAAAATGAAATTGAAAGTTCATTTTATTTTTATGAAAATGTAATATAAGAAAAATGAAAATTGTGAATTTTTTTAAGGTTATGTTATAAAAATTGAGTATATATTAAATGTATACGAGTATAGTGTTTTAGGGTTTTAGGTTTTAGGTGAAAATCAAGAATAAAATTGGATTAATTTGACATCAAAAATATCTTTAAAGAGACATGCAACAAAGCAATTAAGTAGACTTAGAAAAATATAAAATTAGGTTACCCTGATTAACAAATTTGTTCAAATTTTAATTATTTTCTTGAGGTATGAAATATATTTATTAGTTGTTATTAACAAAAACAGCAATAACAAATATATTCTAGTAAGTCTTTAAATTTCATAATGTAAATTTAATGTAAACTTTCGTAATATATAAACGTATTCAAAGTGACCAATACTTTTACCTCAATGAAAAATGAAGAATACGAAATTGATATTATCTCTTAACAGAAATAATTTCAACAAGGTTTTTGTCGGTGTTCTGACGAAGCACTGTTTATTGGGAAAAATTATCAAAAGGCTGGTTTCAAGACAGTGCATTTCTGCCATGGTTGGTACGACATTGTGGTGCAGAAGATATTCTGCGACTGTCCACAGCTTTGATAGTTTGGAAAAAGTTTTGTTTATTTTATAACTTTGACAAAAAAATAATAATTTAATTAGTAGTTTGTACAACCCAGATTTGATTTTTTATATTTTAGTACAAATAGTATCAAAAAGTTTTAAAGAATAGTATCATAAATTTTAATATTGTTTCGGTTGACAATTTCAGAAAAAAAATTTCCTATAGCGTATTATATTTCATGCTCAGGCAATAATTCACTATTCAAAATAATAATTCAAAAAATATAATGAATTGAGAGAGTGAATCCTAAAATAGTCAGCATCGTAATTATTTTTAATTGCATAAAGTATTTCAAATTATGATTTTAAAAATAGCCGGACGCTTCTTAATTATAAGCATTATTAGGAAATATTACCTCAAAATTTGTAATTACGATAAACTTTCCAATTAACTTACAATATAAATTTTTATAAGAGATAATACCAAAATGTATAACAAAAAAACTTTATATTTGTAGGTAATACAAAGCCCCTGTCATTGTAATCACTTGTTTACAATGTGAGAGGGTCTCGCAGTTTTAATGTAATTCATGTAAATGTTTAAACAACTATTTTTGTAATGTTAGATATTTTGTAATTACAACAACTACAGATTCATTCGGTTCATCATTTAACTACCATTTAAGTTTAATTTACGAGGCACTGGTTTCTCATAATAAAATGACAAAAAAAAAACATAATATCTTGAAAAAACTCCTAAGAAAATATATTCATAAGCAAACTGGGTATTTTTAATATGTTTACTCATGAGGTTTACTCATTTAATTCATAATTTTACTAATTATGAATATACATATAAAATTTAAGATAGTGACATGGATAACTCAAAATAAGTCTAATCATAACTTCGTACACGTACGCCACTGAATAATGACAATAAAATATTTATATTACGAAAGGACGAATTTTTGACTTTGAAAACTAATTATTCATTCGCGTTTTATACATTATATTATTATGATCTTTTTGATGTCGTAACTTTACGCACAATGCTTGATTATTTATCTTCATCAAAATTGTTGGTTTTTGGTATAATTAAATTGTGGTCAGCACAATGATAAAAAAAATATTAATTCTGTAAAAATGGACATGAAAAACAAGTTTAATGCATAAAATTAACATAATCCATACGATTACTTAATTATTAGAGGACTATTATTATATAGCTAGCTATACACAAAATATACTAAAAATTAATATCTTCTCTTCAGGTTTGGAATTTTATTTTATTTATTTTTTTGTGAATGAAACTTCTATGATTAGTTTTAGTTACCATGTCCATCATCATCAGGTGTTCATTACGACACATTTTTTCAGAATTGCAATATATAAAAAAAAACTTATTTTACTATCATAAAATCATTTTTTATGAGACAAAAATAATAAAAAAAAAAAAATATATTAAAAATTTATTCCGAAAAATAAATTCTTAGCAAAAAAAAATGAAGAAAAAAAATCTGAAAGATATTTTTTTTGTGCCTTATTATAATTTCGCGTGGCAAATTTTTTTTCTTTTATTTCTTGTATAGATTTTTTGAATAAATATAAAGACAAAATTTGTTTCCAGGTAATAAAAGAAATCAAATAAATATTTTTATTTTATAAATATGAATTTTAGCAAACTCACAATGAACACTAAATAATAATTTTTTTTTCGTTTTTTTTTTCATAAAAAGATGAAGTTTTTATTTTATTAATGAAAAAAAGTTCATTGTACTTGGAAAACTTTGCATAGAGCAGAAATTATGAAGAAAAAAACAATGCAAACTTTCTGATTCTAAAATATTGTATTTTTCATTTTTGTATTTTATTTGAAATTCAATATAAAAACAAAAAAAACTGCTAAACAGGAGGTGCAGATAACTCGTAGTTAAGTTCAACAATGATTTACTTATGTCTAAAACTGCTTACAAGCTCCTACTCGTAAATGTATTTACTAATATGTGTAAAAAAATTTAATGGATATTAGATAATAATAGACCTCTACCTGTATAGATACGTGCACAATCATGAAACCAACTTTTTTTACCAAATTTCATCTAAATTTCATCCAATATAATTTTCATTTTTAAATTTTTAAAAATATACAGAGCTCTCCCCATAATAGGAGAAATTCTACCATCACTGAAAGTACCAATTCCATCTTATGCGAGCATCAGGATAAAGTCTGAATGACCAAGTATGCCAAATTTCATTAAAATCTGAGTGGTTCTAAGAAATGTAACTGCTTACATGAAATTTTTCGTTTTATTTTTTGTATTTTTGATTTTCGGAACTTGAAAAAGCCCAGAAAAAAAAATTTAAACCAAATCCATTTTTTTATCATCAAATCTCAGTCCAATGCAACAAACACTCTTATTTATTCTAACTACACGTAATAATTTATTGTAAGTTAATTAATTATACACTTAAAAAATTGTTAATATTTTGTATATTTAAATTTCTTTCTTTATTGATATTTAATTCGTAAATATTACAATAAATTATATTTTATTGACGTTTATTTTTGTATTTTTCTTAGAATATGAGCTAATTCAATAAAACACAAAAAATATTACTGAGTTAATAACCTAAGAAAGGATTGATCCATTATATATTTAGTTATGCTAAAAAAAATTTGAGTAAATTTACTAAAATTTGATAAAATCATAGTGCAAAAAAATATAACCAGCCTAAATATCTATACTCTGAGCTTTACGATAACATCGTCTGTCATTATTCTACCGCCGAGATTGAAGTGTTGAATATTAACCGCCAGTGCCAGAGACTACAGGACTTATAATATAGTTAAATTTCTAGTTACTTTTGACTACGTTCAAAAATTATTATTTTACAATACAGATAAAAAAAAATAATTAATAATTTCTAAAATTATTTTGACAGATCTACAATTTTCTTTTGATAGCATTTTGTGTGACTGAGTTTTGTCTTGCTCAACAGCTCGCTCTACGATGGAAACCTTAATGGAAAAAGTTAAGATTTTTTTAAAAAAATTAACTAAATAAATTAAAAATGATAATATTTCTATTCCTTGATTGATATTACAAGTAGTTAGAATAACTATGAGTGTTGCAATAGACTTGGACCTAAAAAAAACGAGTTTTTTTTCCATTTTTGAGGTCAGAGATTCTTAATTTACTAAAAAAAAAGATTGATATCAGTAGCTTCAGTGGGCCCTGATGAAAATTCCGAATTATAAAAATTTAATTCTTGGAGTCTTAAAAATTTAATTCTTGGAGTCCATTAAAAGATTTTTTAATGGACGACATTTCGGTTTAGCCTATAACTGTATCGATTTTTCGACATGCTTTTGATATTACCTGGAAGTTAGAGGTCAGCTACCCATTAAACATAAAATATTCATAATTTAAAATTATTAAGAATAAAATTTGATTTTCCCAAATTTGGCACACAAGTTTTTAATATTTTAAATCCAAAGTAGATGACACTGCAAAACTATTTATTCATTAAAAATTTGAATTGCATATCCTGCGGTGAAAACGAAAAAAAAAAAATATTTAAGTTAAATTTATTAATTTACATTTTTATTAATTTGAATTCTTTGTAATTTAATTTTATTCTTTTAATATTTAATTTCGACAAACACGCATAATCAAATAATTTATACGAGATAAATAATTATTTAGTAAATTTAATCAGAATTATTTTTTTTTTAAATCTTTTTCATCATGTTTTTTGTTAATTTGTTCGTCCTTTTTAATATACTTTCCAAATTTTAAAATAAAAAAATATCTTTTGGTTTTTAGAATTTTCAGCTGTCATCAACAATAATTTAAGCATGTAATTTAGTTTTGTTCATCAGTTCCAAAATTGAAAATTGGATTTTTTTCCTTTTATTTTAAGCTAAAGAAGTTACTTTATTTTTTTTTTTTTTTGCTTATTCACCACCTCTGATTTAGATCTTGAAAATGTCTAGACCTTTGGAAAACATTCTTTTTTTTTATTTCTTGCGATAGTGCATTTGCATAAATTTTTTTTAAATGTAAATACATTTTGGCTAAAATTTAATATAAATTTAAGGATTACGTGTAAGTGGACTTTAAATGGTTTTGTAATCAAGTGTCTTTGGCATCAATGAGTTCAGTGACATTACAATAATTTTGGTTTAGGTCAAAAAATGCATTAATTTTTAGAGTTAGGGTTTCCAGTTTTTAATTAAGTGAAATTATTAGGTGAAGGAATACTGTGAAATTTTTCAAAATTTTGAATAATTTAAGCAATTTTTATTATATAGAAATTTAATTTGCTGGACAAGCATCAATTAAGATTCTTGAATTAATTAATTTTAAATTGTATTTCACTAGCTGAGAACGAATACAATTTAATATGTTCGAATTTCTAAATGTGAACAAATATCGAAAACGATTTGAAATTTGTTGTTGAATGTCACAATGTATTTATTATATTTAGCAGCATGATGAGTATTCAGGATTGGTATATTAAATATTATGAGATCTCATAGTCTTCTAATGGACAAAAGATATGACAACAGAAAAATTATCCGAATCAATGACAGAGCAAAATTAAGTTTTCAGTGCTGTATATGATAAAATTGAAACGCGAGAATAAATTTCCATATGAATTCTACAAGGATAAAGATGGATGGATACAATTGAAGCTCCCGAAAAATATTTAAGGACGTAAGATATTCCAAAATATTTTTTTTAATTTAATCATTTTGAATCAATTAATTTCATTTAATTACCCAATAAAAATATTAGTGCGATAACTAAGCTGGGCACATTTGGAAAACAATTTTAAACAACGTAGACTATTTTTACAAAAATGTCACAAAACAGTATGCCACTGTTGACCCAAGCCACAATGTAAGAAATATTGCTTATAGGTTATTTAATACCAATTAATATCAACATTTGTTTTTTTAAATTTCTTTATTTTAAAGTACATTAGCCTTGTAAGGGTCAGTTTCGTCTGTGACTAAGTAAGAGAAGATTTAACATTTGCAGTAGCAATATGTTTTAAAAAACCAAAGCTACATCAACTTTTTTGTGAGCCTGAAACATCTATTTAATAACAAGACTTGATATTTAGCAACCAGATATGAGTTTAGTTTAAGATTGATTTCTCATTCTCACCTTACAATTTACGGTGATTTTGAATTAACATTTTTATAACATTTGTTTTATAAACTTTATGTTTATATTGTTTCACTAGCTAATATAAATTTATAATTTTTTGTAATGTTATTTTATAATTAAACTTGCTTTTATCTATTTTAATCAATTTACATTGACATAAATGAGTATGGTAATTGTGCCTCCACATCCATTGGCAAATCTACCCCATATGAAATAATTAAAAAATAATTATATAATTAACAGAAGATGCATTTTTTATAATCCTTTACCGATTTCAAAAATATTTATTAAGTTTCTCTTTATGGAGTCAGAAAAAATAATGTTTCTAATGTCCCCCATGTTACCCTACCAACCTTGTACAATAGCTATCCATCCTAGTAAAGTAGAAATAGAAATGGCCTGATATAAACGTACATAATATCGTACTTAGTATAAGAAACTTTGACTAACACCTCGGACGTAGTATCTACACGTTTTGGTACTGATTCATTGTGATAACATGGAACAAATTTTTTATTCTATAATTTCTCTGTTTTCTAAATTTAAATATATTTCAAATTTATATTTTATTCTAAACAACAGAAACAATATTATTCATAATAACACAATAATCCACGACATATTAATTTTGACAATTTAATTTTTTAACAAAACTCGATTAATGTGACCAATGCCCCAATGTAAAAATAATGTAAATTAACATAAAAAAAAACCTTTTTAGTAGCATTAATAATAAACTTATGGTAATTAATATCAAATTCTTAATTCAAATATTAGTTTTTAGTTTGTTATGGAAATTTACTTTGGATAATAGTTTAGAATCTTTTATAAGATTTTTTTTTTGCGCATAACAAAAGCAAATAAGCAGCCAATAATGGTAGTGTGGTTCATATCTCACATTTTTTCTAAACCAAAATATATCGATTGCCGATATAATTCAATTTAGAAAAAAAATAGAAATTGTCCAATAATTTCCTTTTAAGTCCCCTAACTCACGTGGAGTTATCTAGATACCAATTCTCAATTTTAGTGGTAAAACTAATTTCGAAAACTCTGAATTTCTCACCTCTATCAAATAAGGGTGGATACATGATTTTTCCAATCTGACCCTCCGCCTGGGAAATTCCAATTGTTTTACAAAAATATCCCCTCACCATGTCAAAGAAAGGGGTAGAATTAAATTTGGTGTTATTTTGAATTGTTCATAGTGGGATGGTAAAATACGACTCTCCTTAAACTAACTATTCGATCTATTGACTAAGCTAGAGTATCCCAATTAAATTGAACTTTCCTGCTTCATAAAAAAGAGTGTAGTAAATAAAAGGGAACCTAAATTTTTGTATTCTTTATCGGACAGCGTCTGAAATGTCATTAAATTAGGGCTTAATCTAGGGATAGATTTTCCAAATTGTATAAAGCTTTTTTCAACCCACCTATCCAAGGAAGCCGGAAACGGGCCATCCTAGATAATACTAGACAAAAGGATAGAAAACACAAAATATCGAGAAAAAAAATCGATATTTAATCTCGACCACAAAGTTTATATATTTGAAGTAAAATAATTACTTAGAAAAATAAATGATTCATTCTGAATTTTTAATTTGAAAATATTAAATATTTTAAACAAACAAATTAATCTTATTTATTTCCAATATTAGCATTAATTTAATATTATTAAAATTATTAAATAGAAAAAAATAATTAATTATGCCAATGAACTACTGAAAAGCGTAGCTTATATGCGTAATAATTTTTCGCAACACCAGAATTTATTCATCCAAAACTTATAATCACTGCATGATGTGATGAAATATACTAATTAAATGATGAGGTGTTTTCTTACTTAACTCAAACCTAAGGTTTCGCTTAATCAATTCCCATGCATAAAAGTACTTTAACTATTATAATATGACGCTTGTTTATCTTCAATGTTAATGGGACGATTCATCACAATGTTTTTCAGTTTACAAGTTTCGATTATTTCGGTTATTAAATCTATGTATTTGAGAATTTTTAATGTTTTATGTATAGTTTTCTTATCGAAAGAAATAGCTAGTTCAAACAACTCGAGTAGCGGGCACTCTATTAATCTTTCCTAAAAGAGATAGTAACTCTTTTCCAGACGAAATGTATGATACTAAAAATTGCATGAGGACGATAGAAAGTGGTTAAAAACTTTTAGAAAATCAGTGATTCCAAAATAAAAAGACGTGAATAGATGTCGCTCTCTATTTTATTCCGAAAAAGAGTTAATATTAATTAACATTTTTATGGTAAAAAACCAAATTTATTGATATTAAAAGTGAAAATAGTAATTGCTTTTAAAGTTAATTAAATTACTTTTTATAAAATAATTAATTCTAAAGGTATTTCCAAGTTTCGTAAATGCGGTTTATTCCAATTGACAAAATTGATGTGGATGTTACGTCCCAGGCTATCTCTTAAAAAATGTATAAGTCTAAAACAAAAAGATTAATTGAGAGGCACTATGTAATAAATCTACTTTTAGCGATATTATTTCATTTCACTGCTACAATTTGAAATATATTTAGAAGTTTAGATATGAAATATATTTAATAGGAGTATACAAACTTGATGAACCGTTTCCACAGTTTTAAACAGAACTATTTTTTTATATTTTCTTATGAATATTGGAAATGGTTTTTTTCTCTAGGAAGTATGGTTCCAAATTACTTAACTATTGGAACAATTAATTCCTTCATCCGCTTCTAAAATAATGCACCAATACATTTACAATAAAACTAATTTTTATCGCAAAGCCTTTTTATACAAAAAAAGACGACGCGAAAGGTTGTCGTACTAGTGGTCAAATGTTAACAATTTTCCCTAAAAAGTTCTTAATAAATGCAGAACTTACGAAATGAAGAATATAAAAATTTTAATATTTTTTCTTATGTTACAATAAAGTTTTGTAAAATAAAGTCATAATTATTATTAATAATATAAATATAATATCAAATTTCACCAGTAAACTTACGCTAATAGTTTAGTCAAATTCTTTATTGAAAAAATGCAGTCACCTCAATTTTTGACAAAATTTATTAATATGTTATTTATGAAAAAAAAAATTGAATCTCAATTTCAAAACTATAAATTTATTAAATTACAAAAAAAAAAAAAATGTTTTAAATTTACATAAATTTTTTTATTTAATAATGGAAATGCAAGATAAAATTATATCCAAGTTAGATCATCGTTCAAATTAAAAATGATACTTGTTTAAATAAATTTTTAGAAATTTCAATAAATATCATGGGAAAGTATCAAAGAAAAGATTCTTATCAAAAAAATTATGAAGATTATAAAATTAATATATTAATTTTTTTTTATATTAAAAATTAAATAAATAAAAACTTACTGCGCAGACATTTAGTCTAACGAAGCAGTTTAACAGCTGCTGGGTTTTGAGAAGTTTTTTATTTTTTTATTTTAAATTCATTCACAAATCTGCAAAAATTGATTTAAAAAATTGATAAGAAATTAATTCTAAGAATTTCATGAATTTTAAGTATCATCGTTAAAAAATATATTATATAAAGTTTATTACTCTTTTACGATTGTTTATTCATTTTGTTTAACAAAAAAAACCAGATAGAAACTCAGTAAAGAATTTTTAATATTATAAGATAATGTAACAAACATAAATTAAATTAAAATTTTAAAAACATAATAGGCTAATTAGTTTCTAGAAACTATAAAAAAAGTTTATAAAAAATTTATTATACAAATTATCTTATACCTCACATCACATCAACAGCAAAGGATCAACTGTAAGTTACGTAGCTTAAGCGGAGAGTTTGTACTAGAAGATTTAAACAGAAAACTTTAGTGAATTTTTAGGTCCAACTATATAATGGGAATTAGTTTGTTTATGGAAAGTGACATTACATAGTAAAATTAAAAATTTCATTAGTTTTGACATTCTCCATCTATGAACGTTGTCTTATTTCTATTATATAGTTGGTCCTTAATGTTTTTTGCATTCGATTAATCATAATTGATTTTAATATAATTTGGAAAATTATTATAGTATTTTTCTAAATTTTGAATGTAAAATCATATATTTTTGAAATTAATTCGATATCAATAACAAAAATTGGATTCGATAATTGTAAATTGAGTTAAACTACATAAATTTGTTAACAATATCGACAATTATATAATATAATATACAAAATTCTAACGATAATGAAACGTCATCATAGTAAATTCCATGTAATCAGATCATGAAATGAACTCATGCTTCAAGTTTTATTAAGAAAATATTTCTGAATAAAAGCCTTTTGAAAAATATAAAAACTTGTTGGAAGAAATCTAAAATTTGGCCATAAAAATATTAATAATAATTAATAATTATACTAAGACCAATTAACTAATCGATCATTATCAGGAATTATGCAAAAATATTCCATAAATTTTACAAAAAAAAGTCCAATAAACTTCAATTTCATCTTTGTTTTTATTACAAACTATAAAATTTAAATATTTTAAATGATTTACAAGAAAAAAATAAACTAATATTGTTTAGATAATTCTGATTAGTATTGATGACGGTAATTAACTACTAAAACCACAAAATATATCTATATTTTATTAGTAATTAAACCTTGAACTTGGTAAATTTAAGTAAATTTATATACTAAATTCTTTAATAAATAAAGAATTTTTTTTTAAAAAATCCATTATATAAAACGTTTTTATAAAAATTTCAATTTCATTAAAACTAGTCAAATAAAAAAAAAAACGAATATTTATCAACGAATATCAAATATCTGAAGAAAAAAAAAAAATCCTGATATTAAAGAATTTTTTTGGGGGTACCACCAGGCACCGATTAACAAATAATTTTTTTTAACTAGTTTTATTAACTAGTTGCTGTGGTCAAATTTATTCGATTTTTTTTTATTTTAGTGACAAAAATTGATTTAGATTATCAATCATTCTAAGATTGTTTTTTTGTTTTTTGTGTTTTTCAGACCAATTTTAAAAATATTGTATTTTTCCAAGGCGGACTATTTAAATTTAAAATATTTTTGGCCATTGACTTTATGGTCACTTTGTTTACCAAAAAGCTAAGGTGTTTTTTATAGTTTATGTTTGAAATGACGAAAATTTTATTCAAATGGAAGTAAAAAAAAAATTAAATATAAATCAATTTGTTAATCCGACAGAAAAATTTGCCAATATGTTATTTTAAATAAAATACAAAACAAAAAATAAACTTAAATAAAATTCAAATTTTATGTTTTTATAAGTTTTTACTATAAAATATAAAAATTTGTTTTAAAATTTTTTGATTAACCAAAATTTATTTTGCAGACAGTAAAATTAATTAATGGAGTGTGTTTGTAATTTAGATTTTTATCAAAAACTTTTTTTTTTTTTAAGCAAAAACTTAATTTTAATTAGAGAATTTTATATATTATAAAGCAATTATTTTTTTTTTTTTAATTTAGGAATAAATTTATAATTCCCAATTATAATTTCTGCACAAAAAAAAAATATTTTTAATTTTTTCATCACAAAAATAATGTGAAATTTGAATAAATTTATTTTGATGTAATAATATTAATTTGACATTGAATACAATTACATAATACCGACTAATGTGACGACATGTGTAGGAAATTCAAATATCACCTTGATGATCAGTGTCGCTGTGCTGACAAATACCTGGATAGCTCGTCGTTTGAGGATTAACCTTTATGAGTGGTTAAACTTCCTATGAAATAAAGCTGGATATTTGATAGATAATAAATTGCTAAGAACAACCTGTAATATTGGACAGGGATCCACTCATAATTCAATTGTTTTTCGAGGATCTCTGCATTACTAACATAACTTTTAATTACTAATTATACTGATATTGTTAGCAGGACCATCATAATAAGATAAGAACACATAAAAATGGAAAACATCATATTTTTAATAATTCTAAGCTTATGGATTCTTTGAGTTTCTTTACATGCTGTGAAAAACTGCTTAAATTAAAATAAATATTAAAAATTAAATTTGAATTAATAGGCTACATGAATTTTGTATTGACCAAAATAAATTTTATAGAACTAAAGTAAATACATATAAAGTATGACAGGTTTTGCAGTTGTAGTCCCAACTAATCCTAAACTATGTAATTATTATCGATTGGATTTTAAGGAGGTTTTTTACCCTATTTATACATATCAGAAAAATCTGACCTGCTTATGGTTTGTGTTATGATAATGACTTTGAATAAGTAAATCAAAATCAAATCATAATAATTTAAAATCTTCATTCCGAATTTGATTTAATATAATTAATAATTTTTGATATTATAAATTCATTTTTACTTTTACCTTACCACAATTTCAATTTTAAATACGGTATATAGTTTTTTTGTATAAATGAAGAATATTTATTCCATATTTCAAATAAACTTAATAAAATCAAATACCAAAAAAAAAAAAATTGGTTTAGTTTTATTGAATTGTCAAAGTTTTATATTAATAATAAAAATATAATGTATTAACATTAATAACTATAAAAACATAATAATATTTTATGTAATAAATATTTATTATATATTTCAGTTTTGACATCAATATTTTTTTTAATTTAGCCTGAAGATGCGAAAATATTTTAAAAAAACTAGTATAAAAGATAGACAAGCTATATACAAATATTAAATTAATGTATATTTTTAAAAGCTTATATCACGGTTGTAGGCAGAGATTTTTGTATATATAAAAAATGAATATATTCCAGTTTCAAATACAATTTCCTTAGAAGGTTTTGAACTTTTTATGTAAAATGTGCATATTAATGCAAGAGTTTTCCAGTTGATCATAGTATTTTGTATGTCCAAACTATTTTTTATAAAACTGTGTAGCTTAAACAAAATTAAGGATTCCACAATCTTAGATAAATTTCATTTATTATTCATAAAAAGCTTGCTTTATTCTATTAACTGCCCAATTATATCGCTGTATTCAATCGTTGAACATTATAGGTAGCTTGTAAATTTAAAGAAGATCGCGCAATCGTATTAATTATTGTGGTATATTATCCTCTTTTTTATCTACCATACTTATCATTTAATATTATTTTACATAAAATGACATTAATTAAATGAAATGTAAAACATTTCACTCTTTATTATATACCTACAGAAATATAACATTTTCAATGCATATTTTTATGTTTTAAACGTTCTAGTTCAGCATTAAGATATCAGCTCTTTTGTATTGACTAAAAAATTGCTGGCATGAAAAATTCAAAAACTAATAGCTCAAGTCAATAGCTGATTTAGATATAGAAATTTAAATGCTTTATTTGAATCATTTATCTCACTATATAAAATTGTAATTTATCGTCACTTGATGATTGTAAATCATGAAACCGTTCCGAAGTGTGGAATATAACATTTTACCATATTTAGCTTTATCTCCCTTTAATATGAAGTAATCTCGCTTATGTAAAGTCAAAAAAGATTTGAAATATACAAGCTTTAAACAAACCCCTTTCTAATTTAAAATACCGATATCATTTTAATCTCAATGTTGATATTATGTTAAACTATGTTGTTTGAAAATAGTTTTTGTAGCACATTAAAGAAGTAATTTTTTTGTGTCATAAACTACATTTATGTAATAAGCACCGAAATGTTGAATAACGATTAAAGAGAGTTGATCCACTAGATATTAAATATAATTTTTTATTGGATTTTATTATAATTATAAAAAACTAAATAAACAAATTATCAATAATTATTGTTTTTGGTGAAATGCTTTTTTTAAAACATTTATTAAATTTATATTAATATTCATATTTGTTATATCAGTGAACAAAACATTTTATTTTAAGTTGATCAAACATAAAAATTATTAAAAAAAAAATTATTCAAATTTAGTTAATTATATGTATCGATGTCATAAAACGAAACAGTTAAAAAATAACATAATATATTTAATATTTTATTATCATACTTTGAAGTTTAAATATCAATTTGCTTTTTTAAAATCTTCAGATAATATTTACGATTACTCGGTTCTTCTTAGTATACTGACTTTATATAAATAATTTTCCAGTTTCGAGCTACAGCTAGCTAGAAAATGAAAATGTTTAAAAATGGTATTACATAAAAAATTGTAATTTGATAATATAGTAATTTTTTAGTTCACTAATTTGGAAAAACTTTAAGTTATTATATATTTAATTATAAAAAATTACAGAATTATATACAAATATTTACCATTTTTAACTTCTAATTAATTTTAAATTTTACTTTCCGAACTTCGAATGAAGGAAACTATAATTACATATTATAGTAAAAAAATTCCAAAATTAATTGATTTTCAAAATTTTATATGCTGTAAATTCTTTGATGCAACAAAATCACCGAAACCATTGAATTAAATTAGTGATTACCTTGACAATAATCTTATTAAAATTAATAAAATTGACTGTCGTTTACCAAATATTTGTAATAATGTTTAATAAATTAATTATTTTTAAATTTATACTACATATAATAAGAAATTAACCAGAAATATTGAAAATCTTTTTGATTATAAATCTTTTACCTTATATACGAATTGTTATCCTAATTACACATTTCACTTTTTAACACAAAAACTTGTCTACAAAGCCCTAAAAAAATTATATAGGAGAAAATTACTAATACAGGTTCGAAAAATTTAGTGTTGACCTTTGATTTTTTTAGAAATATCGTAATTTAAATATTTCGCTTAAATATTAAATTTCCTATAAATAAAATGATTTCTTTAAAAACTATATAAAAAATCTCCTAATTTAAAATGCTCACATCAAGAAAACATTTAAAAAAAAAATCTTATTTCATATGTAAATTTATTAACAAAAACCAATAACCATAAAAATCATTAAACTAGAAAATTCTATTAATTTATATTCAAGAAAAATTTTTGCTCATAAAATGAAATTTAGATTAAAAAGTTGTAAAATTCTAGAGTTCCAAAATTAAATAGATTCAATTTTCTACTACAAAAAAATACCAAAACTTGTAAATTTTTTAAAACCACCATTTTTAATATAAACTAATAATTGAATTTTTATCAACTCATTAAAATGAATCCATTTTCAAACAAAGACTTAAAAAATTAATCTTTTAAATATTAATAAATTTCTATTTTTTACGTTAATTTCCGATTAAAACTTAAAATATTTTTTCTTTAAGATTTTAATGTTAATAAATTTACATAATTTTATTTCCTATTTTCACAAAATATTATATTAGTATTAGTTTTTATTTTAGTTAATTTGCTAGTGTAATATTAAACTGTAATAAGAGCATTCGACGGGAAATTGTACTACTTTATGAAAAATTAAAACAAAATGTTAGCCTCAGAATTGCAGGCTCTGTTTATAACATTTGTCATCACATTTTCACACTTTTCAACCGGTTATCATTAATTTCGTTACCAATGCTTTGTTTATGTTGCTAAACTGTTCTTGGTGTCCGGGAATGTTAAATCCAACAACCGTGGAGTGGAGATCAATCGACATCACAATTTCTTGAGATAATTTGTTGCTGAAACAGATTACTCAGTAATTCCAGTAATTCGCTGTATCTAAAGTTTGACCGTCTTCTTGGAACCTCGTTCAAAAAATTCAATTGTATTGTCAAAATATTATCAATCAAATTACTCCAAAATTTTCTCCAGTTACCGTAACGTCAAATACACCTTCCAAAAAAGTAAGGGCCAATGTTTTCGTCAAATGATTTTAATATTATATTTTAATGAACACATTTTACTAACAATTTTCTTAATAAAAATACAAATTACTTTTACTAAAAAATGGAATATATTTTATTCATTTATTTGTAAGCAAAGGAAATAAATTTTAAATATGTAGAAATAAAGATAAATTCTCGATTCATTGAATATTAATTTAGTTATAATTAAAAAAAAAACTTCCCCATTAAAAAACTTTATAATTATAAATTTATTAAAATTTTCTTTAAAATATTTTTATTAACATTATATTTTACTTGTTCCCAAAAAATTATTTAATTATGTTAATTTTTCATAATTTTGTTCCTATATTTAAGCTATTTTTTTAATAATGTTCGGTTTGTCAGGGATACAAACGACAACAATGACAGTAACTAAATTTTCCAAATATTTCATTTGGTATTTTTATCGCATCATAAGAAAAATCATAACAAAATTGTTCAAAAAATAATTAAAACGTTATGGATAGAAAGTTATAGTCATATTTAATTAATTGATCTAAATTGGAGATAAAAAATATTATGAAAAAATTAAAATTAACTTAACTTCATTAATCGATTTTTTACAATAGTTTTAATTATTGATTGATAATTTGCATAGACATTTTTCTCAAATATATTGATTAATATTAATATATTGATGCTGCTAGTATGATGGCGCTGATGTATATAAGCAGTAGCAACATATTAATTTGTTAAGCATATGTTAAATAAAATATAATTATTATTTAGACTTATTTGATTCTTTGAACTTCTTTAGACTAATAATCATTATTAAATAATCAAATATTTATATACAAAAATTATTTTAATACAAATATGTATTGCAACTGTCAGAATAAAATTTAATAAAATTCCAAGAACTATTCAACAAATCAATTAACTTTGATAAATACATAACGAATAGTAATTAATTACTTTTTCAATTATTTAGCTCTGCAATAATAAGCTCAATCTTTAATCAAAACTTTAAATGAATGCAATTACCGCAAAATTAACCCTAACTCCAAAAACACAATTTTTAAAACGTTTTACTCTACGTTTTCATAAGTTTTTCATTTTCAAAAATTCTCAGAGTATAATTTTTAAATATCAATCACACCATTCAATTACATACAATAATTTTACCATTGTTGTTATTAACCATTTATTTATTCACCACAATAAAGCTGTCGCACATGCTCTCCACAGTTAATAACAACAACATAAAAACTTACCTCAGAAATTTCTATTATAATAATTTTCTTAAAAGACTTAATTTTACCTTTTAATTGCAACTTTATTTCTGTGCTTTTCTCACATTCTCACTTATACATAGTTAAAAACTCATTTTTTTTTATGTTTTGTTTATTTGTTGGTATGTGTCGCCCCCTACCGAAAAAATTTTATTGAAAAAATGTTAATTTTAAATTTTATTGTTGTTGTTTTTGGTTAACAATTTCTTATAAAATGTCGTTTTCAACATTTTTTTTTTCTATAATAACACTAACAACAACAACATAAATTTAAATCTATCTAAAAGAATTATTTATAAAACTTGCGATTTCATAAAATATTAAAAGATTTTGTTGTTTTTTTTTTTTTTCGTTTCGATTTTTATTAAACAAGAAAATTTAAAATTTCAGTGTGTGCCGAACAGTTTAAGTGGAAAGACATCAAATAAGTGTTTTGTAAAAAAAAGTAATTTTTTGGTGGTTTCTTAAATTTCAAATTAAAAGGGAGCACTAAAAATTATATTTAAATACAAAAAAATAAAATAGAAAGACTAAAAAATAAGTTTTTTTTATAATTTCGTGCGCGGCCACATTATCAAAGTAAAAACATTGCAAATATATAAAAAATTAAATTAAATTTCAAATTAAAATTTTGAATTTAATTTTTATTTTATATTCAATAATTTCAAGGAAACATATGTGAAAATTCCACTTAGAAACAATACTGTCGTGATAAAGTGTGGTATGTTTTTTAAAAAAGTGATTATTTTTTAATTCACAGTATAATAATAAATATAAATAATTATTTTTAATTGATAAAATATCATATTTATATAGAGTGTTATAAAAGATAATTTTATATGTTTAAGATACTAAGCATATAAATATAATTTATGTGTAAAATCATTAATGTATTTTCGTAAAATTTCTTAAAAATATTATCAAAATATTATTTATTTAATTAAATTAATTATCTAAAAATTTTTTAATACAAAACTTTTAACAGTTAAAACGTATCTTTTATGTTGTGTTTTGTATCTTATAAGTATTTGTTGAAAAGTTACATATATGAACGATTACACATTATTTCACTCTGTGTATGGAAATGAAAAGTGCAAGTTATTTTTTTTTTATTTCATTATTTAAACAATAACAACAACAACAAAAAAAGTATCTATACAATTGCAGGTAAAAAATACAGTTTTTTTCGTTTGTTAAAAAAGTAGCTTAAAGATAATTTTTCTGATATAATTTTTTTTTGTTTTTTTAAGACTGTATTTAAAGTAAGATCATTTTTGTTATTTTGTATCAAAAATGATTGATAAATTAATAATTCAAGTCAAGGATTTATTATAGTTAAGTTTTTTGTTTTTAATTAATTTTATTTTTAAGGGGTAACCAGTTTTATAAATTTTATGGAATTATTTAAGTTCTTTTGAAAATAAAATAAATTGAAATAATAGAAAACTAAAATATTTTATATTAAAATTTCGTTTAATCTAAACAAAATAAGAAGTTTCCCAAAAATTGTGAATAAAAATTTTTTTAGATAAATATTTAATTTTTAAAAAATATTTTAATTTACATTTTAAAATATCTAATAATTTTTGTTGTTATACTTACGAGTATTACTTGAATATTTGTTAAATTCACATAATTTATTGGCAATGTATTTGTAATAAAATTTATGCTCTTATGTAGACAATTTTTTTTTTTACAATATAAATATATAAGAAAGAAACAACAGAAACAAATATATATCAAAGAAGAGAAAGTGAATTTTTAATATATATTTATGTTGTTTTTATGTATATACATATTATGAAAATTTTAAATTTTATATAAAAAAAAAATTTAGTTTTTTATATGATGACATACAGACATATAAAAATAACCATTTAACTACATTGACAAAATAGATTTTATATTAAAATTATAATTTTTATTATATAAAAATAGTTATAATTAATAATAATTAAATAAATTGATGAAAAAATCAACAAAACAACAAAAAGTAAATCTTATTAGTTTTTACAAAGTTACGATTACAGAGATACATAATATTTCGATCTAAAATTTATGCAAAACATAAATAAAAAACTAATCAAATTTTTATTATTAACATATAATTAATTTTGTACAGGTTTATTTATATTTATATATTTTAAATTTAATTGATTATCAATTATTATAATTATTTGATGAGAAGGAGAAAATTGTTATCTTCATAAAAATTTATAATTTCAAATTTGAATTGTACTTAATTTATTAATCAAAAATTTTGAAATATTTTGATATTTGTCATATAAATAAATATATGTAATACAAAATTTAAATTAAATGTATTTAATTTAAAAACAATTAATTATAAAAAAAAAATATCTTTCAAATATAAAATTAAAGTAATTTTCTTGTAATTTTCTTGTAATTTATATTAAATTATTTTATAATAAGATTTACTTTAAAGTTTTCATCAAATAATATGTCATGTTTTTTTAGTATTTAACTGCACCACGTTGACTAAAAATTGAATCATTTTTGGTACAAAATAAAAATAAAACTTTAATTTAATTTATTTTTAGTGTGTTTTTATAAATAAATTTATATAAATAAGAAAATTTAAATGAAGTGTTGCAAATAGTGATTTTTTTTGTTTTTGGTGATTTAAGAATAATTTTGTTATTTAATTGTGTGGAGTTTTTAAATCAATCACCATAATAATCAGCTTATTAATTGGATTTTTTTCAAGCAGAAGCAATTTTTATCATATGGGATTATTATTTTGAATTTAATATTTTTTAAAACTCAGGTAAATATAAAATAAATAAATAAAATAATTTAAAATATTAATAATTAATATAAAAACTTTATTCCTGTTCAATTATTTTTAATTCTGGTCTGATGTTACAAATTTTTATATTCACTTAAATTCTTAAATATTATAATTTATGCATAATGAAAGGCACATTTAATTCACAGAAAGTATTAAAAATAATCAATCCAAAAAAAATATTAAAATATAGTTTTTTTAAAAATAAAACCTAAAATTAAAAAATACTTCAAGAAATCTGAAGCTAATCTTAGCTTGTGGTCAATTAATTACTAGGTGTTTTCTTTTACAATGGAATGAATTCGTCTGAGTTCTGGTTCTGTTCTTGTAAGTGGTTACAATATTTAAGCTACAAGTGGAACAAATATGAGGTGTTTTATTGACAAAAGAATCATAGAATCTAAATAACTAGGGTATTTATGTTATTGGGAGTTTGATTTTAAAGATAGCCTCTAAACCTTTGGAGCTAGTTAATCTCAATTAAATTTTATTATAAGTAAGGAATTAAGGTAACTCATTAAGTAATAATATAAAAATCAGCATCAAATTTTATTATTGGTTAAATTTTTTGAACCTATTTCAATTAACGTCTGAAAAATTCGCAATATTTCAAAATAATATTCCAAACAATCAAAAATTATTCTTAATTGAATTTCTAATTAAATAGTTTAATTACTGGACTGTTTTAAGTTATATTTATTTTTATATAACTTTATTCAAATCTACAGAAAAAAACATTAATTTACAGTTAAAAAATAATTTTAATAATTATGTACTGTTTATTTATTGTGCATTAAATCAAAAATGTTAAGCGACGAACCTGAAATTAATCATTTTATAATTTTCAAGTTTGATACTTTAATCATTAAGAAAATTGTGTTAGAAAAATATTTGTAAATTGTTATTTTTATTATTGTAAATTAATTAAGTAAGCGCATTAACATAAAAATATAAATTTAAGATATATTTTTGATCAGACAATTTCGAAAACAATGAAGAAACTTAATCATTGCAAAATTAATTTTAATAATAGTAATTGATTAAGAATACAGAAAATAAATTATTTTTTACTTACATATATTAAATTTAGAATCAATTAAAATATGTTTAATGAAAAACAATATTTCTTTTGAGGGTCATCAAAGATATTCTCCCTCTGTTTTGTAAATTTTGTGCAGCTCGCCGCTGAAGTAAGGTCTTTTCACTGATGGAAAATTGTAATCTTGACGAAAAATCAAGAAAAAATAAAACTTTTAATATCGCATTTCATAAATTCACAGGAAATTTAATAATTATTTTTATAAATTATTTGGGAAAAAGATTAATTAAATTTTTATTGAATTAAAAACTAATTTTGAAATCATTTTTTTTTTATCTCCTTCAAGTTTTTTTTCTGTAAAGATTAATATTTAAATTATGAAAACAAAAAAAAAGCTATGTTGTTTAGCTCGTTTAAATCGAGTTATAAAAATATGAAATTTTAAAATTTCATAAAATCAAGTTTTAATAGACTCTTGACAAGTTTTAGAGAAGAAATTTAGCAACAGCAGTTAAAAGACAAGAGGAAAAAAAAAATTAATAAAAAAATATTTTATTTCAAAAAATATGTTTATTTCATTTTTCGAGAATTTACAACAAAATTCAAAAATAATTTTTATATCTGTAAACCTTTTTTTCAAATTATTACTCCAAAATTTACATAACAAAACCACTTTCCAGAAGTTGTTAGGAAATGTTAACACATTTTCGTCTGTGCGTTCATTCAATATTTAATACAGAATCTCTACCTATTTTGTTGATAGACCATACTTTAATTTAGCTAGTAATTATCAGCTAGTAATTATGGTTAAGTTTAAATTCATCAATTCTAAACAAAAATTTGAATTAATGAAAATGTATTAATAAAAAAAATATTATAAAGAGTAAATTAATTCATATTTCTTAACTACAAAATAGTTCAGCTAAACGGTGCTATTATGGAAAGCAGTCCAATTTCAAGATTCTTCATATTCATATTGATATATAGTGAATTTAATCAAATCTAGGTGCCACAGTTAATTCATATTAACAAAACTTAAATAGTGAGCATATTTTCATGACCTTATTTAGTTACAATTTTCTTTAACTAATAAATAACTATATTTTTATTAAAAAAGATATAGAATAATTGTACTTTTAGTAAAAGGTCAAAATCTTTTTAATTTAAATTCAATATGATGTAACTAATTAATTTATAAATCGCTGCACTTTATACTACAATCTTTTAAATAATTAATTTCTTAAAACAAAATAAAAAACCAGCCATCAATGAAATCAATTCAACCAAATTTCAGTCCATATACAAATCAATCTTGTAAAATTATATAACCACACCTTAACCGCAACACTGAAATAATAAAGTTTCAGAATCAATTAAAACCCATTATAATAAATTCATAATATTCGTATACTATATTATGCAATTGGTCATTATGAAAAATCCACCACAAAACTATTACACAAATATCGATCAATTTCTTTATCACCCTGTACCATAAAGCATTAAAATATCAAATATTTTGCATAAATCAATAAAAAAAAATTGTCGTAAAAAGTAATTAAAATTAAGATGGGAAAATATTAATTCTTTGATAAAAAATCTTTATTTATCTTTCGCCTTTTATTTAGTTACTTAACCACTTTTTTTTTTTATAATGAACTCGTAGATTTTTTTACCAATTTGTTTAGGCACGTGTGTTAATTTTATCAATAAAAAATATATACTTAAATAATTTCATTTATTTAGATCTCTGAAAAGAATGAAAGTTCTGTTTTTTAGTATTACTTAAAAGGTCAGTTTTTTACAAAGAGTTATTTCTCAAAAAACTTAATGTGTTAATAAATATATATAAAGATACATATTCAAGGTCAGTGTTTAGGTTATTATTACTTTTTTGCTTATTATAGATATTTAAATTTAACAGCATTCTATTTAATGATAAAAAAAATTCCAAACCTACATGATAAATGATTGTAATTTAGTTGAAATGAAATTGAAAACGATGTGAAAATGATCACATTCATAATAATAAAAAATGTTTGAGTTAAATTAGGTTAGTCGGAAATTTTCAAAAAAAAAATATTATGAGAACTTGAAAGTTTCAAATTTCTTAAATAAACAATAAAAATTAGTAATACAATTAAAGGGTCAAATAAAATTATATTGTATTAGATCAAATTTATTGTTGTTTTATATTTTAATTTAATGTTTAAATCAAGAAATTTAAATATTTTTCAAAGGAAATTTAGAATATTAAAAAAAATTTGAATCCAAGGGTATGCTTGGATTTAATAGTTTTGTTTGTACAGAAATGTTTAATATTCTTTTTAATCGTTAATAAGTCAGTCGTTGTATATAGCGTAGTAATTTTAGTTTTACGCTATAGCGAATATTCCCAAATACTGGGCCACAATTAGGTATAATATGTAGCCCATTATTTAATCAAATAAAAAAAATATACTCCAATCGTTATTGGCGATCAAATCTAAAGATTTCTGTTAATTAATATACATCCATCTGCCCACCATAAAAGTAGTCACTACCCAAGCCTTTTTCTAATCAGAACGACTCTGGATAGGTTTACATGGTACAATATTTCGTAATAATCCGTCATAGAACCGATACATTATTAAAGTGGAGATAATTTCAGCTTTCTTAACACGTTTTTGCGCAGTACGAGTCTTAATATAAGAAGAACCATTTACTTTCAGCAAGATGAACAGACAAACCCAAGACAAACTAAAATTCTAATTTAACTTATTCTTTATAAAATTTTATTATTTTAAATTAAAAACTGGTTAACTTTAGAACCATTTTGTACAAGTTACGAGATTTAAATGTAAATTTTATTTGATATTATAAATTATGGTTATAAATATTTTTTTGAAAACATTTTAACCATCAACCAATTAATATAAAGCTCATAAATTTCAATTTTACTACAACAACTTTATAATTTTAGTTATATAAATTATTTATTAATGATATAAAATATTTAAATAAATTTGATATACAAGCCTAAATCTGACAGTATGTCTTGGCTTTCTTACTTTATGTGAAGAAACTATAATATGTCAAAAATTTAATACCTTTAAACGAGTGTAATATATGTTTAATTTTCTGGCTAATTGCATCAATAATTATCATATTTCAAGTATTAAATTAAATAGACATGAATGTTGAGTGCAAATATTGAACACTTGATAATTATCACCGTTGCCGCTAAATATTTTAAATAGTTTTTGAAACTATGTAATGAAAATTATTCTCGAAAATAATTTGTTGACCAATCTGACATCAATTTTAAGAATCCGTCAACCGAAATATAATTAAAGTTAGTTAATTATTTTAACATAGATATATATTTTTTATGCAATTAATTGTTTTTATGTCTTATAGTTAAAATAATAATTCATATTTATATTAATCATGACCACAATATGAAAATATTTCTATATAATTAAATTTCATAAGAAAAACTTTAAACTGTTAAATAGACCCTAAACAATTTTTCTACAATCAAAAACACAATGCTAACTTTGAAAAATACTGATTATTACAAAAAGAATAATTTTTGCATATTAATTAATAATTTAATTAGATTTAAATAAAAAGAAAAATATTAATATTAATTTGTATTGCCGTACAGTCGGGAAATATGTTTTGAACCATTTGCGGAACGAATCTAAAATTATGAAATTTCTAACAAGTTATAAGATTCATAAAAATGCTGGAATTAATTTCATCGCCGTGAAGTGTCAAAAAAAATTAAAATATATCAACTTATAGAATCCAGTTATACAGTACGCCATTTTATTTTAATTGCGTTGTTTCGCCGTACCGACGATGAGAATATCTCAGGTTAAAATGTTCGGTATTTTTAAAAACTAAATGACACGACACAATAGTAAATTCCAACAAAATCAACAAACCCTTAACTTTCTTTTTTGTATACATAATTTTTATTTTACTTGTTTGTTTACATAAAAAAACACTACATAAGTGAATTAAGTGAATTTATGTAATGACTATATTACCCAAATTATATCCCCTTTACCTAAATATACTCCATGTCTAGGCCATCGTACAAATTTTCTATATGATTTATCATGTGTTTAATGTGCCAAGATATTATTTATGATTAGATTGTAAATTTATGTGCAAACCTGCAAACTAGAGATTGTCTCATAAAATTACATAAAAAAAAACGATTTTAAACTTGTAAGTATTGATGAGCCAGCAACATAAAAATTGTGCATTCTACAAGTTTTATTTTTCATTTTGCACGAATTAATTTTTTTTGTTTATTTATATTTACGGAAATGAAAATTTTTGAAGCTCAATAAACTTCAAATATGATGACGACATTTGTGCATATCGCACTTATGACCAGATGGCGCGGAAGCTAAATTTTTACTAAGGTCTTTAATTATGATTTAAATTAAGTTTTGTCAATATTAGCTTTTAATTACTAACAAAATATAGAAATGCTGACAAATAATAATGCAAAATTATTAAATAATAAATTTTATTTTATGTTTAATTATAATTTTTGGAAAATGTTATTGTCAGCATAAAATTTAGTTTTGAATATTTTGGGAAGTAGTAAAGTTGTTAAGTTTTTGGATTAAATTTAAATAAAAAGATTAAAATCTTTACATTAAAATATATAAAAAATTTCCCTGAAAAAAATTTAATGAATAAAATATTATATTATAAATTTATAATTAGCACTTGTCTTCCTAGTTGTCAGCTTTGTTGTTAAATTATGACAAATGAAACTCTAATTATTTATTACAAATATAATGTAAATTTGTTTATTTATTATCTTACTGATAAAAATACACAAGCGTTTAGAAAAAATGTTATAGAACATTTCCTGAAAAACTCTATGTTACTGGCTAGAAGAGTACGTTCATTTCTAGGCCGATATATCGATGTTGTTTTGAAGTTAATGAATCAGACATAAAAAATTTAATATACAAAAAGAATGTGATTTTCATACTGTATAAAATATTCTATTTTAAATAACTATTACAAGCCATTTGCTTGTTGCAATTAAAATTGATTCTAAATAAAACTTATTTCATTACAAATAGTTGACCTGACGCACCCGTTAAAGAATGAAGAAGACAATTTTCTTTAAATCATACAATATTTTGTTGGCTCACATTTGTTGGCTCACTTAATACGAAAATCAAAATCTGTATTTTTTGTAATTTAAAAATATAGTTTTTATATATTTATCCATATATAATTAAATTTAATTGTTTACCAGACAATTCAGTTCACAAAGAATAGAGCCATATTCAATGAAACCATTAAGCTCTTTGCTGACTAATTCAAAAGTAACAAAATAAATTAAATCTTTAAAAGATATTACGTCTTCTTTAAAAAGTTAAAATTAACAATATACATTTTTATTTCAAATTTTTCAATTCAATACAATTAATCAGAAATTCGAAATTAATTTCCAATTAAATGTCTAATAAATCACTTAAAAATGTACTCATAAAAAAATGAATTATTCAATAATAAAATTTTAATGATTAATCGATGAAAGTTTCACAGTCTATAGTAAAAAAAAAACTTAATAATTTTAATACATATTACCAATTAAAATTTATTATTTAAAGAAAAGTAATGCCATTGAGAGTAAACATTCAAAAATATCTCCATATAAAACATTAGAAAAGAAAATTTGGGGAAGGAAGTGAATTATATTAAACTATAACTAATAAAATTAAAAGGCTCTAAGCTAATCCAGGGGAAACCAAAACAATGTTTTGTAATAAGTTTATATTATATAAAATGTGTACAAAATTTCAGTTCTCAAGAATATCAAAAATGTATTTTATATATTTCGAAAATTTAGTGATAAAGGGGGGCCACTAAAATTCAATTAAATTTTATTAGAAACAATAAATTTCATTCAAATCAAATAACAATTACAGCACATCAGCAACAAAATTGATATGAACAATTTTCATTTTATCAACTGGATCTTTCTATCACAACACTTCATAAAATTATATTTCACTGCTCTCTGTTTTTATGACTTGCAACAATATTTTTTAGGATACAATTTTTAGCAGTACTAATTCAAAAAATTGATGAATATTATACTTTTCAGTTTATTGGTAATTTTCAGCTGTTAAGTTTTCCTTTTATCTATGAAAGGTAAAAAAAAATCATTTCTATGTGACCTTTAAGGCATTTCTTAAACCCAAACAAAAGTATTAAAATATACGATATAAAAAAAAAAAACATAAAAAATTTCACTGTTGCCGCAATTCCAAAGTATATTTTTTTAGTTTTTACTTTCACTGCTGAATAAAATATTGAATTACTTAGCAAATTATCTCTGACAAAAGTCAAATTCAAATATTAAATAAGACAACGATTTTTGTTTTCTTTTATAGACAATGTTTTTTATGATCTTTGGTATTTAGTAAGATTATTTTACAATTATATCTAATTATACTAAAAAAAAATATATGTTGATGATGTATCATTTTACCAATTTCAAAAATTTATGTTCAATTAAATTACAAATGAAAAATTATCATTTAAATTATGAAATTTATATTATATTACAGTAAGGTCCAATAGTGATTTGGTAGTTTGAATGTATCCCATAAAAGTAATTAACTGAATATTACTGCCTCATGTTAATTAATTTATTTTCAGAATCATACTTTTTTGTATTGTAATTTTTATTAAATTGTTATAAAAATTTATGTTTCTAATTTTGAATTATTCGGCAGATAGCGTGTTTCATTATTTTGCAATTGTATATTTTCTTAAGAGCAATTTTGTCAATTACATATACACATAAGACTCCACTATCGATAGAATAGAAAATTAAAAATATGTTTTAATTTATAATTCTAGAGCTACAAGAAGCTCTGCTACATAAATATTAGAAATCCCACTATAAGATACTAAAGCGTTATTATTGCAGTAATGCAATTATAAATTCCACTAGGTGGATGGAAGATATATATTTAAAATATTTGTGTTAGATGTTATACTATGTAATAAAACTTTATTAGTATAACTTTATTAGTATAACTTTATTAAATATAATAAAATTCTGAGCATTAAAAAGGTTGATTTTAATTCCTCTTTAATAAATTTCTAAATTTACAATATCTCTTCAATTTTTATAAGTACTCTTACTTAAGTTCTTCACTGTAGTTAATATGACTTTGAAATTTTAATTTACAAAATTACAAAGTTTACTAAACTTTTAATAAGCTGAAATTTCATAATTAACAAAAAAAAAAAACATAAATTTTGATATTTATAAATGTTGCAAAATCTCATATAAATTAATCAGAAATATCTTTTTAAAGAAATTATTACGACATTTTTTAATTTTTATATAGTCATACATAATTATAAAAAAAAAAAAAAAATTGATATTTAATTTGTTTTATTTGTTTTCTAAATATTCGATTTATAATACTAACTTAACAATCTGATACTTTCTAAAATTTGCAATGTTATTTTGAAGATATAATTTAAGAAAATACACATTTTTTACGTCCTACTAATAACCAAAATTGATAAATTATCAATTTTTAGATATCTAAGAATATTATTTAAAAATTTCTAGTGCACAAGACTAAAATTTAAATTGAATGACAAATTATCCTGCAATTTCTGAGATTATTCGAAACATCACTGCATACTGCACACTTATGTGTTTATATGTTTAACAACTAACACATTACTTAATTATGAACAAATCATTCCGAAATATATGATTACATAATAACTATTATAATTATAAACTTATAATTAATATTAAACTGTATAACCTTAAGTCATTTTAGCATGAACTTAACAAACTTTTGCCATAATCGTAAAAATATCATGGTGTTTACATAAATCGCCACTATAATTGCAAATTTTAATGGTTTTTTTTGTTTTTATTTGTAGTACCTACTCTCAACTAAATCATAATGCCAACATAATCATTTTTCCTATTCCGTATTAACAATTAAAAATGAAACTGAAAGTTATTTTTTATGCTTATTATTGTTGTGTTGTTGTTGATATTTATGCTCGAGTAATTTCTCTTTCAAAATTCTCTGCTTACCAAAATTGTTAGTTCAGATTTTTATAAACCTTTGTACGGAAAATAAATTTTATTTTTATTTAGATTTATATGTAAAATAAAAGTTTTAATTTTTCGTTTTTTAAAATAAAAATCTTATTAGTAAAAATTTGAAAAATGTAAGTTCAAGAAAAAGAATAATTTACATAAAAATCGGTCAAATTAAATTGATTCTTAAAAACATTTTTCTTTATTTTAAATTCGCGACTTTTTACAACAAATTATTTACTTACAAAAGTTGTTGGAATTGACGACAATCTACAAAATTTTCCTGCAACTTCCAAAAAAAAAGGCAGATAAATAAATGTCTTATGAGAAATTGTTAATGTACGAACGAGATGAAATTAATTTCGAAAATAAAAATATTATATATCATATTTTAGGAACTATACCATTTCAGTTTCAAAATGAGAATAGTAAACTTCAAAGTGGAATAGTAAACTTCAATATAAGAATAATAAATTTCAATGTAAGAATAGGAAATTTCAATATGAGAAATTTTATTTTGATTTAAAACAATTAATTTTGATACAAAATATTTGAAATTCAATTTATTAATATTGCATATTTTCTACGTAAGAAGCCGCAGTGAATTTTCTTTGAATGCTTGCGATGCAATTGGCACATATTGTTGGTGTAATTGTCTGCAGACCTTCTTCTATAAGGTTTTCTAAGGCTCTTAATCTTTGCTCTTTGATGGTCAAATCTGAATTTCTTTTATTAAGAATACTTGAAAACTTTCTTGAGAGTTCTCTTTTAACATAATTCTTTACCACAGACCAGACATTTTCAATTGAGTTAAACATTGCACTATAGAGTCCAAGTCTGAGCATCATTTTTTCAAGAAATTCCTGCTCCTGCAAAACTTATTCGATTTTACTGTGGCAAGGTGCATAATCAATTACCATAACAACTGGTTCATCGTATCTAACCATTTACTTACTTTTTTCATTTTAATTTTAACAATTCTTATTTTGAAATTTACTATTCTCATATTGAAGTTTACTATTCCACTTTGAAATTTACTATTTTCATTTTGAGGTTTACTATTCTCATTTTGAAACTAAAATGGTATAGTTTTTATGCCTTGAATTTTTGAAAAATATATTTTATTCGAAACTAATTAAAAAATTATAGTTATAATAAAATTAATTAGCAGATGCATTTCTATTCATTAATATGAATTTTAATTTAAAGACTTTCCAAAAAATTAACTTTTTTTATTTAATATATAAAACCACAAATAATATACTGCAAATCCATTAAAATTACTATATTTATTAACAAAGTTTACATAATTCGACCAGAAAAGCTTACAAATCTTTTGGAAAAAGTAAAATTTTTAAAGGTTTTATCTCGGAAGTATAAATTTTATAAACTGTGGTTAAATAAAAAAAAATATCGTTAACCTTTTGATATTATTTAATCAGTTTAATTAATCTTTAATCATTAATTGAGAAATTAACAATTATTTTCTACAAATTAAAAAGGTATTTCTCATAAATTTCTAATCTATTTTTTTTTTATTATTGCAATAATTTAGTATTAAAGAAATTTTCCACTTTTTAATTTTCAGAAATTTTCAAAATTTTCAAACTTGGTAATTCGATTTTGAATGCTTTTTACTTATATACACAGAACATTATATCATAAATTTTAATGCTATAAGTATAGTTTATTTATATGTTTACTAGATATTTCGATCTTCAAAATTTGAATTGGAATAGTTCCATACAAAGCAATCAAAATCGAGTAACTTAATTTAATTATTAGGTATGGGCTTACATTGAAATAATAACTTTATTAATAATTGATGAAGAAAATCGACAAGTTAATTAATCATAAGTAAAATCATATGAAATGATTTCATAAAATTGGTTATATATTTAAAAATAATGCATGAAACTTAAATAAAATATAAAATTTATGATATTTCTTAAACTGGAACCTGTTGAATGACATTTTGAAATAACTTTTGGATTAACATACAAATTAATATTATTCATATTTATAATTTTTTTTTTTTAGATCAATCTAATTTTTATTTTTAAAATGTTAATTAATTGTTAATGTAATAAAATTATTTGTTGAAATTTCAATAAGATATAAATATGAAAATATATAATAGATTTTATATAATAGTATAAAGAAATTTAATATTTTCATTTAATTTCTAATTTGTTTCCATCATAGTTCAATTAAAACTTCTTAGGCTTTTCTGTGAAATTTTCAAATGCAATCCATCTCTTCTCTTTCAAAGAAATCAAATTAAATCCTACATAATAAAATATAATAGATAATAGAATTATTAAATAATATAATAATAAATCTTTCAATTAATATTTATTTTTATTATGGTTAGCACATTAATTATTAATATACAACCAAATAAATAAATATGGCTACAAAGTTGAAAATTTTATAATAGTGACTGACAACATTTAAAAGAAATAAACAAAATAAAATTAAAAACATGATTGTCAAAATATTTTATTTAAAAAACATTATTTTATTTGTTATAAAGTTTCTTGATTAATTCAATTACATGACATTAAATTACATTGAGTAATTTAATCAAAGAAAAGTTAAAAAATAAATTGATTAAATCTGTTAAAAAAAAATGAAATTGTATTGAAAAAGTACAACTTAATCGCCCATCCTTCAAATTCAGATTTATGAAGGTTTTACATTTCGGGGGTTATGCTTTTCGGCATAAAATATTTTTATGTTCGTGGTACAACATACAACCTACACAATAGTTATGAGCTGATGACCTTTTATTTCTTGTTAAAAAGAAAATGTTACTATTCCTTTTTATGGATATTTATTTCCAATAAATTTATTTAAAAAAAATGGAAATTTAATACTTATTTTTGTCAGTGTTACCGAATAATTTATCAGGCGGACTATACCTTTTGAAGATATTTTTTAAAAATATTAACAATTATTTTATTGATTTAAATATTAAATTCTAGTAAATTAATATTTTTTTAGTACCACAATTTCAACTCTGAATAAGTAATATAAAAACTTTTCTTCACAAGTCACTTTACTAAAAATCGTTTAAAAAAAAAATCTGAATGGACTTTCTGATCTGAATTAGCAAAATTTAAGTTCTACGTCAATTTTTAAATTTTCAAGAGTTCACGGTTCATATATTTTTGATACATTTCAGTTAGAATTTAATTCAGGAAATTAAGATTTCATTAATTATACTATTCTTAACCATTTTAGCTATTAGCTAAAAATCAAGTAATGATTAATTTCAGTTTATTAAATTAATTTTTTTTTAGTTTCTTTAAATATTTATGTTCCTGGATAGCAATATATTAACGTTAACATTAATTAATATCTAAAAAATATAATTTTAAATGAATTGCCAAAATTAAGGTGTGTTCAAAATCTCTAGTCTCTTAGGTACACACCAGATAATATAAAGTTATATTTGCACGCACTCTACAAAGTAGAATATCCACTAGCGTTTTTTTAACTCGTTAAATTTGAGATAAGCTTCAAGATTATTGGTAATATGCTTAGTAAATAAGAAAAAATAGAATTAAAATTCAATTTTATACAAAATGTATTTGCTTAATTTATAATAATATCTTATGCTAATATAATCTTTAAGATTTAAAAAAAATCTTGTTATTTATTTAAATATCCGTTGAATACATTTCATTGGTTATTAATTGATCAATCCATAACTTCATCGGTTGATCATTTCATCTGTCTTCAAATCATCGATCTATATTTTAGCGGATAATAAATTCTAATATTAAAACTAAATTTGAAATATCGAATTTTGTTATTTTATCTATGTAATGATTAATTGATTATAAATTTATTACTACATCGGTAATTAATATGTTTGTTGATGTCAGCTGCTGATAAATCTGTTAATAATTAAAGTGAATACCAATTAAATGAAACCCAATCGACTAAATGAAATTTACTCTTGAAATATACGATAGTAATTAAAAAATATTTGAAATATATAAGCACGACGTCATAATTTAATGTTGGAAAACTTATTTTCAAATAAATATTTTACTCAGTGTATATCCCTATAAACTAAACATATGAAAGTAATAAATATTTAATTTTTCATAAATAAATTACATATATAAATTATGATTTTCATAAAACTTCCTTAAAATAATAATGAATTTGCTTAATAAATAAATTCAAGTAGATTACAAGACAAGCATTTAAATTAACAAAAATATAATTTATTAATAATTTATTTTTAAGATTTTATGATCGTGCAAGTGAAAAGCTCTACTTATTTTCAATAGTAATAAAATGTTTTTATTTTCTTGGTCTTAAAACATATAATATAAATTCATTTTAATCCAAAAAAATGTTTTAAAATATAATTTCAATTAAAAAAATATGATATTTTAAAAGTTGGTGGTTCAGTAAAGCGCAATACAATATTACAAAACTTTTATCATTCCTCAACAACACTTACAACAAAAAAAATTAAAAATTTCCGGTTACATAATCATTTTAAGCATATTTTTACTCAATAAATTTTAGTAGTTTTTTTTATATACAAAGTAAATTGATTATTAATTACACTATAAGACAAAATGTAACATTTTCAAAGTCTTTTTTGTAAAATAAATTTCGTAAATTAAAAATAGCCAAATTTTGCAAAATATTTAGTTGAAATAATTTTGTTATAATTAATTTAACTGGTCATGGTAATAAATTACATATAAACCATAGTTTTTAAGGGTTATAGAAATTCATTTTGAAAAAAATATATCATTCATGAACGTTTGAATTCGTCATTTTTTACTTTAAAACAATATTTAGTAATTCACTAACTCACATGAATAAAATTGATGGTATAACATAACCAAAATTTAATTCAACATTCTTTATATTAGTACATATAAAATTAAATTATGATTATGCAAAATTATCTTAAACTTGGCATATAAAAACCATATGGAAAAATAAACATAAGAATTTTTAATGTTACTTAATTATATTATAAAATTTATGAGAAGTTAATTACATGTTTATTTTATGTTTGTAATTAAAATTCTGAAAAATGTTTTATAATATCAAAACTATGATAAAAATAATATTTTTACTAATGAGCTACATAAATAATTGTTTAATGAATTAAATTCAGATAAAAGTTTATATATCCAATGTACGCGAACATTTAACCAAATTGTAAATTGAATGAAAAGTATAATTAATTTTCAATTCTAGGACAGATTATCGCGTATATTTCATCTACAGCACATTTAAACAAAATATAAAATAGATTTTTCAATCTTCGATAAAAAGATCACAATTATTCTCTGCCATTTTTTTATTTTTTTAGTTTAATGGAAAATTGTCAAATAATATGATATCTTTAAAACGTTTTTGCTCTACTGGCACGAAACAGAATTACATTAAATTTAAATTTTTTTTCTTAGGTAAATTACTTTAAATCGTACCCTATCTGTCAGCTTGACATTTTTAAAATATAAATCTTCTTAGGTGTATGAATATTGTTCACAATCATTTTATTTAATTTTTTCGGTATTATAAAGATTTTTGGAAATTCATAAATTAATTTCCAACTAAAATTTTTAAAGAATTGTAAATTTCTGACATCAAATTTTTTAATTACAAGGTAAATTACTAACTTTTGAAATTTTTTATAATACTATTTATGTTTTTGTGGAAAAAATTAAGTAATAAGTTTTTCATAAAAAATTATTTAAATACCCAACAAAATAAGATAAAAATAATGATTATAATTTTCGATTTGGTCAAGAAAACCTTTTAACTGTGACGAAAATAATTAAAAGAATGTACAAATTTATATAAAATACAAAATTTTATTACATCAAAACATTATGATTACATTAAAGATTACAGGTAATTATTTTGGTATATATTCCCAATAATTTCACTGTGGAATTAATATCGTTTTCTATAATTAAAACCTTAAAAAACACATAAATATAATTTGCAAATAGTTTGGCAACTAGCGAATTGGTAGTCAAATTGTTAATCATTTACAAAAAAAAACTACATTTGTGATTTTAGAACTATAATTTTAAATGATTAATTTTATAATATTTCTTTTATTTATTTTTTTAATTTATGTATTTTTATTTTTCAGATTTCTTCAATACAAAATGACATTAATGTTTGGAATTCTTTTGGTAACATGGACTTTATGTTATACATGTCTTGCAATTCCAGATGTAAGTACAAAAATTTATATATTTTTTTTCAATAATTTCATAAAAGTTTAAAAGAATTTTATAATTTTTGTTAAAAAATTAAAAGAATTTTATCGATTAAATAATAATTTCGGTATAATTTTTATAAATTGCATTCAGAAGAAATTATTAAACCGTTTGTAATTTAACATTCCGACATTGCAAATATAATTAAATTCTCGAGTTACTTACAGACTTATTTTCAATAGTGTATGGCTACTTAAGTATATCAGAAAATTTGTCATAAATGAAATACATTTAGATAGTATATATTAATTTCATAAATTTGAGATAATCTTTTCATTCACTCACTACTGGTACAAAATTTTTAGTCACTATTCCAACTATTTCTAATATTAAGTGCATAGTCATACTTTTTTAACACACGAACTCCTAAATTTCTGATGAACAAATAAAATAATGCCCGCGAAAAATTTTTATCGTTAACATAAATAGCTACAATAATATTTATACAGAATGGCCGGCTTGCTTATTAAGGTCAACTAACATGCTGGTGTAAGCAACAGCTTAGCTAAACAGCCCATTTTAAGATGGAAATTCCAAACCTTTTACACTAGTCAATTAATTTTGGAATGATAAATTTCTGCAATGATTCTTCAATACTGTCACTAAATATTGGGTTATGTAATCCCTATGTGCATAATCTAACGAATTTTAAGAGTCACCCGTTGCAAAAAATACCTTCATGGTTAAAACCATTTGAAATTTTATTTTTGTATATGGAATGATTCTGAAAATGACCATCATACTAAGTAACTCTTCTACTTCCAAATACATAAATGATCCTTAAAAGATATCTTCCAAATGTACTTCTTCCAAAAAATTAGAATTGAAACTGATATTTATTTTATATTATTTGGGACCATTTTAACGACACTATTTATCCTCAATACCTCATTTTACACCATATTTTCCAACACTACTTCAAACAACTAGCAAATGTGTCAACTACACTACCAGCTGTATGTTGGCAAACCAGAATATTGATATCTCGCCATAAGCATTTTAATAATAAACGATTTGCAAATAGTTGACCATAAATTTGTAAAATATAAATTAAATTTTTACTTATCATTAGCATTAATTGAATTAAAAATTTATCGACGTACCATCATTCAAGAAACCCCAATTATAAAATTTCATTAAATATAAATAAATCCCCAGCAAAATTATTGAAAATCAATTAATTATTTTTGCTTTCTTCATTAAAATTCCATGAATTTACTAATTTACAATATTTAAACGACAACTTTTATTAATATTAATAAACAATTTAAATAAAAATTTTAAACAAGAAACCTTATAACACTTTAGTAATTCCCTTTGTACCGATATGGCTTCTTTATTTCTTTTTTTTTTTTTTGAAGAAAAATATTTTATTTCAAGGTAGAGACGAAACTAATTTAAAAAATCCCCTAAAAAAAATTCATTCAACCGTAAAATATGTTATATAATATGACACAAAATAATAATTATTTATAATAAATACAATCAATAAAAAGTACGGTCGCCGGTAAAATAAAAATATTCGGCAGCAACAAAGCTGAGCGATAATTTATATTGGCGATTAATGCCAAGTTAAAATAATTGAACTTGAATGATAAATGAACATTAAATATTAATTTTTTGACAAGTGTTTAATGTTAAGGTTGAATTTGAGTATAATTAGGAAAGGATAAAATTTTCAAGGTTGCGAGGACACAATTGTATTTAGTTTTTTCAACTGGTATGAAAGTGATTTGTAATTTTGGTTTGCCTGTGGTTCCAATTGGACAAGAAAATATTATTGGACTATATATCTAAAAGAACATGAAAATTAATGGTTTCGGTTTCTGTAAAATTATAATATAAAAATTTAAGCTTTTTATTATATATTTTACAAACTCTGATTAATTATTTGCGAATCTGACACTACTTATTTACTTCAATATAATAATATTTATTAATTCTGACAATAAACATTTTCTTTATCGTTTCTTTTATCATTTATAATTTACATATAGAACTAAATAAATATGTCAAAATGCTGATATATCCACATCAAGCTCTCCCACATTACTTTAATTCATAGTTACAGGGCACGTGCTCCAATTAACATTAGCATAAATGTTAATAACAAGATTTTATCTTAAATTCACTTTACTTTACAGACTCCACCCAATCTAAAAATATATTCTAATAGAAAAAATAAAAAATATTAATAATAAATTATTAACATTTTCCGATTTTATTTAAATATTTAATATAAACATTTTTTTACTTACTCTTGCTTGATTCCACCTGCTAATAAATGATTGACAATTTTAGTCATATACATTAAATAATAATGTTAATAATAAGAATTATTATTACAAAATTTTTCACATTTAGTTAATAATAATACAATTTTTTTCAATAGCTATACTAAAGTTATGAGGTTATAATTTAAATTGTGGCCAAGGTCATTTTAATTCTTGCATTAAATTACGCGATAACATGCAAATGCATCATTCAATGTAATACACTAAAAAGTAAATTATCATAAAATGACAATTGAGTTGATTTTGAAATTTAGCTAAGTTTTCCTAGAAAATTTTTATTCTATAAAAACTGGAAAATGTAATGTAAACATTGGGAAATTCTCTAGAATTTCATTTTTTTTGTTTTTGAAAAACTCGTTGGAAAAGCGAATAACTAACAGTACATAATAAAATGGAAGTATTTCTTGTTAATACAAGTTTAATATTTTTATATAGAATTTATAAAATATGATTATATTTAGTTGCCCAAGCTACATAATATGTCTACTAACCACTACTTTACAATGTCTTGGATCTATTACACGTTTTTTTAATAAAATGACGCTAGTCTAGTAATGAAGTTTTATGAAGTTTTACTATGCCAAAATTTATCTTTAAATTTGTTAGATTTGACTAAAAACAAACTTTTAAAATATTTAAATAAATGCAATTATGAGATATTAATTCAATCAAATTATGAACCATTTCAATTTGACTTCAATTTTCTACCAAAGCTGGTAAGTTTTTATCATTCAGATTGAGATTATGAGAGAGGTGAATTGAAATATCATGTACTCTAGGTTAGAATACTCCATAATGCGAATTGTACAACGACTGCTCGAAGTTTAGATGCATGCAGGGCTTTTTGTTACTCCTGCCTCCATTCAAACCAACCTACCAACCAATAATAAATCCAGTTATTTAGTATACTATATGCCCATTTTCCAATTGGAAACTTTACTAGTGCCGAACTAACAAAACAAAAAGACAAAAATTATTAATTTTTCATGGTTACAATAAATATGATAAGAAAGATACTTGCGTGTGCCTCACGAATAAATTAATTTAATAATAATACAAAATTTAAAATGGAAATATTTTTTATATATTTAAACTACAATAAAAAAAAACTCTTTATATTTTATATTATATTCAACTTATTTTAATGTGATTGTGCAATTTTCCTTGTCAAGGGTAATTTTTTTATTATACAAAAATCAAAAGCAGTTTTTTTTTTATGAAAATTATTCTTCTCGTGATTATTTTTTTTTTTTAAACTGAATAAACTACAAAGTTTGCTTGTTATTTTTTATAGCTAGTACGACTATTTAGTCTGAAAAAAGCTTTAGATTTAGTCTATGGAAACATTGTTTATATTTTATGTTTTTTAGAGGACGTTTAACTCATTTATCTTTAATAAACTATTCAGATATTTTTTTATGACAAATGACATGTTTTTTATTTTTGTAAATTAGTAGAGTTATTAAATAATTTAAGCTACTGAATTGCAAAAAAAATTGAAGTTATTAATTGTAGTCATAAAAGTATTAGTACATATTTATGAAAAATTAATAATTTATAAAAAAGCAAAAATAATTTATTTATTTTAACTAAAATAAATTCATGGCTTAGGTCAGATTTGTTTTTAAGAAATTACATCCACGCTATCAATATGAGCTTTCTTATAAATCTGTGCAGCTATTTTTAGTACATGTTCTATGATTCTAAAGGGACATATCCCTGTAAAAGGATTCTCTGTCGTTTGAACGTGACAGTTGTATTTATATATTATATTTTACATCATTTTCCCCTCATTTTGATAGTACATACACAGCTCATTAGTTCTTTTCATTCATAGATCTAGTATAAAGAAATTCGTGTACATCAAACCAATATATATTATTGATTATCGACGTCGATCTTTTGGAGCATAGTTTAAATGTTCATAAAACAAAATTAAACATTCAAATTTCATAAGATTTTTCAAAATTATATAGATTTTATCATAATGATAGAGGTCATTAAATGCAAAAACTTTTTTTTAGTGATTTTTAAGTATAGGTTGGGAAACGATTGTCACAATAAAAAAAGATGAATTATTAATTTAACTAATTCACACAAATTCTTTTAAAAGTCATAATTTACAGAATAAAGTTTCGGATTTACAAATGATCTGCTTCTAATAAACGAGGTGCCTTTTGATTTTTTACGAATCCCCTATTGAAATTTCAATGTTGGTGAATATCAAAGCCAACAGTAATCCAAGCTGGGACTGAAATAATAACACAACAATACCCAAATAAAGTTTCATATAATTCATATATTACTTTTAAAATTAACTTCAAATTTAATAAATATAAGTAAAAAATTGCCATTTTTAGGACATCATTTGCAAAAATATCTCGTCATCAAAACTCGTAAAACATATTAAAGATGATAGTTCCCAATCACGAGTTATGACAACATGTCCTTCAAGTCCATTTAAGGACCTTGATTTCAACGAAAATAATAATTTTCCCTGAAATCAAGTATGCTAAGCAATATGCTTGGCACTGGGTCTTAACTTGTTTAATGAACCCTGGCAGTTAACGTGTTAATAAAGCTTTCTATTGTTACAGATATAAATACCATTATAAAACTTGCAAGTATTTGAATATCATATATTCATAGATAATTACTTCAATCGTTTTCGACTTTACTGTAAGCATTTTATTTAATATTTCTACAAAACTCCATTCATTAAATCAATATTCCATTCATTATTTACATATTTGACCACATTTACATTTATTGATATAATTTTGTTAAAAAAAAAATAGTTCTAATTAAATTCATTTTTTCCCAATCAAAAATTATTGTTAAGTTAAAAAATCGTGATTTTCATTACACAATCTTACACAGAAAAAAAACAAGCTTTTTTATAGCTACAGTTCCTTTAACAGCGTCTTTGTTGTTCAACAGAAAAGTTTAACTTTAATGATTTTTTATTGAGTAAGTTTCAAAAAATAAACAATATTTTTTTTTTACTAGTATTTTTATTCGCTAATTTCACATATAAAAATCACCTTGAAAGTTCTTTGCACGAAATAATTCACTTTTTTTTACTGTTCTTCACCACGTCATCCAGTTCTGTCATGTTATATTGGACTATTGGACAGAAGGTAATTAAATCAACAAGAAACGAAAAAAAACCAGGGTCAATTCAAAAATTCATTCATAAATAGAATTCTATAAAGAATTTTAGTTTTTTTTTTTTCAATTTGGAAAAATGATTGTTAATTGGTTTTAGTATTTACTATGCCAATCAATTTAGTTTTAATTGTTGGTTTCGTGGACAAAAATAGAACCATGAAATTTAGTTTTCGAATCAAAATATTTTAATAATTTTTTTCTTTTTATTATTATTACATATTAACGGAATGTTGTCGAAAAAAATATTATCTTTAATTGTCAATCGGAAACTTTTCTTCTAATATGATTTTGTTTAAAGATTTCAATTTGCTTCCATTCTTAAGATTCAAGGTTTTGGTGTAATTTATTTTAATTGAAATGTTTGGACGATACATTTTTAAAATAATTCAGTTTAATTTTGGATAACATTTCGATTAGTTATTAAAATGGTTCGACATTTCCGCGTATGGTGGTGTATCTGATTTGAAAATTATGAATAATTGAGTTAAAACAAAAATTTTATTCATAAAAACAAAAACCAGTTTTTTTTTTGTTAATATACAAATATTTTGTATACAAATTAACACTACTTTCAAGTATATAATAAAATATTGGTCTATATATGTTACGATTAGAAAAACAGTTTAAAAAAAATATTGAAATAGATATAATATTTATAGAGTATGTTTCACACCTGTAAGATTTCTACTGAAAATGATAAATATTTATAATTTTTATTACAAAATTTTATGCTGTAATTACTCGAACGTATCATCACATTTATTTGAAACGTATCAATACATTTTAGTCAAAGAATTCACTTTTTAAGTATTGATATTTCTAGTGACGATTACATTAAGTTATTTTCCCACATGAAATTACATTATTACGATCACGAAGGAAAATGAATTTTTGAAGTTTTTAATCTTATAATAGTTGACATTCTTAGACAGTTTAAATATTATTTAGAATTTACTATAATATGTATAGAGACCAGCTACTTTGGTTATTTTCACAGTAATGAAAATGAATATACAAACTCTTATGACCTGACATAATTGAATTGAAGGTGGTCTATCCTCACAATCACAAACTTTTTGGAAAAAAATAAAAGGATTTCATGCGTATATAAATTTAACAAACAAATGTGGTCCATTTCAACCATTTAACTCTCCAACATCGCTTCTCGGCCTTATGGCTAAGATCAAAGTCTAGTATCTGTTCTTAAAAAAAACTCTCCAACTTTTTAAGTCTACTTTTATTTACTATATTTTCTTTAATAATTCTTATAAATATAAATTATTTTTAAGAAACTTTATGACAATTAAAAATAAACATTTTAATATGTAACTCTTTAGGAGTGTTTCCAGTTTTAATATTCAATTTACTTAAATAAAATCATTAAGTATCCAAGCCCACTAAAAATATGTAACATTAAATAATTAAAATTTAAGTGTTCCTATAATTTTAATATAAAAAAAAATTTAATTCAATCAAAATTTAATTCATTAAATTCATTAGTAATTTTAAAATTCCGGAAAAATATAATTACAAATTTATTCAAAAATTCTACTATTATTTTTAATTGACTTCAATATTAATTTAACAAAAAAAAATGATTTTATTTTTATTTCAGTTACTATAAATCAAGTCAAATATAAAAAAATTCTTAAAAATCATATTAAGAAAAGTTCATGTCTGCAACTAAATAAAAAAAATATTAAATAAATTTTTAATAATAATTTTTTTTTCTGTATAATTTTTGTTTTCCTTCTTCCCAAAAAAAAAAAAAATTATATTTTATTAAACTTTATATACCACGATTTTACACACTGACAAGGTAAACCACATTACCACTTAATGCTTAGATTACTCACAATGGTATTGCTCTGATGGCTGGTTTTAAAACCACTATTTCTGGGCTAGTTAAATTCACAATGAGTACAATTTATACTTGATCAAGTTGACTCAACCACAAATTAATTTTATATTATTATTTACTAGTTTTTAACTATCGAATTGACTGACCAAGTCGACATGGCATAACCCCACTTTGGTTATTATTACCATAATCGCGTACTCCAAAATTATATTATTAAATATACGATATGCTATAAAACCGCCGCCGCTAGTCATCAAATTTTTTATTTACTTAAGAAAATAAACTTTTTTTATCATATGTGAGATTTTTTTTTTAAGACTAACTTGACGTAAGCTTCTACTTGGTAGTTTTACTATATTCATTTTTTTTATTTAAACAAACTGGAAAATATTTACATAGTAAATAAAGTTATAATTGTGTTCCTACAAAAACAAGAAATTATAAATTATATTTTAAAAATTGGAATCATTTTTTGACAACTAATTTTGGCAAATCAAGTATTATTATTAAGAGAATAAAATTTTGCAAGTTATTGATTAAAAATTATATTCTCTTAAATAGTTAATATAAAAATCTGGAAAATATTTCTCTTAAAATTTGTCATTTAAGAGCTTTAATTATGTTTAAACTTCTCTGTTGTCCTTTTATTCACTGCATTTGGGAACATTTAGCTTAAATGAAACAGGTCTACTGATAATTTATAGCAATTTTGAACCACTACTAATATTATATGGATTCTACTATATTCAACATTTTGCACATCGACTGAAGAATGACTCAACTAACTGGAGAATGACTCAACTGACTAATATAAACCGCATTACGTTTCTGAAATCCTACTTTATTGTTTGACATTATTAAAACTTTATTCTGCATTTCCAAATAGTACAACCACCAAATTTGTATGCATTCTACTTACTGAGTCACATAACTTCCTTTACCTAGCTAAGAAAATTTATTACTTGTTATAAATTATTAATTATTATTTTTAAAAAAAATTGTTAAAAAATTTTGTTTCGTTTTGTTACCATCAGAAGATAAATTTATTTATGGCTTATTTTCCCAAAATTTTAATTTTCCCATTAATCATTATTTTTAATTAAATAAATTATGTAAAAAGGAATTATTTATTTCTTACAAAATAATTTTAATTTTATACGAAATTGTAATAAAATTTAAATTAATTTTATTTAATATTGAAGTTCATCAAAATAATTTATTTAATTAAATTTAAATTAAATTAAAATTCGTTTTAATATTAGTTAAGATTTTTGATATAATACCTGTTTTCAAAAGTTTATTTCCGATCGTGAAGTTCAACCTCCTATAAGCGTGTATTACACACTGACTCCAACTAATTCATGTAAATATTTAAATTCATATACTGGAAAATTTAAAATTTCTTAAACTAAACCATAAAAACCTGAACCTATAAAATTTATTAAAATTAAAATTCTTTCCGATTTCCGTTTACAATGAAAATTCCGGTTTATCTTTAATATTTTATTTCCGTTTCTATACTATTCAGATGATATCAGATCATCATAATTTATTTTTTTGAATTTCTATTAACCCACAGTAATAATCAATACAAATTGATGATTTAATCAATCATCTTTGACTCATATTTCAAATGAAATCCGTTATTTTCATATATATAAATTTAACTGGTTTTTGATATATAGTAAAATATGCTAACAAGATTTAATCATTTTGAATTTAAATGAACGCTACTTAACGATGCAATGAAAACATTTAAAATTGTCATAAATTTTTCCAAAATTTTATTACCCTTGATTTTTTGGTAAACATTTCCGGTTTAAATACTCCTACAATACCTCGTCAAATTCAAAGTCCCAAATTTTTTTGAGATCCACCTAATTGAATACCCTTTGCGTCAAAGTTTTAATTATATTATTTAAAAATTTCATTAAAAGTGGTCAGCTTTTTAGTGACATTTAAATGGATTTTTCCTAAATATATTTAGTAATACAGAATTCAAATTGAACTAAAACGATAGAATCTTAAATATTAACTAATTTCTATAAATTTCTATTTTTTAAATATTTAAAAAAATATCCAAAAAATTAATATATAAAATAATTTAATTTTATTTTTTTTAAAAAACTTTCTTTCAGGTTCACAAACAGATGACAGTGAATCAATTACAATCGATATTTCATGTCGATAATATTAATTCAGTTCCGCATTATGAATTAATAAAATTACTACATCATGGTAGTAGTAATAATGATGACAGTACTAACAGTAGAAGTAATAGAAGTATTAGACGAAAACGTAGCATAAATAATCAAATAAATATTGAAAGTAAAAATATTCATCATATTAAAAAAGATTTAAGTAAAACACCATATTTTAGTGATATTAAAAATTTATCAGAGCAAAACAGTGTCAATAGTATTAGTGATTTAAGTGATAGTTTTAAAATAAAAAATTTAGATTTAAGTGATATTAAAGAGCATAATGTGTCATTTAGTGCATTTGGTGAATTATTAAATTTAACATTAAAACAAACTGATGGATTATTTAAAAATGGACCAGAATCATTACGTATGTGGATGGTACGTAGTGAACCAAATTCAACACAAGGTTTAGAATATGATGAAATTGAAGAGGTAAGATGATATTCATTTTTTCTATATATAATTACTTAATTTAGTTAAATTTATATTCTTAATTTTATATATTAACTATAATAATTAAATAAACTGCAATCTTTAGAAATAAACTTTAAGTTTTAGTTAAAAAATGAACTGGGAACTGTGCCGATGTACACTTTTTATCTTAGTAAAGTTAAATATTTTTTACTATACTTTCAAAATTTTCAATATTTAAGTAAAAAAAATATGAATCTTAGTCGTAGTTAATACCTGATATATAGAAAATTCTTTGGCAGCGCTCCGTATAAAAATCAATGCCAGTTTTCGAAATTTTACATATGAAAAGCAATATGAAAATTGGAGTTGACGTTTCACCCTAATCGGTATTCAAATCTAGTAACAGAAAAGTGAATTCATTGTGATTCATTCATTGTAATTGGAAATGAAAAATGAAAAATTCTTCTGGCTTATTTTATTATACATATTTCGAAAATAATTTAAAAATAAGAAACGAATTTTATAAATTTCAATATTGTAAATTTTAATGAACTCAAGAGACCAGACAAAGTTAATATGAATTTATATAAAATATTTTAAATTTTTATACGCTTAAAATATTAACAAATTGAAATTGAAATAATAATTAAATAAATATGACATAAAACATTTTTTTTTAATAAAATTTGTAATTGTATCGATGACTAATTATATTTTTATTATCTAAATATTTTTTATCTGAAACCATTCATGCAAATAAAATATGTTTCCAAAATAGTTGATTTTAGTTCCTGTATAATTAAACTAAGAAATTATACACAATTTAAAGAAATTTATCAGAAAGTTTATATTTTATATTTGCTAACAGAATTGAAAAAGAAAATATTTTTGGAAAATCTAGTTTAATTATACATTAAAAAATTAACATAAAAAAAACTATGTAATAAATAAAATATTAATTAACATTTTCGAAATTCTAACCATTTACATTCAACAATTAATTTTCTTCACTTCAATGATTTATCTGGGAAATTTATCGTGAGAAAAACAGATCCTGAGAAATATTTCCTATTTTCCTAATACAGACAGAAAACCCAGAGGCGTAACTAGCTATAGGAGAAATGATGAAATGTTCGGAATTTAGCTTTATAGATCGAAAAGTATGTTAAAAATAATATTTAGATTATATTCAGAGCGACCAACATAAGAAAATAATTTCCAAATTTTAGAATAATATCCAAGTTTTTGATACATGTAAATCTGGCCAAGCTTTTAGTTTAATTTCACAAATTCATTAGCTCAAGAAGGGAGCATATTATATTTTTCCTTAGAGCGCAAAAAATCATAGTTCCGCCACTGACAAATAATAAAAATAAATACATTTTATGTAAAATAACATTTTTATTACAATAAAGTTATTCAAAATTTTGGAAATATATAATTCAATAAAGTTTATCGTTATTACTTTAAGTAAAGCAAAATAAAAATAGACAGTGCACTGATTTTTAAGTGTACTTTTCCGCAAAAATGAATATAATAAATTTATTACATAACTGAAAATTATAAATTTGTAATATATTTTCTCATATATGTTTCTATTGATAGTTTCTACATGTAATATTAAAATGTATACTAACGAAATTGCCAGTTTTTTTCTGTTTTTCCCATAAATAAATCAGAGAAATTGATTTTTTTATATTAAATAAAATTTATTATAAATACAAATTTTAGACATTGCTGCATTGTCCTATAAAATATAATTTGAAACATTAAATTTTTCAAAATATCAGTTTTAACTGCATTAGTGTAACAATGCTACTACATGATTACAATATCATTTAATAGGTCGTGTACTATGACAATAGTGGGTATAATTATTATCCATGCCATTGATTACGAAATAGCTTGTACATCAGGACATTTATACGATTCCAATCATTTAATTCCAATCATTGATTACGAAATAGCTTGTACATCAGGACATTTATACGATTCCAATCATTTAAAAATTTCTTGGTTTTCGCCGCAATACATTTACAATGAATTAAATACACAAGCATAGTACGGACATGAGTTCAAATTTGACTAACAGATTAGCAGACTAATTCAATTTAAATAGACGTTTTTATTTTCAATAAACCAAATTTGCAGTATTAAAATGAAATATTTTAAAATGTTGCTTAACTTATTATTATTATGTACAACAAAAAAATATCCCACTCGATTTCAAAAATTCACTTTCTGGTTGACATTCCGAATATTTACCTATAAAAAACATATAGAAAAGATTAAAAAAAGTTACAAAGAAGAACTTTCACTGTTCGGTAAAAATAATTGGTATATAAGAATTAGCAAAAAAAGAGTAAATAACAAGAATTTAAAATGATTTCGCGCCAATACCTTAAACCTACTATAAAAATCGTATGTTTTGGAATCTGTATACAACACAGTTCGACGTTTAACGCAGATGTAATATATATAAAGAGTGCATAATATTCACATACAATTGTAATCTTAAAACACTGAACTTACAGAGTTTACCTTTTAAATAATTGATATTAAGTGAAATAGGAAATCAATTTTATTTTAAATTTTAAAATAACAATTATATTAAAAATGTCCTTTTAATCTAATTGATAAATAATTACCCAGTTCAAAAATTCAAATTGCTTAAATCAAATCTAAATGCTTGTGTAGGTGGAAAATTTAAATCTATCGCTACTGCAAATTTTCATAATATTAAATTATAAAATTTCCGAACAAACCGAAATGATATAAAATTTCAATTTGTAACATTTTGTGCAATTTTCTTTAATTTTAAATAATGTAATTGAATCGAATTTGGAATACTTTAAATAATTCGCACTCCATAAATTTGAGGTTTAATAAATAAATATTATGTAAATCAACTAATAAATCCATTTGATGTTAATTTTGTGGCAACTGGCAACTATTGAAAAGGTGAGATATTAGGTTAACAGGTCTAAATGTAAATTCCTTTATACCAAAATCAATCTAGGCCAGACGTGGTTAAAGCATTTACTAAAGAGCAATTACCAAATCAAACAATAATAATGTATAAATATTTTATCTAATTTTTGATTAAGGATTATACTATTTCATAACTTTTAAAGTGTGCGACCAATCTGATTTATGTACACTAAAAATGTGACATCATATTCATATAGTCAATCATAAAAAAGGAATATTTTGATATTGTATTATAATTTTCTGTTTATCACAATTGTAAATTTAGTAATTTATATATTTTATTTTTAATTTTACAAAATTTATTAAACTTAATCATGATTCCCAACTAAAATATAAAATTAATAAAATAAATCATTTAAATAATTTGGTAATGAAGTCCCAAAACAAAAAAAATTACTCAATTCAAATGACATTAATAAATTAATTCTCAATCGAAATGAAATAAAACCCAATGTCAATAAACTAAGTTCCAATAACATGAATCAGGTCTTATGTTAAATAACTTAATTTCTAGAAAATCCGACAAATGTGATTTTTCAAAGATCAAAAATAAACCTCCTACAATTTACGCATATGGATAATTACCTATTTATTGAAACATATTTAATGAGCCACAATTGATTCAAAATTGCATTATCTATCATTTAATAAACTCGTTACATAAAAAATACTTAATTTGTTTTAAATTTGTTAATAAAAATTGAGCTAAGTTCCAATTAAAAATAATAATGAGAACTAAATTCCAATTAAAATTACCAAATTCTCAATAAGAATGAACTAACCCTCAAGTCAAAATGAGTCCGGCCCAAAGAAAAAAGTCCCAAATTAAAAATGTTCTTTGATATTTAGTTTACTTGAAATTTAGTCCCGAAGAAATTAACTAACTTCCAAAAAAATGAACTAAATTCCCAAAATTTAGAAGTTATTATGATAATTTATATAAAACCAAATTTTACTAGTTTGCTGGAAATTTATTCATAGAGCCATTTGATTTATTAATATTTTTCAATTTTTTTTAAACAATCTTTATCAGATAATAATATCTTGCTCAACAATTAATTTCTATGAAATTTGAATAATTTCTTTGAATCAGTAAAGTCATTTGTATTTCATATTAATTTGTAATTAAGACGAAAACTTTAAAATTATGTAATACGATTCATATTTGAGCTAAATACTAAAACAGATGAACAAAGTAAATAAAGTTTTATAGATTTTTCAGATAATTGAACATTTCATCAATCGAATAAATTTAGTTTAATAACTTTTATTATCATTATAATTTTCAAATTTTACCGTCAATAAATAGCAAAGTCTATTTTCAGTAAAGTCTATTAAAAGTTCACTTTGTACTCAGTGTACCAGAATTCGAAATAATTCTTTTGTCTAAATCAGCACATTAATATCAAAACTCACAAATACCAAAACTTCAATTTTCTGAACAGAAACTTAATTGCAGCTTATTTATAAACAATTTTCCAGCTTCTAACTCTACCTATATTCAAATATCAATGCAATGACGAACATAAATAATTTATATTCATATATATTTTCGGATAAATTGTTATTAAAGCAAATTTTAATTATCAAGTTTTGAGTATTCAATATTGTAATTCGAGACAGCATATATAAAGCTCTTGAATTTCATAGTAATTCAAAAATAGCTTGGGGATTAAATTAGCATTTAGCCGATTCAAATTTTGTCTATGATAGAATATAATTTCAAACAATTCACAATTTGCAAGTGTAGTTTTAGGTCAAATTATTTCACAAATATTATTATGAACTTGTGGCCAGTCCAGCCGGTACTAGAAACTACTAACAGTTTTAGCAATTTTTTATAGGTTTACTTCTTGTAGTATAATTCCAGAATAAAATAACTTATAATAACAGTTGTTAAATTTAATAATTATTACAAAACTAGCATGAAGTTTAGCTAAAATTGTTATATTTCTTTGCTGTTGGTATATAAAACTCGAGAGATTTCGACCGAATTGTAGTTATTTTATGTAGATTTTTATAAATCACAAATTTATTTCAAGACCTTACACTAAATTTTAATTATTGTTAACTAGGTGTTAAGTAACAAAGTAAAAATTACATTTATTATGGTGTATGTAAAATAAAATTGAAATAAAATTATTAGTGTAACTGAAGTAACACAAACTTTGAACTTATAATGTGCAATCATTTACCAAATCTATCAAATAATAAAAAAAAGCTGCTAACTAGGGGGAGCAGATAACTCGTAGTATGTTGTTTAACAGCGATTTATGTCCAAAAGTTTTTTGTAATTAACATTATCTTTGTAACAAACAGTGCTTTCTTCAAAATTGCTCATCTTTATTATTTATTGATTTAATTTTATATTTTTATTTCTTTAATAATAAATAATATTATTAAAATAACTATAATAAGTATAAATATGCGTAATCACGAATCCAACCTGTGTACAAAATTTCATTGAAATTGGATAATATTTACCATATGATCTAGAACATATGAAATTTTAATCGGAAATTTTAGTATGGACCCCCTGAAGGTATTAACTTCTATCACGGCCAACACATGCATAATCAGAGTCTACCTTTGTACCAAATTTCATTAAAATCAGATATCAGATGCTATAAAACACGTAATTATATAAAATTCGGAAACTAAAACTGTTTTCTAGGAAACCCCTGAAGGTCTCCAAATTTTAGGAGAGCCAACTAGATCACAAAATTAGCCTATATATAAAATATCTTTGAAATCGGTTAACAATTACTATATGCTGTAGAACATATGAAAAAAAAAATCGGAAATTTAACATGGACCCCCTAATTCTACTAACCTGTAATTTGGTAAACCTATGCAGAATCATGAACTCAACCTGTGTACCAAATTTCATTGAAATCGGATAATAATTACACGCTGTAGAACATAAAGAAAATATTCTTCGGAAACTAAGTTGCTCATATATTAGTTTCCCATGAACGTACTACACCTACCAACTACAAATTTGTGTAGTATCAAATAGATAACTAAATGAAACTGTGTATTCAATATCATTGAAATTGGGTGAAAGGTACTGTAGATATAGAGAGTTGAACTTATGAAAAGTAATTACGGATTTTTACATGGACCCAATAAACTATCGACTTTAAATTTTACAGGCGCCAAGCAAATACGGAAACTATCATATGTACCAAAATTTATGCTAATTAGATAAAAATTACTATATGCTCTAGAGTATACGAAATTTTAATCGGAAATTTTACCATGGACCCCCTGAAGTTACAGACCTGTATCTAGGTAGGCTTGTGGACAATCATGATACCAACCTATGTTTTAAATTTCATCCAAATCTGAGACATGAATTTTTTTTTGATTTTTTCCGTAGAACAAAAACACGTAGGTTCCCACATAAATGGGGAAATCTAACATGGTCCCACTGAAAGTTTCTATCTCATCTTGTAAAGCCACCGGGGTGAAGTATGTTAGAGCCTGTGTGCTAAATTTTATTAAAATCTGACAAGCGGTTCTAGGAGATGTTGCTGCGCACATAAAAAGCGAACGCGTACGCGTACGCGTCCCCTAAACACTTTTTTTTTTGCATTTTCGGACTCCCCGACCTCGGAAACGCCTAGAAAAAAATTTTGAGCGAACTTTTTTTTTCGACCATCCAACCCATCACCAGACTTCATAGTATTTCATACTACTCGTAATACTGCTGAATTTATTTTAAAAAATGTAATTTTTAATAGTGAAAAATATATTTATCAAAATTTAAATGTAATATTTCCGTAAAATAATTTTATTATGGTAAAATTCACCACACAATTTCCCAACTTTTCTTTAGTTTATGAGAAATCGAAACTTCTACAATATTATTATTACTAAAAAATATGTGGTAAAGTAAACCACAGAAAAACACTAATTCCTACATAATTTTAGTACATAAATTAATTTATTATTATTTTTAAATAAATTTATTACAGTTCCGGTATTATAATTATTATACGTAATATATTTTTTAATAAATCATTAAATTTACTATCAAACTTATTACTCGCTATTCAAAAATTTCATAATTTATTTATTTATTTTTTCTACGCTATATGATTGCTTATGCTTTTAGAATATAGAGTTATATCCACCTACAAAATTTATTATACCTCAAAGTTTAATAACTTTTTCATTAGCCAAATAAAATAATTTTGTATATATGAAATTTGCAACGGATCAAGAAGAGAATTTCAAGTGTCTAGTCTACTTGATGTCAAGTTAAAGCGTTAAAATATTTGAATTCATAATTGTTTGTAAGACTTGTATAAATATAATTAAAATTTAATAATAAAAGTTTTCCGGCCCATTAAATTGAAATTTTTAGTTGTGGAAAATTTATATTATTATAATCCCAGACAAAAGTTTAACTAAAATTTTAATGACTATAAGAGAAAAACAATTTAAATTTTTATGGGTTTAGGGTACATAATTTTTCAAAACTGATTTAATAATTTATTAAATTTAGTTTTTTTAAAAATTATGTAATCTAAAAAATTTAATTTAGCAATATTTTTTTTAAAAAAAAATTACATTAACAACATTAAAAAAAGTGTTACAGAAACATTAACTTATGTTAGACCTTTGACGAAAAATAAATTCAGTCTCATCATTTCAAAATGATTGTAATCTTAACCAGAAAGTAAAATTTTCAATAATATCACAAACCATTAAGAAAAATCTTACAAACTCTAATAAACAAAATAAACTTTTGCAATTCGAATTCCTGTTTCGTAATATTTCAAAATTACCATATAAAATAAAATATATTTTACCTTTCAATACATAAAAAAATAATCTGCACAGTGCTTCCTTCACCTCACACTCACTTGTCTACCAAAATTTAAAAAAAAAATCCTACACTTTATTATCCTCATTTGATCTGGTATTGATGACGACGTCTATTAAACTTGTATAACATTTTTTAGCCATTGGCACTGATATTTTCAAGTTAGGTAATTTATTCCTTTAAAAGCAGATCATTGAAAGATTACTTATTTTTTTTTTGGTTTTATTTAAATTTGATCGTTATTGTAATCTTTTAAAAAGAAAATTTAAAGTTTTCCTAAAATATAATCAATCTTTATGGTTTAAATTAATATAATTGAAAGCTACGTTTAAAAAAGTCGTTTCAAAAACATTATATAAATTCAGGTTGACATTAATATAAACTATGATTTTATTACTATGATAGCGCTATGATACTAAGGTGAAGAAATTGGTGATGTTTTATGTTTATTATTAGTTCTTTTTTGAGTATATTATTGTATGAAGAATGAAGTGTACTAGCACTAGTATAATAAGCGATTTGCAATGAATCTAACTATATGTGGTGCAACATACCCTCAATATTTGTATACAGAACTTCTATTAAAAAACAATAAAAACGATTTTCCGCATTCAAGTGTAATCGCACCATATTTGGAAATTTTTACAATATTGCATATTATAATAAAGATTGCGTGATTTTATTGATAAATTTAGAATAATTTGGTTCAATAAACCAGAAGTATAAACAATTTTAAAGTGATTTGCTCGTTAAAATATAGAAAATTCAATTATTCAATTATTTTTTTTTTTTGAAGAAATTTTCATTTTCTTTTATGGAATTAAAATACACTTGGTAATAAATAAAAATTCAAAATTAATAAAAAAAAAAATTAAATATATAAGAAAATCAATTTTTTATTGAAAAATATGTTTATTAAAATTGTAACGAAAATTGTATATTTTTAGGTTAAGGTTAATACCAAAAAAAAAATTACCTTTTTTATTTGGAATTTTAGGTATTAAGTTTAAAATTTGAATTTTAGATCATTTCTAAATTGTATAAACTAAAAATATGAATTTAAATTCCATCCAAAATATTTGCAGTTTTTATTTTTTGCTAAATTAATAAATTTTTGAATAAATTTTATTGTCTACAAAATAATATTTTCAATATAATTTTTATATATAAATTATCCACAGCTATTTCAAACTTTCCAAATAATCTTAAAAAATAAATAAATTTAAAGCTTTAGGCCTATACAAACAAGCCCTTAAATATTTTTTTTTCTAAATTATGGCACTCCTTTAATACCAATCTACAAGAATATTAAATAAAACATAAAAATTGTGAAATAACTTAATATTAATAAAAATCAATCTATTTTTTGATTTCATTTTCGCTTTAACAATCAATCAATCAATCACCTTTGACATTGACTTTCCAAAATTATTAATGTAAAGCGAAACGTGTGATACTCTTTTGAAAACTAAGAATGTATAAGCGAAAAAAAATCATTTAAGCTTTTACCAAAATTGACGTAGAACATGACATGACTGGCTTCTCATCTTTCTAAACAAAAAACCAAAGAAATTTCATATTTTCAATTTTTTTTATATCATATAATGGTACATTAAATTGTTATTGTTGTCAGTACAATTATCATTAACTTCCACATTTAACAATTTAATTGATCATCAATTTGATACTCTATCGCAGCGGGTGTTATAATTAATAAGGAAGATAATCAACTAAATTATATACAAAATAATAAAAAAAAACTTTAAATGCGGAAATGAAATAATAGTAAAACGGTAGCGTTATTAACCAAATAAAAACAGATATATTTTTTTTAATACACCGCAACCGCGTAATCTTACCCTACAAACTTTATGCTGTTTTAATTTTTATGTTTCTAAGGCAAACACAAACATAAAAACCAATAAGATAATATATAAAACATATATACATAATAAAAATTATGCTCCACTATAACAGTGAATTTTATGCATGCAGAATAAATGATCAAATTCACTTTCTTCATAGTGCGATATTTAATTTATCATACAAAAAGTGAAAACTAAACATAATTTTCGTTGTTGCTGTTTATTATTGGTTGATTTTTCACTCGATTTTTATTATTCCATAACAATAATAAATAAATAAAGCAAAAAAAAATCCAAAAAATAATGTTGAGAAAATAAAATTTTATAATTTTAAATAAAATTTGTATATTGTGGAAAGTAATATCAACAACTAATATTTTTTAAATGTCGAGTCTTTTGGCTAATATATATTTTACATTATGCCGATTGCAGTTATTTTTATGGATAATGAATTATAATTAGATATATTTAATTGCCAATTATTCAATAAATATATAAATAATCTTCCATAATTTAGAGAGTTACAGAAATTTATATTTTAAAGAATACGAAAAACAAAAGTGTTAAGCCACAAACTTGCAATGTAAATTATTCAAAATTCAAATTTTAATAATTTATATTGTAAGTTTGTGGATTAACATTTTTGTTTTTCGTATTATTTAAAATTTAAAACTAAAAAAAAGGCTGCTAAACTAATGGTAACCCCAAACTCATAGTTTATTATAACAGAGATCGCTTCATGCGGACTAACTGAAATTTCGTTGTGAATCAACTGAACCTGGGTGAATGGAGTTTTACGGATACCTATCTTAATCGCAAAGTTAGGTTTTTCTTTTTCTTTTCACCCTCGAAAGCATAAAGAAATATTATTTTAAGATAAACGCTTTTTTCGACCAGTCTTTCGAACACAACGAGTTTATAAATATAATTTTTTTAATTCATTTAATTTATAATTAGATTTATTATTTTTATTTAAACTAATAAATATTTATTAGATTTTAATGCACAATTAATGTAATCTACCTACAGTCTTATGTTGTTTTTGATGTCAACATGAATTTAAATTGAACTAATAATATCTATTTTATTTATGGGTAAAATGAAAAGATATTAAAACATATAACATTCTACCACCCAGAATATTTAATCTTTATAAAAATAAATTATTTACTTTATCTGAAAACTACTTTACAACATATTTTCTACATTTAACCAGGCCTTGGAAGAGGATGGCATTAGGGTCTTTTGACATGGGCCTCTGAATTCAGGAGGCCACCAAAATATATCTAGCAACACTATTGGAAACTATACAAAACGATCAAAGGTTTAATTTCGCACTTTTATTTAGTGTAACAAACAAAAAATAAGATCATGTAGTCAAATCTAATACAACTATAAGAGGCCATTATGTTTGGCGTAATTCCACTTTCGACATGCCTCAGACTTTTCATTAATGTATTATAGCTTATTAAAGCTATAAATTATGATTGTTTTAAAATCTTAGAAGAAAGTTTATCAAAAAATAGTAAGATTTGAGTTTGTTATATAAGTTATAATTTTTATTTATAACTTTATGGAACAGTAGTCACAGTGAGTCTGTCTTTGACATTGTTAAAAGTTTAAATTCCGTTTAAGTTTAAACGGTTATGAATTAGATTTTATATTTTATTTTTAGATTAATAAATTTAATTACAATTTTTTTATATATTTTTATGACCCAGGCCTTCAAGTGGTTCTTACAGGCCCTGCATTTAAATATTTTAGAAATTTTTAATACATAATATTTAATTATTAAAACTACCACATCATAATAATTACCACCTATTAAGAATCAAACTATAAATATTAAAACATAAATCAACTCAGCAAGTTATATTTTTTTCAGTTATTTAAATAAAAATTTATTTAATTGATTTTCAATAAAACATAAAAAAAAACTCAATAATAAATTCTTTAACACCACATGCTATTAAAAAAAATATCCAGACATGGTCTATACTTCATCAATTATTCAAATTAAAATTTAGACAATTTTACCATCTTAAGAAACCTTGACAATTTTATTTGCAACATTAAAAAATAAAAAATAGTTAAAATTATTATATAAGAATTCAAATTCTAAACTTGTTTTGACTGGTTGCTTAAATTAAATATTTTTATTGTTTTAAATTTTAATTTTGTAATATTATTTAAAAAAAATTTTCACCACAGATTATAAATTAATTATGCAATCAAAGTCGTCTGAGTGTCATCGTAACTCAATGTTTATGAATGAAAGTGATAAAATAAATAAGCACAAAATTGAAAAACAAAAGTACTAAGCCGCAAACTTGAAATAAGAATTTTCTAATGTGTAATCAATAAACTTTAAAATTTCTATATTTATGATTGTTTTAAAATTAATTTATAATTTTTAAGCGTTTTGCAAATACTTTAAGGATTCACTTTGAGTGTCTGTTTGAATTTGATCTAAAAAAAGATAGAAGCTATTACTAACAAATTTTTCCCTAAAAAAGTTAACATTTAACAATTTTATATATGTTTTTTATAAATAAAGCTAAATTTTCTTAAGTTATTAAATTTGTATCCTTAATTTCGTTGAATTTAAGTTAATATTTTTCATTGCAATTCTTTTTAATATCCTAATTATCATTTCTAGAGTCCCGCCAATCAAGATGATAAAGAAATTGGTGAAGTTTTTCAAGATGAAGATAATATGGCTGCCATTTTAATGCGTCGTCAATTACAAACTGGTGATCTAATAATGGTAAGTTATGTCTAAGAAATAAATAATTTATATTTTTAACAATCTAATAAAAATACCTAATTTTTATTGATATATTAAATTACAAAAATATTCTAAAATAAAAGTTTCAATAGATTTTTTTAAAAAAAAATTTAAATTTTATTTTAGTAATTATTTTGTTTTATATGATTTCACATAAAAAAAAAACTCTAAGCTTTAATTACATCAAATTATGATCTTTACTCTAAATAAATCGTACAAGTACTAAAATAGGTTTAACGATTACTTATATAATTTTACAATATTTAAGTTTTATTATTTAAGAAATAAAAATTATTACATTCATATATATTTCACCTTGACCGTTTTACATAAATCAGAATCAGAAAGTTAGAAAATTATTTTATTTGTCTTTCAAGGCTCAAAAATTAAGTTCTCAGATTTGAAACTTTTGAGTATAGTTTGAGGTGTTATATTATAAATTAGTATTACACAATTAAAAATAAAAATTTAATTAGTTGAAGCTAAATAAATTAGGTAACATAACGACAAATGAAAAACAACAGTTTAAAAAATGATTTTAAATAAAATTTATGTTATACGTCATTTTTTTACATATAATGAAGGTTAAAGGAATATTAACATAACTAAACTATTAAAAAAGTTCAAACTTACAGCATTTGAAAGTTTACGAAGCTTTTGCACATTTAAGCTAAGTATGAACTTTAGTATTATTTTAACGCGGTCTGAATCTGAACTCTACAACGAAAAAGTAGTGAAGAAATATTCGTATTAAAAAACATTAAAGCTATTCACGTAAAATTCTGTATTTACGTATTTTGTGTATCTTCGTTTTTGATTATTTTTGTTAACCAGAAATTTCACAATAACAAGAAACAAACTCTTTGATATCTACTACCAGAAACGCAAAAATATATGACTATGTGTCATATTTCTATAGAGCTCTTTAAGGTGGTCATTAAAGTTTCGCATTGATAACATAAACAAAATGGTTTGTATCTCGTCCAGTATCATTTCGAAGCCTCTATCATTACGTATGAAAATTTGGAAAATTTATGTAAATTGGTTTTAACTTTTATCTAAAAACGTTTAAAAAACGTTTTTATAAAATTTATGAAATTTTTTACAATTGAAGTGCGTAATACACAGCTAAATCACAATTTGATTTTTCACTTGCTATGAAATTAATACTAAGCTTTACCTAATAGATTGATGCACATAAAAAATATTAATTTATATTATGTCAAAGAAAATCTGACAAATTAATATTTACAAATTCCTTGAATCTGCTATATTTTAAATAAATTAAAAACATACTTTTTAATAGATGAAATATTAAAATTCCTAACATATAAGGTCATAAATTAGCTTTATAAAATTTAGTACATAATTATTATTAATGTCAATTATATTTATATTTTATTGGAATTGAAATATTGTACCACATAAATTTTTTTTTTTAATAATTATGGTATCTTCTGATAAAATTAAATTTAAATTAAGTCAGTAATAGTTGATTGCCTTGTATTAAATAAAGAGTTTTTATTAAAGAAAACCAAAACTGAAGATGCTCTGTATTTTATTAGTCATTTATTTTGCAAAATTGTATTAAGAATGAAATCGAAAATTTCGCAATAAACATTTTTTTTTTAAAATTAAATGCAAAATAAATATTTTAAATTTATAGTTATTTTTATACTTATATAATGCAATTTCATTTTCTGACCTGAGACGAATATATGAAAGGAATCATGTAAGTTAATGATATCGAAAACATATAATTGTCGAAACTAAAAGATAGTTAAAAATTAATAAACCATAAAAAAAAGTTTTTTCTAGATTTTTGTAATTTAATGACAATCACTATTTTACAATGAATATTCACAATTATAATGTTTAAAAAGCGAACAAGAGAATCGATTCATAATTTTGTATTGCTTTAAATTTTAAAATAATGTACAGAAATTGATAATTGCAAGTTTATTAAACTATACTTTTGAAACTTTTCAAAAATTGATGAATTCAAAAGCATTTAAAAATTTCTTTTGATAACGTTTTCCCTCCCATTACATTTCATTCATAATAAATTCTTTCCTCCTACCAAAACAATTATTATTATTTCATTTGTTGTCAAAAATTTTATAAATTCATGTAATTCATTGACATTTGGCATACCCATCAGGTCATACCAGGTCATTAAATGTGAACGAACTTTATTCTATTTATTATTGTGAATACAAGCAAGGGTTAATCACCTTCTCTACTATATTTTTTTTTTTTACAACTATTGTGTGCTAATTGATTTACCATAAAAATAATTTACCTGGCGCAAATGTTTTAAATAAAAATTGATTTTTTTTTCTTTTGACAAATTCATATAATTTACGAGAGTTTCAAAAGATCAAAAAACATAAATTCTGTCCAATCATTTTGCCAATCCTCAAAAAAGGAATTCTATAAGAAATAAAATAATCAAGGTTTTTGCACCTAACAAGAAATAATTTTTTAAAAGATTCCCAAATTGATTAAATTATTCAAAATAAAATTATTATATATTACAAATCTGGTAAATTATTAAAAACTTTATGATTTTGTGCGTTTTATTATGTGTAAAATAAAATTTCTTACGAAATAATTTTAACTTTGTATATTAAATATTACCAATAATATAATTTTTATGTACATCTTTTTCTATATTAGTAAAATATTTAAATAAAAATTCATTAAGGCCGGCTATAATTTAGAAATCTGTTGATAATGTGGCAAAATTCAACTAATAGACAGTATATTTGTTAAAAAAAAATAACATTAATTGCCGGAAAATTAATTTTTGAAAATTAATTTAAGATTAGAATTTTTTTCATTTAAGATGAAATAGTTTTAAAAGTGGTATTCTTTTATATCTAAATATTTATGATAAAAAAAAATTGTTAAAGGAATGGAATTTTAATTAAATTTTAATGTTTGTCTCGCAATTAATATTTTTAATATTCATTTATTAATTGATATTCGAAGTTTACTTAACACGAAGGTACGAATTTATATTTCTTACATCAAATCAGTTATAGTTGTGAAATATGGCAATAGACAGTTGTTGTTAACAAATGCCTGTGATGTATTTTTAAAGTATGGTGGCTTAACAAGATCTTCAATGTTGATTATTCGATGAACATATTACAAAATAAATCAAGAAAAGAAAGTGGTGTTAGATAAGTCATACTTTAAGAAAGGTTTTCGATGAGCTGTGTGAAGAAGTACGAGTTTGAAACCTACAAGAAAGTAGAAAACGAAGCCTCCCAAAACTGGATGCGAACATTGAATAAAGAAAAATCATGGAACGAAATAAAATCAATGCCATCAAACCGTTTCGAATGAAAGACATTCAAGGAAAAGGATAATAATTAAAATTGATTTCGAACTAACATTAGCTTCGGTTGGTTCTTCTAAAATAAATTTACCACTAGTCAATCATTCATTAATCAGCATTTTATTGATCAAACCTAATTCAAGTAGAACTTAATTTACTAAACCAAGTTAGCTTAACGAAAACTTTAACTGGACTATGCAAAAGATCTTAGTACTTGTATTTAAGTTCGTATTTTAATATATTAAAGACTTTTACTATGAATAATTTAAATAAATAAATAAAATAACAAATTGTAAAATACAAATAATAATTTTGGAAATAAATTCAATATATCTAGAGATATATGATTAAAATAGTAAGCTAAACGTAATAATATTAAAAAATCATACACAAATATGATTTCTAAAATTTCAAAATTTTGTAATATTTATAAAACATATGTCCATAGGCAAACAGCATAACAAAAAGTATATATTTTATTTAATTTTCTACAATTCACATCATAAAACTACAATAAATATAAATCATTTAATTTAATACCAAATGATATCTAATACCAAAAAATAATAAAACAAAATTTCATGAAAATCATCTGCAATATATTTTCTATTAATTCTTTACCTTGTTTCTTTACATTTTTAATATTTCTCAAGACTCATCTTTATTAAAACTACTATGGTATATTAATAATAATAAAAAAAGATATTACAAACAAACTGTTGCAATATATCTGCACGCTAACACTTCTTTGTGGTAACCTGAGCAGTTGTGGTAACCTGATGCGCTAAAACCACTGAAACCGATTAATGTCATACAGATTCTTATAAAGGCAATTAGTCAACTCCCATGCGATATTAAATTTTGATTATAAAATGCAATTTTAGTTATTGTAGAGGTCATTCACTAAAAAAATGTAATGCTATTTAATATTATTTCACAAAAATTATATAGTAAATATTACAATTTTTAGCAGGTAGTTGTTAAATATTATAATTATATCGCGATGGTTTTCAACTTTATTTAAAACTTAATTTGAAAAATAAAAATCATTTTGTTTGCCCGTCTTTTTTAAAGACATCTTGTTTCAATATATGCACAATTATTTTTGCATTTACCTTGCAATACCAATAAGGTTCATTCCAAATGTAAAAATATTAGAAGTTCAACACAAACTCCTAAGATTGCAAGCTGTTAGTTTATCATTAAAATAATAAAAAAAAAAATCTGTAAAAACTGCTTACAAACTAATGGTTCGCGAAAATTATGTAATCGTCATGATTTATGGTAAAGACATTTTTTTTATATATGTTTGAATTGATGATTGTTAGTGTGTTTTTTTATATTTTGCAATCAAATTGAATTTGTCTTGTATGAATAAGCATTAACTTTTTTATCTAAATTTGGAAGTGTTTATTGTTTTGGAACTGAAAATGTTAGAAATATTAAAAATATTTAATTTAATTAAAGAAGCTCAAAGCGAAAAGGTCGCATGTGTAAATGTAATAAAATTTTTGTTTAAAATTAAGTAATAATTTTACATATTAAGTTTTTAGTTAAATTAAAATTAAATTGATCTTTCAATTAAGCTTCCACTAGATTTCTAAATTTTAATTTACAATATTGTAATTAACTTTTTATGTATTATGTTAAATTGGTTTTGGTAGAATTGCTGACTTTATATGTTAGTTCTAAATATATTTAAATAATTTTTAAAAAACATTTGCATTTTTACAAATATTTAAAATTTAACATTTTTATAGATTTAGTAATTAAAAGCTAATTGATGTTTGTCATAATTTAAGACCACCCCAACAAACATCTTCGAAAAAGCAATGAATTTCATTTAATATGAAATTCATTTAAGAAGAATAATTATAATGTCATCAA